>JARQOC010000007.1:131189138-131571827 GCA_033576535.1 Allobates femoralis
CAGCGCTGGCGGCCACCAACACCCCCCCTTCCCGGACCGCGCCGACAGCCACCAGCACCTCCCCCCTCTCCTCAACATGGCTGCATGGCTGCACCAGGGCCCCCTGGCAACGGTCCGCCAGTGTTATAGACTATGGTAGAAAATTATATTATGAAGACATCCTATAGTAGGAAGGGTTAAGAGTGCTATTTCTAGAGTTAGCGAAATTTTTTGTTTTGTCACGTCGTGATTCAATTTTTCAGTAATTTTCCAGAAGGGCTTTAGGGTCAAGCAATGCCACCAGAGGTGGAGGTAGTCCCCGCTGTCGTCTCCACATCTCCAGCAACTCGAGTGTGAATCTGCATGCCAAGTGCTTGTTTGTTGAGGTCTGATATACCACCGGGTAACTATTTTAAAGGAGTTTTCCTGAGTCTTTACACATTTTGTTCGTCCATATGAGTGGGCATAAATATGGAGTATTTGTGTTTTCGAGAATTAGTATCCTAGGTCTTTTTCCCAACTGGTAATATAAGCTCTCTTTAGGCATAGGTCATTACATAGTATATTTTTGTACATCGTGGAGAGGGTCTTAGTGGGTTTGGTTGTTTTGGCGCATAGAGTTTCAAATGGTGTAGGGTCACGTGATGTTGCTAAGTGGAATTTCATTTTGTGAAGCATAGTCTGTAGCAATTTGTGTTGTAGATAGTTGAAATTCTCGAGACTTGGTATTTTTTGTATATCTTATAACAGGAGGAGAGCTCCCTCCATAAACATCTGGTGTATTGCGATGTTTTTGAGATTCCGGGTCTGTGCTTCTCTGGGGTTAAGTAGTTGTTCTGATCTTGCAAATATATCAGGGAGTGTGAGAAGGGGTGACGATGGTGGCGTTAAATATTTGCACATTTTTGACCATATGTGAAGCATCGTTCGAGTAATGGGATTATTTTGAGTTGGATATGGACTGCCGTCAATGTGGGTAAGCAGTAGTGATCTAATGGGGTGAGTCGAGAGCCTGTTTTCTATATCAAGCCATAATTTGTTTTGTGAGTTCCGTATAATGTCAACTGTTCTGGTTAGAACCGCTGAGTGGTAGTATGTTATGATGTCAGGCGCGTCCATTCCTCCCTTCACTCTCGGGTACGGGAATTTATGCGATGTCTTGTATTTTTCCATATGTAGTTGAAAATTAAGTAGGCTACAGGAACATGTATAGGGAGCATGGAGAATAGATAAATACATTTAGGGAGTATCAGACTTTTAATGAGGTTTTTCCGACCTGTCCAGGATAAAAAGGGATCGCGGCATGTTTTCATGGTAGCTTTAACTTTATCTAGCAGGGGGTAGCAATTAAGGGGTAATAGATCTTTGTGGGATCTACTTAGTTTGATACCCAAGTAGGTCATGTAAGTTTTGGGCCATGAAAACTTGTAGAGTGTTTTTAATTTAGATAGGATGAATGGATTCAGGTCGAGTGCTTCCGACTTCGATGTATTTATTTTGAAGTTGGTGAGAGTGCTATATTCTTCAAAGATTTGTAATAAGGCTGGGAAGCTTTTTAAGAGGGTAGTCATAAGTATAAGCAGATCGTCTGCGAAAGCAGCCGTTTTCATGGTGTGTCCTCCCTAATGTAATACCAGACACATCTTTGTTTTGTTGGATGTTAATTAGTAGGGGTTCCAGAGCCATAATAAACAATAAAGGGGACAATGGGCAGCCCTGTCTCGTACCATTGTGGATGGTGAATGTGTCCGTTAGTGAGCCGTTTATGCCAATGCGTGCAGTCGGGTTGTTATACATCTTTAACATGGCCTCAGTTAGTTGGGTTGGGGTGCCAAATCCGAGGAGAACTTCTTCTAAGTAGATCCAGGCCACCCTTTCGAAGGCCTTTTCCGAATCTGTTCCAAGTAGCACCAGTGGAAGGTTTTGCTTATTTACGTGGTGTATAAGATGGAGAATTTTTTGTGCATTATCCCTCCCCTCTCTTCCGCCAACGAACCCTGCTTGGCTCAAAGATATATTTTCAGGGAGCAAGGCAGCGAAGCGTCGAGCGATCATACTAGCGAATATTTTCAAGTCTACGTTCAATAAGGAGATCGGTCATAGCCGCCGCATGGCCCCTGATCTTTCCTTTCCTTGTATATCAAAGAGATTTTTGCTTCTTGGGTCGGGAACTGTTCACCTTTTAGCACTGAGTTGTATGCATTCAGCATATGTGGTAGAAGAATCGAGGGGAAAGATTTGTAGTATATAGAGGGTAATCCATCTGGACCCGGCGTTTTGTTCGGGGGGCACTCCGACAGGGTAGACCGGAGTTCCTCTATTTCAAAGGGTTTGTTTAATTGATGTTGTTGTTGGGGTGTGAAACTTGGGAGATTAAGTCTGGATAGGAAGGACTTATTTTTTTGTCGTCTGTCCATTTTCTCATGGTTAGGTTCGTCTGGGCGTAGGTTATATAGTTGTTTGTAGTAGTTTAGGAATTCTAGTTCTATTTGATCATAACTAGTTGTAGGGCGTCCCTCCGGGTTTTTAATGGAATGAATGAACGTGCGTGCCTGGCGTTGTTTGATTCTGGATATCATTAGTTTAGAGGCTCTGTCACCATGCACATACATTCTTGTGCGCCAGGAGGCGTACCACTTCGCTGTTCTTAGGTGTAAAATTTCTTTTAGTTGTTGCCTTTGATGGGTGAGTTGTGATAGAATTTGAGGGGTGATCAGTCGTTTATGTTTCATTTCTAAGTTATATATTTCGTCGTAGAGTGCGTTAAGCTGAAGTTGGTTTTGCTTATGAATAAATGCAGTAATCGAGATAAACTCTCCCCTGATCACCGTCTTATGGGCTTCCCAGATTGTCGGCGCTGAGACCTCTCCATTATTATTATGGTCAAAGTACTGATTCAGCACCTTGGTTATGCGTGTACGTGTGGTGGGGCTATTCGGTACCGACTCATCGAGTTGCCAAGATCTGTAGAGGGGGGACGTTTTTTGCAGCGTCATCTCTAGTACCACGAAAGAGTGATCTGAAAAAATGTTGGGAATTATTTTTGCAGTTTTTACCTTAGGGAGGGCACTCTTTGGGATGAATAGGTAGTCAAGTCTGTGGTATGATGCATGTGGATGGGAGTAAATGGTGTAATCATGTTCTTTGGGGTGTAGATATCTCCAAACATCTAATGGCCACTTTACACGTCCCAACATCGGTCCGATATTGGATACAACGCCGCGTGGAGCGCGCTTTTTCTGGGCAGAATTCCAAGATCGCATAGGAGATGTTACACAGCGCGATCTGGCCACAACGTCCATCCAATATCGGGCCGTTTGGAGAGCAGGCTCATTTGATCCCCGATATCGTTTTGGCATTGTTCGTGCATCGTATTGGACATTTACACCATGCAACGCACGAACGATATCGGGCCAACTCACGAACCACGTGACTTTTTGTCGGAGTTGGACGCCGATATCGGGACGTGTAAAGTGGCCATGATAGTTGTAGGTCTCGGAGTTGAGCTTTAATCCTATTAAGATCTGTCTGAGAGAACATGCTTTTTTTTTGTGGTATCTAACAGTGACTCGAGGAGGACATTGAGGTCTCCTCCGACTATAAGGGTGGCCTCTCGAAAGTCTCCTATCTTTCTCAAGGTTGACAACAGCCACTTCAGAAGTTTTTTATTAGGAGCGTATAGACAGCATATTGTAACTAAATTGCCGGCTAATAAACCCTTGAGGAAGATAAAGCGACCATTTGTGTCTATGAGTTTTTCCCTAACCTGGAAGGGGATTCCTTTCGCTATTGCGATCGAAACTCCCCTTGATCTGGCCTGGGGGAAGGTGGCATGGAACCAAGTTTCATAATATGCTCGGGACGGAGTTTTGTGGCTATGAAGTGGGTTTCCTGAATTAAAAGAATGTCTGCTTTATGTTTCTTCAGTAAGTCTAGAGCAGAGGTCCCCAACTCCAGGCCTCGAGGGCCGCCAACAGTGCAGGTTTTCAGGATTTCCTTAGTATTGCACAGGTGATAATATAATCACCTGCACTGGTGATGATTCCAACCCATGTGCAATGCTAGGAAATCCTGAAAATCTGCACTGTTGGCGGCCCTCGAGGCCTGGAATTGGGGACCTCTAGTCTAGAGTATGTCGTCTGGGGATGGGTGAGTTTAGACCATTGGCAATAAGTGTTGCGAATGTGCATACCTTAGGTTGTGGATCCATCGGTGTGGAGTTTATATCGTTGAGATGCTTTCAGCTCTCGATGGGTCCTTGATTGTGTCCTCACATTCGGGGGAAGGGGTGGGGTTGACGAATGATAAAGAGGGGTTGGAAGAGAGGAAAGGTCGGAGAAGAAAGAGATAAAAAGAGACATCATTAACAAGATTAACTTAACGTAATGCGACATGTTCAACAAATAGAATCACATTTTATGTAGACTTGTAGAGGACGTTAATCATTTTTTCTTTGCCTACAGAGAGTATAAATGTAGGTAGGTTGTGTGAGGGAGGGAAGGGAAAATCAGGGGAATAAGGGGGGGGGCTAGGGTAGGGGGAAAGAGAAGAAGTAGGGGGGAGAGGGTGGGAAGGGGAGGTTTGCAGATGTTTTGGGGTATTGCACAGGCCTAGAAAGGCAATGGAAAGCAATAATCCGGATTCTGCAAACAAAGATGAATTAATTGAAAAGTTAGACGTTTTAACATTTAGCGATATGCTTCATTGATTACCGTACTACTTTATTGCTCTCAAAATCTGTATTTCCAAACAATGAATGGTTGACTTGCAGAGCATAAAAGTCATATTATTCATATGTCAGTCTTATAAATAAGATAATTTACAATTTCATCACAGTGGAAAAAAATCTTAAAGGATTATTAAAATGATGTATAGTCAGATATGAAGTCCTTGGAGAGCAGGAGCTTAGCAGGTGATATGGAGGTAAGCCTGGTAACCAGGTACCGTAATCTGCAAGATATTAAAAGACTTCTTAAGTTCCTAATTACGAGCAATTTACAAAGCCACATATTATTGTCTAAAATGTATCGTATGTCTGAAATTGACTCCCATTAAATATTATGGTAATTCTCATTCCCAACCTTATTAGCACAGGGAATCCCTGAAAAATGTTTCAGCTCCTGTGGAACTTCCCATGCCATTCCTGCTATATACTATTTTATGTATTACGTATTACAGTTACAGGCCAAATGTGTTTTTTAATTGACAAAATGTTATTACAATTTAATCAATTTTTTGAAGAGGTAAAGTGATTGAAAGATAAAAATATATGTTTTAATATATTTAATGGGATAATGCAAACGAGAGGCCATCAATATCACATTGACACTGATTGGATCATAGTCAGCGGTAACTTTATTTAAAGGAGAAGGAATAACTTGGCCCAATAATCTTTGTAGTGGCAATTCTCCAAGGACAGACGTATCATAGCATAAAGAGGGCCAAAGAAGTAATGGGGTCCTCGTCCACCTGCAAAACAGGATATGTGCCTTATGAAGGGCTGTTGAACTGCCCATACATTCTTGCACAGGGCCCTTTTTTGTGTCTGCTCCAGCATTTCTCTCGTACTGAAGTGGATGAACGCATTGCTGTAGTACCGATATGCAACACCTACACAGTGTTTGGAGCCATGCTGTTGACGTCTGACCAGGGGCGTAATTATAATAGGTGCAGGGGTTGCGATCGCACCCGGGCCCTGCAGCCTAGGGGGGCCCCAATCGTCCCTTTGGCCCATAGAAAAAGACTAATACTACTAAAGATTTGCAATAATTGGGGGCCCCGTTGGAGCTTTTGCATCGGGGCCCCGAGGCCTGAAGTTACGCCACTGCGTCTGACCATGTTTTGGTAATGAAGTCTGTGTGTAATGTTGTACAAGTGATGCAGCCCGCAGTTACCTCCCCTGGCCACCAGGGGAGCTCTCAGATAGTATTAAGGTCTCTGCCTGGGCTTGAACAGGGTGGAGGCAGGAGAGGGTCAGAAGTGTGGCCAGGTGGCGGTGGGATGTTTTGCCGTTGTCCATCTCTAATGGGACTTTCTGATGTAGAGTGCTGAAGGAGCATTGCACTGTGACTTCTCTCCCTCCCTTGTGAAGAAGCAGCAGTGTGCTACCAGATGGAGTAGTGCTGTGAGGAGGATCTTCCCCTGAAGGTTACAATGGTCGTCAGGACAAATCCATTTTGTTTTTCCTTGAGAAGAGGCTGGTTGTAGCAACTCGGTCACTGAAGACTGTGGTGTTCTTTTTGTTTTTTCTTCCTGGACTGTGTCCGGACTGTTGTGGACTCTTTTCCCTTTCTTGGTAGAGTTGTAATGGTAACCGTAAGTCCCCAGGTGTTCGGGGCCGGTGTATGCACTTCATTTTGGCGGTAAAAAGTCAGGACAGTGTTTGGCACCCAACATTTGCTAATGGCTGCAGCTGGTATTATAAGCCTGTGTTGAACTGAGAGAGACTGTACTGTTATCTAGATACCCGGGTATCACAATTGACATGGTATATTTACGTCTTGAGGGTGTACTAGCTGAGAAGTTTGTAAGTCAAAGTGCCGTCCCAGAGACCCACTCTACTTACACCATCCATTCAGTGCGTCACGTTCTGCTTCTGTGGTATCTTGTGTCAGGTAAAATCGTTCCTGTGATCTGTTAATAGAAGGGCGTCTTTGGCTTGGCACTCTGATCGCGGATCATTGGACTGGGTGTGTTCATGTATATTCTTTGGCTTGGCACTCTGATCGCGGATCATTGGACTGGGGTGTTCATGTAATCTTTGCTGCACTCTGATCGCGATCTTTGACTGGTGTGTTCATGTATATTTGGCTTGGCACTCTGATCGCGGATCATTGGACTGGGTGTGTTCATGTATATTCTTTGGCTTGGCACTCTGATCGCGGATCATTGGACTGGGTGTGTTCATGTATATTCTTTGGCTTGGCACTCTGATCGTGGATCATTGGACTGGGTGGGTTCATGTATATTCTTTGGCTTGGCACTCTGATCCCGGATCATTGGACTGGGTGTGTTCATGTATATTCTTTGGCTTGGCACTCTGATCCCGGATCATTGGACTGGGTGTGTTCATGCATATTTTGGCTTGCACTCTGATTGCGATCATTGGACTGTGAGTGTTCATGCATATTCTTGGCTGCACTCTGATCGCGGATCATTGGACTGGGTGTGTTCATGTATATTCTTTGGTTGACACTCTGATCCGATCATTGGACTGGTGTGTTCATGATATTTTTGGCTTGACACTCTGATCGCGGATCATTGGACTGGGTGTGTTCATGTATATCTTGGTTGCACTTGATCCCGATCATTGGACTGGTGTGTTCATGTAATTTGAACTGTGAGGAGTGGTGAGGATGTTTTGCACTAACTCCCTATCCCTGCCGTCCCTTGAGTAAATCTCCAATGAATCTATGCACTTGGTTCCGTGTTTGTCTGTGGCCCATTGTATCCAAATCGAACTCTTCGGTCCTCACATGTGAGCACTGGCATGGTATAAATTGTCTTATAGTGGGCAATACATTTATAAGTGAAACTAGCACTGAAACATAATCGAGGGTCACCACCTTCTCCTAGTTTCAGCGCTACTCGGGTCACATGACTTCATTTGTGACCTGTCGAATCGCATAGTGCTTATTGTGTGGAGCACAGAGCACTTTTTGAATGTTCTCAATGCAAGTCTAAGAAATGTATACCAGGCTAGAGACACTCATGTGAATCTCTTAAATGTACATTAAGAAAGTGACCTCTGCTTCACACAGTATGCCAGCAGGTTACAGACGTGGCGATGTGATTCTGGAAGGCGTTTAGCAAATGTATTGTCCAATGAGCCCAATAACCGCGACAAGGTGCATGTCGTGTATTGGGACCCTAACATGAAATCCCTCTATGTGCGATTAAAATGTGCTTGTATGGGAAGGTAAGAACTTGGCTATAAAGGAAGGGGATTCTGCTATGGCTACCTGGCTGAAGCTATTCTGTCTGTGTACCCTCGCCCGTTAGCCGTAGTAAAATCCGCTTCCTCTATAGCCAGGATCCTACCTTCCCATACAAGCAGATTTTAATGGCATATAGAGGCATTTCAGATTAGGGTCCCGATATATGAGAAGCACCTTCTCACTGTTATCGGGCTCATTTGCATTGGACAATACATTTGCTAAGCGTCTCCTTTACTTCTTCATGTTCTAGTGTGCAGTGGAATAGCTGTTTATAGATATGTGTTTTTTCCTACTTGCACCCTGTTCACACATTAGGTGTGTCGGTCAGTCTTTTTGTAATTTGTGATGATGGAAGGGACCAGAATGCCACTAAAGCCATGATAAAACAGGGACTAGGTGGGTGTATCAATACCATCATTACTCTTATACCCATGATTCCTAGCAAACAAGCAATTACTAGAGATGTTATCATTTATGCTATGTAATCCTCTAGAAAAAGGATCTCGGCTCATCACAACGGCTTATTATCCTCCGGAGCTCAGAACATCACTGCCATGAATAAAAATAACACAGGATACAAAAGTCCAACTCAAATAGAGATTGAACATTATTGATGAATTATAAAATCATGGTTGCACCCAAGGACCTTCCATAATGCACTTATGGAGCATATCATATAGAATGATTACTCATGGTATACAGGTGCTATATGAAGCAAAACTATTAATGATCTTTCTGATGGACAATGGATATAACCATGATATTATAAGTCATCAATAAAAGTTCAAGATTGTATCTCCTCTTGAGCTGCTCCTATCCTTTGTATCCCATACATCAAAAGACGTCTTCTTAAGATGTACCAAATTACTTAAAGGGAATCTGTCAGCAATTTTTTGCTACTTCATCTGACAGCAACATAATATAAGCAAAGAAACCCTGAATCCAACGATGTATCATGTAGACTACTGGCTGAAGCTGTTCTCTCATTATCAAAGCATTTAGTTTTAGGAACACAGCAGAGCTGGGTGAGCTGCACCTACCCACGCCAGGCTCTATATAGAGATTGTACATTGACAGTGGGGTGTCAATCAGAGTGGGGGGGTTAGACTGACAAAGTAGTCCAGTAATGGCAATCGCAGGGTAGTAAAGCCTTCAGTTTAAGTAAACTAAAGCACACACTGATAAGAGCAGCACAGAAGCCTTTTGTTTTCTAACCCTTAAAGCATGCTGACTCCAGTTTACATAGCAAAAACCTTCAACAATTCCCTTTAAGAAGCTCTCTCTTTATTAATATTTGCTACTTTCTGAGTCCTTCATTAAGCACTGGCTGCTACGTTTTGAGCAAAAATGAGCAACACTTACACAGTGTTGTAAAGTGGATGATAAACACCTTCATTGGTTCTGTTCAGGGGTGTAAACTATAACAGGTGCAGGGGTTGCAATCGCACTCGGGTCCTAGAGCCTAGGGGGCCCCAAAGTCCCTTGGACCTATAGAAAAAGATTACTGCCAATAAATATTTCAAATAATTTGGGGCCTTGTGAGCTTTTGCATCAGGGCCAATGAGCTTCAACTTCAACGCCTCTGTGTTCTGTTCCCATATGATGAAACATTAAAAAAACACCTGTCACTAAAAGTGTGGAAGTGGTGGGTGAGGGATTGAGTCCGGATGCCCCAGCATGTAACACCAACATCATGGTACTGGCTGAGTGCGTGAACTTGTATAGGAAAAAATGAAAGTGAACAGATGACATATAAATAAAGAAGAAAGACAGCAAATAAGACAAAATAATTTATTAATGTTACAAAAAAGTTAAATGCATATATAATACACACAATTCTGTGCAAACGATAAGAATTTTCTGATAAACAACTATAATTATTTGAATTAGAGCTGAGGTCTCCAACCTGTCTAACCTTGGGAGCCACATTCAGATCCGAGAGAGGGTCAGGAGTCACATCCAGCTCAGAGAGGGTCATGAGCCAATCCAGCTCAGAGAGGGTCATGAGCCAATCCAGCTCTCAGAGGGGGCGCGAGCCACATCCAGCTCTGAGAGATTGTCGCGAACCACAACCAGCTCTGAGAGAGGGGCGGAGCCACATCCAGCTCTGAGAGAGGGCGCGAGCCACATCCAGCTCTGAGAGGGGCGCGAGCCACATCCAGCTTGAGAGAGGGGCGCGAGCCACATCAGCTCTGAGAGAGGGGTCGAGCACATCCAGCTCTGAGAGAGGGCGCGAACCACATCCAGCTCTGAGAGAGGGCAGCGAACCACATCCAGCTCTGAGAGATGGGTGCGAGCCACAACCAGCTCTGAGAGAGGGTCAGAGCCTTTCAGCTCTGAGAGAGGGTCACGAGCCTTTCCAGCTCTGAGAGAGGGTCACGAGCCTTTCCAGCTCTGAGAGGGTCATGAGCCACATCCAGCCCAGAGAGATTGTCGCGAGCCACAACCAGCTGTGAGAGAGGGTCAGGAGTCCCCATCCAGCTCAGAGAGTGTCACGAGCCAATCCAGCTCTTGAGAGGGGCCGAGCCACATCCAGCTCTGAGAGAGGGGCGCGAGCCACATCCAGCTCTGAGAGAGGGGCGCGAGCCACATCAGCTCTGAGAGATTGTCGCGAACCACAACCAGCTCTGAGAGAGGGTTGTGAGCCACAACCAGCTCTGAGTGAGGGTCATGAGCCACTTACAGCTCTGAGAGGGTGGTGAGCCACAACCAGCTCTGAGAGAGTATCGCGAGCCACATTCAGCTCTGAGAGAGGGTCACAAGCCATCCAGCTCTGAGAGAGGGTCAGGAGCCACATCCAGCTCTGAGAGAGGGTCAGGAGCCACATCCAGCTCTGAGAGAGGGTCATAGGGCCCCACCAGCTCTGAGAGATTGTCGCGAGCCACAAAAAGCTCTGAGAGAGGGACGCGAGCCACAACCAGCTGTGAGAAAGGGTCATGGGCCACATCCAGCTCTGAGAGAGGGTCACTAGCCACATCCAGCTCTGGGAGAGGGTCGCGAGTCACATCCAGCTCCTATCCAGTAGTAACACCCAGAGCCCCCATTACCAGTATAATGACAGCCTAAACTTTTCCACAAAAATCACACTCAGAGAGTAGACCAAGATCCAGAGGTTCCTATCAGATCTGCTCTTCTATGTGGGGCTACTCACATAATTCACAATCTGGAGACCTGCTCTTCATTGCTGTTTGTTGACCTGGTGCTTATGCACTAAGCTGGAAGACAGCCGAGAGCCACACTTATAGGCCCACAAGCGACATGTGACTCCCAAGATACGAATTGAGCATCCCTGATCTAGAGGAAACTTTCTATTTATATATACAGTATAATACAATATCTCCTACAATTCAGTATAATACAAATACATGATTATCCAGAGATGTATAGTGTCATCACATATAAGTTATAAAGACTCTTACAAGAAGAGAAGAGAATAATAAGATTTAGACTTTTAGGCTTAGTCTTTGTGCACAACACAACTGTGCAGTGGATATAGAGGAACATGTTGTAGCCTTCTGCTGAAGATACACATTTGAAATTCTTACAGATGTATAGTGTAGAGAGGAGGCTTCAGTTGCACAGAATCTAAAATGGTTGTCTGGGACCTCTCGACATTACATCGGTGGTGATCTGACACCATGTGGACAGTACATAAGGTGCCGTAACAAACAGCAACCACTAAACATTGTAAGGGCTACCGTGTTCTGCCCCAACATTGCTAATATCTGGCAAACGGAGTAGATATCAGCTGATTGGTGTGAATGCTAGACCACCTACTGTCAAACCACCTACGATCTGAAATTGATGAGCTAGTGATTTGTAGGTCCTTTAATTTGACAATCTCACCACCTATCCCCCCAAAAAATTAACTAATAACATAATCATATTGCGAGAAGATGATGTAAACATAGAACTAGCTTGAAGCTAACAACACATATAATAGAAAAAAATATTTGTAGTATGTAAAACATTTTAGAATTTTCTTAAAGGAGTTGTCCATGTTTATAGTATATGTTATGCGTGTATGTAGGCTACAGAATGTTGACCGGTTGTAATTTACACCCTGTTAGCATTTTGCATGGTTTATCCAGATATCACCTTTCTACGTGTGGAGGAGCTTCTCCCCCCCAACTAGAGGTTTGTTTTTGGATTTTGGTTGTAACACCACAACTACACATTACACCCATACTCCAGCAGGCCTGCCACAGTCTCCAGCAGGCCCGCCCCTGTCTCCAGAAGGACCATCTCCATTGAGCTATGAAAACACTGATTGCACTGAGCTGTAAGGAAGCACACTCTCCTTGTATTTACAGCAAGCTCTGTGAATATACAGGGAGCAGCAGAGGGAAGCAGCTCAGTGCAATGATAGGGGTCATCTCCTTCAAGTACCTGCGCTGTGTAAGTGATACAATATCTCTCCCTTATTGTGCTGGAGCCATCCCCCTGTGAAAGAGATGACCACACAGGCACTGCATCAATGACACAGAGCTGTCTCCACCACCTTTACAGAGGGACGGATGCAGCACAGTGAGGGAGAAATAATCATATCACTGACGCAGCGCAGGCACTTGAAGGAGATGACCTCTTCATTGCACTGAGCTACTTCAATTAGCTGTTTTCTGTATATTCACAGAGCTTTCTGTGAATACAAGGGAGTGTCCCTCCTTACAGCTCATTGCAATCATTTACATAGCTCAATGGAGGTGATCCTGCTGGAGACTGGGGCTGGCCTGCTGGAGATTGGGGCAGGCCTGCTGGAGACTGGGTGTAACGTCCAGTTGTGATGTTACAACCAGACCCCAAACAACAAACCTCCAGTCGGGGGGGGGGAGGGAGATATGCTCCTCTACACACGCAGAATGGTGACCTGGTAATCTAGGTAACCACGCAAAATGCTAACAGGGTGTAAATTACAAACTGTCAGCATTCTGCAGCCTAGATACGCATATAAATTATACAAAAATCCCAGACAACCCCTTAAAGGGAATCTGTCACCCCAAATCACCTTCCTAACCTATTAATACCTGTCCCTGCAGCCTTACAATTCTTTCTAACACATTCCTGTCTGATCTTTTTTACTAATCTACAAGTACAGTAAAATATTTATCAAACTTAATTTCTGTCAGCGGGGCGTTCCTCCAAGCATTTTGACCGGTACGCGGGTCCCCTGTGCCAAGCTACCCCCGCCTCGCCGCTCTAGTGGGCGTCATTACACAATGCATAGCGTGGGCACGATTACATTCTCGCGCCCGCAACATCACCGCTGCGATGCGGTCATGTGATGCCAGGATCGCGTCACGTCCGCTCGCAGGTCTCTCACAGGCAGATTTCGCGCATGTGCAGATTGCATGCTGAAGTCTGCCTGTGTGCGACCGGAAGTGACGTGATCCCGGCGTCACATGACCGCGTCGCAGCGGTGACATTGCAGGCGCGAGAATGTAATCGTGCCCGCGCTATGCATTGTGTAATGATACCCATTAGGGCGTATTAGAGCGGCGAGGCAGGGGTAGCGCGGCACCCCACCTTTCCCCACCATCATCAGAAATCCCGTGATGCGATCACAGGACCTCCGTTGGTTACTTTGAAAGCCCGAAGTCCTGTGATGACCCCAAATGCTGTCTGGAATAGTGATTAGGAAATGTCCTGTGTATGCTCGGCGAGCTCCGGCATCCACAGAAAGTGATGATTTCTCCTGTTCAGCGATGTGCAGCAGTACGTCTATGCACAGGAGAAGCAATCAGATTGTTCAGTGCTGAGGCGCCCTAGGTGGCCAAGTAAAATAAAGAAAAAATAAACGTTTTTAAAAATCTGATAAAAAAAAAAACATACAATTTCAAATCACCCCCTTTTTGCCCCATTGAATATAAAATGATATATAAAAAAATACAAATACTTGGTATCACCGTGTTCAGAAATGCCTGATCTATCAAACTATACAATCAATAAATCAGAGCTGTAAAGTGCGTAATGGAAAATAAATTGCAATAACAGACGATCAAAACATCACATCTACCCAAAAGTGGTGTCATTAGAAACGTCAGCTCAAGTCTCAAAAATAAGCGTCATACAGCCCCACATCCCGAAAAATGCGGACGTACGGGTCACAGAACATGGAGCAAGAGTACAATTTTTTTCTTTAAAAAAACTGAATTTTTTTCACCACTTACAAAACAGTAAAAGTAACATGTTTGGTATCCGCAAACTCGAACAGACCCGAGGCATCATACCGACACGTCAGTGTTACCATATAAATACTGACCCGAGGCATCATACCGACACTTCAGTGTTACCATATAGTACTGACCCGAGACATCATACTGACACCTCAGTGTTACCATATAGTACTGACCCGAGACATCATACCGACACGTCAGTGTTACCATATTGTGCTGACCCCAGACATTATACCGACACATCAGTGTTACCATATAGTACTGACCCGAGGCATCATACCGACACCTCAGTGTTACCATATAGTACTGACCCGAGGCATCATACCGACATGTCAGTGTTACCATATAGTACTGACCCGAGACATCATACCGACATGTCAGTGTTACCATATAGTACTGACCCGAGGCATCATACCGACACGTCAGTGTTACCATATAGTACTGACCCGAGGCATCATACCGACACGTCAGTGTTACCATATAGTACTGACCGATACATCATACCGACATGTCAGTGTTACCATATAGTACTGACCCGAGACATCATAACCAACACCTCAGTTTACCATATAGTACTGACCCGAGCATCATACCGACATGTCAGTGTTACCATAGTACTGACCCGAGGCATCATACCGACATGTCAGTGTTACCATATAGTACTGACCCGAGGCATCATACCGACACGTCAGTGTTACCATATAGTACTGACCCGAGGCATCATACCGACACGTCAGTGTTACCATATAGTACTGACCCGATACATCATACTGACATGTCAGTGTTACCATATAGTACCGACCCGAGGCTCATACCGACATGTCAGTGTTACCATATAGTACTGACCCGAGACATCATACCGACACGTCAGTGTTACCATATAGTACTGACTCCAGACATCATACTGACATGTCAGTGTTACCATATAGTACTGACCCCAGACATCATACCGACACGTCAGTGTTACCATATAGTACTGACCCGAGACATCATACCGACACCTCAGTGTTACCATATAGTACTGACCCGAGGCATCATACCGACACGTCAGTGTTACCATATAGTACTGACCCCAGACATCATACCGACACATCAGTGTTACCATATAGTACTGACCCGAGGCATCATACCGACACCTCAGTGTTACCATATAGTACTGACCCGAGACATCATACCGACACGTCAGTGTTACCATATAGTACGACCCGAGACATCATACGACACATCAGTGTTACCATATAGTACTGACCCCAGGACATCATACCGACACGTCAGTGTTACCATATAGTACTGACCCGAGACATCATACTGACACATCAGTGTTACCATATAGTACTGACCCAGACATTATACCGACAGTCAGTGTTACCATATAGTACTGACCTGAGACATCATACCGACACCTCAGTGTTACCATATAGTACTGACGAGGACATCATACGAACCGTCAGTGTTCATATAGTACTGACCTGAGACATCAAAAAAACAAACCCTCATATGTCGATATTAACAGATAAATAAAAAGTTATGGCTCTTGGAAGAAAGGGAGGAAAAATGGAAAACGGAAAATTGCCCATGGATGAAGGGGTTACCATCTCTCCTGGGTAGTTCATCTCTGGTGAGGTAGGCAGGGCTCAGTGATAACATTACCATAGTATTGCCTGAGCTAATGGGATATCCATCTTGGAAGCAGAATTGGACCGCTGATCTGCGCAGAGGTCGCTGCACAGTAAGAGGCAGATGGAAGGCAGCAGATACACTGACTATATATGAGAACTGTATTTTCATTTTTCAGTTCACAGATGGCGGGTTTCTTTATGTAAAATAAAAAAGCCTCAGATATATGAAAGTGGTTCACAAAATTTAAATCCGGAATTTATCAAGAAAAAAATTGTGCCTAAGCACCAACAGACAGGTAGCTGCCACCTGCCACCCTGTTGTGCCCGGCACCGCTCACCTCCGACACGGAGTGGTCTTAGACCGCTCCTGTTGATGTGACGTCAGAGGAAGCAGCAAAATCGCCAACAGATGGGCGGCTTCTCCCCTCTGTAGACGGGAATCATAGCGGACTGACAGCCGCCTCACCCAATCAGGTAGCGGGCAGCCGGCTGTCAATCAGTGGAGACCGTCTGTCCCGTCCCTTATCCAGAGATCAGAGCGGAAAAGCCATCTCCGCTCTGTTTACTCTGCCATGCTGTCCCCGGAAGGAGCAATCGGTGCCGGGGTGAACGGAGGTGACAGGGTGGTAGGTGGCAGCTATCTGCCTGTTAGTGCTTAGGCATGTTTGTATTTTTTAATATAAATCCTGGATAACCCTTTAATGTCATGAGCTGCATATCATAGTATATCATCATTTGCTATGGATTTGATATGGAACTGCCCAAAAGGCCAAAGTGTCAGACTTAATCTAGTGATATGTAGGGTCATCTCTCAGATTCCTATGTATTGGCAATTGCAAAATATGTCAAGAAAAATTTGCAGATGACGATATTGTCCTTTAATCATTCCTTGGCTGGGAAGAGTTGGCCTTTTCAAGCTTAAGACTGTCCGATGCCAACCAACAGCGCTATCAGGAAGGCCACGTTTCCACAGATGAAGATTTGAAGTGCCACAATCTCTATGGGAAACTGCAACAGACAATGATGTGAATACTTACATGCACTTCACATATTCGAAAACTCAATTTCAACGTCTTATCTTCAATACACAAAGCAGAAGACTCTCAGGCTATGTTCACACTGTGCAGTTTGGATCCGTGTTTTTGGATCTGTTTTTGCAATGAAAACTGCAGTGATCTCATCACTTATATGGAATCCCAGCAAAGGCAATGGGTTTCCACTTTTGATGTTCAGTCTGTTCTTTCATGATCTGGTGAGTTTTTTCCCTTGAAGAGTGATCCCCAAAAAGGATGAGCTGTCAGTTATGGCTGCACTTTCCTGATCCGTTTTTCTCATTGATACCAATGTCTATGGCAGGGGTGGGCAACTCCAGGCCTCAAGGGCCGCACCCAGTTCAGGTTTTCAAGATTTCCTTAGCATTTGACAAGTTGGTAATTTATTCTGCACAGGAGATGATTCCAACTGTCAAATGCTAAGGAAATCCTGAAAACATGGACTGTTTGCAGCCCTTTAGGACTGGAGTTCCCCACCCCTGGTCTACAGGACAAAAAAATACACGGCAAAAACAGATCAAAATGGATCCAAAACAGATGATCCATTTCTGTTGCTTTTTTTGAACAGCTGATCCAGATTTCCAGCTGAAAATGAGAGAAAAACGCACCAGACAAAATGGTTCAAAAATGCACAGTGTGAACATAGCCTTACAGGTTTTAACAAATGTTTTTATTGCTTTATTAGTCAATGTGTTTCAGGTCTCCCTGGCCTCTTCGTCAGCATAAAACAATGTCATATTGCCATGTTTCAGGATGTGTCAGGGAGCCCTGAAATGCGATGACTAATAAATCAATATTATATTCACCCTTTGATATCTGGTGGAATATGGCAGCGCGGTGTTTGACTCTTCCTCCTCCCTACTCTATATGCACCACGCTGGGGAGTGCAGCAGCCGTGATCTGCTTTTATAGTGGTTGTGACTCTCACAACCACACAAGGTGAAGCCTCTGATACCTATTTAGGTCATATTTTATCTCTCAGACCCTTCATCCTCCCTACTTTAATTTTCTGAGATAATGACCTTTGGGTTTTCATAATCATCAACATTAACAGAAATAAACACATGAAATAGATCCGTCTGTGTGTAATGACTATATAATAGATGTGTGTCACTTTATGTATTGAATTACTGAAATAAAGTCACTTTTTGATGATATTCTCATTAATTGAGAGGCTCCTGTAGTAGACTGGCTATCATTTATCAGTAATATATAATATCACTCACCGCCTTGTCTGGATCTTCATATGTCCCTGTGGAAAAAGAAAAAAAATGAAACCATGACTGCTGTTTGCAGCTTCACCTCTGCAAGCTTTGACAACCACATACATTTTTACGGTATATCACAAAAGTGAGTACACCCCTCATTTTTGTAAATATTTTATTATATCTTTCCATGGGACAACATTGAAGATATGTCACTTTGATACAATGTAATGCAGTCAGTGTCCAGCTTGTATAACTGTGCCAATATGGTGCCTTGTAAATAACTCAACACCCAGCCATACAAAAGTGAGTACACCCCTAAGCCAAAATGGCTAAATTGTGCCCAAAGTGTCACTATGTCGTGTGGCCATTATTTTCCAGTTCTGCATTTGTGGCGCCCGCAACGAGTGCGTCACAAGGGAGTATTGCAGCCGCAATATTCTCTAGACAAAGCAGTGCAATGGTTAACTCAGAGATCCAACCCAACATACAACACCTAGAACAGGGGACCAATCATAGGTCCTGGTGGGTGGAGTGTTAGGGTAGTGAAGTAGAACACACAATAGTCAGTCTAGAGCAGCAGTCTGTCTGAGTCTAGTCTAGAACCTAGAACACAGAACTTGGAGAGGAGCGGGGGCTCCGCACTCCGTGCGGGCCCCTGGGCCGTCACCGGTCGGGTGTCAGCACCTGAGGCCTTAACCACCGGGAATGGGCATTTCTACACGGGTTCCCAAAAGACTCCCGTGCCCACAACTCACAGCCGGTTCACTGGTACCGAAGCTGGCAGCAGTTCACCTCTGCCACGCGAACCAGCCCCGTGGAGGAGCAGCTTTATAGGAGCACCCCACCACCAGCCAGTTTCCAGTCGTCTAACCAGCGGTGTACCCACCGAGGGACCCAAGGCTCCCCAAAGAATCCAGAACGTACATCATGGATAGGGCATTGAAGCAGCCTCCCCGTACCCGACCTGGTATTCCTGGGCGACGCTGGCAAGAGAAGCTAAGGAGGTAGAAAGGAGGTACACTGCGGATCTCTGAGGAGCACTATCACTGCTGAGTCCACCCGGTCTTCTACTCAACCACTGTAAGCCATGTACTGCCTGCTGGTTACAGTAAAGAACCGTTGCAGAGACTAACTGTGTCCGTGTCTCCTTATGAACTGTCCGTCATGAACTAAAGGTAACCGCAGCTGCCGCACAACATCTTGAGCAGCTCCAGCCCCCGGGGATCACCGCTCAGCCTGTGGGGAGCGTAACATCTTGCTGCTGTCCATCACCCCGGGAGGTTCCGCAGCGTCGGTAGCCCTTACCGAATCTACTCATAGGTGGCGTCACGAAGAAAACAAATTAAACCCCCCTTTAATCTGTTCCCGTAAGACGTCTTCATTTTTGATCTGCACTACACCGGGCCCCACTACCGGCAGGCGCGGTCCACCCGTGACAAGGAAGGAGAAGAAACGCCTGTATAAACCGGGAGTAACCCTGGCCCCTGGTGTGCGTCAGAGAATGGCGTCACGAACAGGATACGAGCAGGCCCGTTACCCAACGGGTATATTGTGCTTAAACTGGACTTTATTGTCTACAATTGGACTTTGTTCGTCCCTAAAAGAACTTTCCCGCCTTTACACCATTGGGTCAAGATGGCGCCCAAGATGGCGTTCCCGCCACAAGAAGCCGCCACGTGAAGCCCAGGAGTGAGTCAACCCCCCCCTCACTGTGGGAGGGCCAAAGAAAAAAAGGCGCCAAACTCTTTGTCCGCCCTGATTGCTCGAATCAACCATGGGGGCGGACCCCAAAGACTTTTCCCACGATTGGACTACAAAAGCCCAGAGGAGATGGGAGTGTCATACATAGACACACAGACGGAATTCTTCACCAGCTCAACAGAACGTCTTACCGGTTGATCGGGTGTGGTTTCCCTCCAAGAAGAATGGCCAGCATGAGACTCCAAGACCTGATGCAGGAGGTCGAGGCGGAGGCCAGAGCAGCCATAGGCCAACCGGGTCCGGATCCTGCCCTTACCATAGATGGCAGCCCCGACTTCTGGCTAGAGGCTCTACAAGACCTCCGGGTGCGGTTACTAGAGACAGTGGAATGGACGATCCGTAGCTGGAGCGCGACCCTAGGCAGACGACTACACCATGCGATGCAGCAGAGCCGACCGGGTGCAGCTTCTCCAAGCCCAGACGACGTCACCAGCTTCTCGACCGCCTCACCCTCGCCTACCACCTGTCCTGCTCCGTCACCTGAGCCAATAGACTGTGTCATTCCGGTGGAGGCCGCAATTCGACCCGTTCCAGCGACCAACATCGCAACCGATTCCGTTCTTGAGCCGGAGCTCATACTACGCTCCATGGAAGAATTAGATCTCTACCAGGTTCCCACTGAGGAACCCGCGACATGTTTCACCACTACAGAGACAGTCGCCTGTTTTGTTCCCGTACCGGAGGCTTCCCTTGCCATTGCCGAGGCCTACCTGGTAACCGGGATTGAAACACCTTTACCTGCGGAAACAGATGAAGAAGCAGGCAGCCTGGAAGCCCTGCAGGACGTCCCTACGGAAGGATCCGCAGCACCACCGCCCCGTTGTACAACGGAACAAGCTTTAACATCTTTCATCAACGAGCAGCCTGATGTGGTCATCGAGGAAGAGGTCGGAGAGGATGACGACGAGACCCACAGCACCGCTGAGGATTTCGACACCGGGTTCGCTTGGGGAGACCGCAAGGAACTTCCTTCCGGGCACACAGCTCGGGTACACTGGTCGGGTGCACTGCCGACACCTTCCCCTGTGCCGTTCCACCGGGTTCCGATACAGACAGCCCGCCAAGTTCAAGCTTCCCGCCAAACCACCAGCTCCATTACTCATCTTTACACCCCGAGCCGTAACGACGGAGATGTACGCCAGAGACGACGAGAGGAGTGGCAAGCCCGAGAACGCGCCAACATGGAGGCCCGTGCCGAGGCTCGCCGCCAGCCGCCGCTGCCTGATGAACTCCGCCGTGAAGGTAGAATTTCCACCTTTAACTTAAATACCGGGTGGGGGTTCGCTTGGGAGGTGGGTTTGAATGAGGAGGTGTTTGTGGGGCGCCGGGACGTTGAGTCAAACTTGCCAAGAGGACATCCCGATCGCGACCTATACCGGGGCGATATAATCACCTACGAGCGCTATGCTTGTGCAGATGGGTGGTTCGCTATCCGGGTGCGCCATCACCCTCGGAGCCAGTGACTTTAAAACTTGAACTTTCATCAATGACTCTGTTACCGTTAATCACTGACAGTGTGATCTTGCGGCTACAGCCTGGACTCTAGTTAAAGTACAGCCGACCGCCCGCCGGGTCCGCACAAAGTGATTACCTGTTTCTTTGCTTATATCACCAAAGCATAACTTTACCTGTTTTTCTATTTATAATAAAAGTGTGTCATATATGTATAAAAATGTAAAAAAAACCTCTGTAATGTGAGTAGTTTGACGCTTGGGGACAAGCTGATTTAACCAAGGGGGAGTGTGGCGCCCCGCAACGAGTGCGTCACAAGGGAGTATTGCAGCCGCAATATTCTCTAGACAAAGCAGTGCAATGGTTAACTCAGAGATCCAACCCAACATACAACACCTAGAACAGGGGACCAATCATAGGTCCTGGTGGGTGGAGTGTTAGGGTAGTGAAGTAGAACACACAATAGTCAGTCTAGAGCAGCAGTCTGTCTGAGTCTAGTCTAGAACCTAGAACACAGAACTTGGAGAGGAGCGGGGGCTCCGCACTCCGTGCGGGCCCCTGGGCCGTCACCGGTCGGGTGTCAGCACCTGAGGCCTTAACCACCGGGAATGGGCATTTCTACACGGGTTCCCAAAAGACTCCCGTGCCCACAACTCACAGCCGGTTCACTGGTACCGAAGCTGGCAGCAGTTCACCTCTGCCACGCGAACCAGCCCCGTGGAGGAGCAGCTTTATAGGAGCACCCCACCACCAGCCAGTTTCCAGTCGTCTAACCAGCGGTGTACCCACCGAGGGACCCAAGGCTCCCCAAAGAATCCAGAACGTACATCATGGATAGGGCATTGAAGCAGCCTCCCCGTACCCGACCTGGTATTCCTGGGCGACGCTGGCAAGAGAAGCTAAGGAGGTAGAAAGGAGGTACACTGCGGATCTCTGAGGAGCACTATCACTGCTGAGTCCACCCGGTCTTCTACTCAACCACTGTAAGCCATGTACTGCCTGCTGGTTACAGTAAAGAACCGTTGCAGAGACTAACTGTGTCCGTGTCTCCTTATGAACTGTCCGTCATGAACTAAAGGTAACCGCAGCTGCCGCACAACATCTTGAGCAGCTCCAGCCCCCGGGGATCACCGCTCAGCCTGTGGGGAGCGTAACATCTTGCTGCTGTCCATCACCCCGGGAGGTTCCGCAGCGTCGGTAGCCCTTACCGAATCTACTCATAGGTGGCGTCACGAAGAAAACAAATTAAACCCCCCTTTAATCTGTTCCCGTAAGACGTCTTCATTTTTGATCTGCACTACACCGGGCCCCACTACCGGCAGGCGCGGTCCACCCGTGACAAGGAAGGAGAAGAAACGCCTGTATAAACCGGGAGTAACCCTGGCCCCTGGTGTGCGACACATTCATTCTCTTGGGCATAGAGTTCTCCAGAGCTTCAAAGGAGACACTGGATCCTCTTCATCCTCCATGAGGACATCACTGATCTGGTGGATGTTAGAGATCTTGCCTTCCTCCTCCTTCCGTTTCAGGAGGCCCCACAGATACTCAATAAGTTTTAGGTCTGGAGACGCTTGGTCAGTCCAGCACCTTTAATCTCAGCACCTTTAGC
Source organism: Allobates femoralis (assembly GCA_033576535.1). NCBI lineage: Eukaryota > Metazoa > Chordata > Amphibia > Anura > Aromobatidae > Allobates > Allobates femoralis. Next base: position 131,211,929 of record JARQOC010000007.1, read on the forward strand.
AAGTCAACGGTCACCTTGGAGGTGTGTTTGGGGTCGTTATCATGTTGATCATGCTTCATTATGTCACCATACATGTTGGCATTCATGGTTCCCTCAATGAACTGTAGCTCTCCGCAGTCAGCAGCACTCATGCAACCACAGTCCATGTAGTAATGATACGGCACTTCCTGCTAGGGTGGAGTCGGGGTGCTCAGGTAGGATCCCGATCCCATTCTCAATTTTGGTTAATATAACGAGGCACTCCCAAATGAATTTGTCATGTGGATTTTTATTGAAAATAGCATAATGTGATTACAAAAGTTTCGGTGGATACCGTTGCTCCACGTCCGTTTCCTGCACAGTTTCTCCCTTCCAGCACATGTTACTGAGGAAGGTCAAATTAATGACCGAAACGTCTGTAATCACACTATGCTGGTTTCAATAAAAATACACATCACAAAGTAATTTAGGAGTCCCTCGTTATATTAACTGCAGCCACAATCCATGAGATTCCAACCACCATGCCTTGCTGTAGGCAGGATGTTTTTGTCTGTGAACTTCTCACCTGGTTGACACCACACTTGCTTGACATCGTCTGAACCAAATAAGTTTATCTTGGTCTCATCAGGCCACAGGACATGGTTCCAGTAATCCCTGTCCGTAGTCTGTTTGTCTTCAGCAAACTGGTTGTGGGCTTTTTTGTGCATCATCTTTAGAAGAGGTTTCCTTCTGGGTTGGCAGCCATGCAGACTTGATGCAGTATGTGGTGTATGATCTGATCACTGACAGGCTGACCCCCCCACCCCTGCAATGCTAGCAGCACTCATACGTCTATTTTGAAAAGACAACCCGATGGATACGATGGGGATCACGTGCACTCAACTTCTTTGGCCGACCATGGTGGGGCCTGTTCTGAGTGAAGCCTGTATTTTTAATCCAATGTATGGTCTTGGCCGCCATACTGCAGCTCAGTTTCAGGGTGTTGGTAATCATCTTATAGCATAGGCCATATATATATATATATATATATATATATATATATATATATATATATCAGTTCTTCAAGGATTTCTTAGCCATCAGGTGTCATGTTGACCTTCCAGTGACCAGTATGAGAGAGTGAACACCAAATGTAACACACCTGCTCCCCATTCACACCTGAGACCTTGTAACACTAATGAGTCACGACACTGGGAAGAAAAAAGTGTCTAATTGTTCACAATTTTGCCATTATTAGTTAGGGGTGTACTCACTTTTGTTGCCCATGGTTTAGACACTAATGGCTGTGTGTTGAGTTATTTAGAGGTCACGCCAAATATACACCGTTATACAAGCTGGACACTGACTACTTTACATTGTATCAAAGTGTCAGCTCTTCAGTGTTGTCTCATGAAAAGATATAATGAAATATATTAAAAAATGTCAGGGGTGCAATCACTTTTGTGATATCCTGTATTTTTTTAATAAAAGAAATAATGTATTTTTATCGATGTTTTCAGAAATGTTGCAAAATAAGCAAGTAATCAAGGAAATTACAATGGATAAAACAGACATCTACTACTAGGTATATAAAGGCCATCTCCAGTCTGTCTGTGTGATTGTTTGTCCTGGAAACATCGCCACCTATAGGATATTGTGTAAATTACAGTTAACTTAGAACATTACAATTAAACTGGAATGTGAAGAAGCCCATGAGTTTGGTTGATCAGTCAAAGACTTCGGGACACTCGCTGCACAGCAAGCAATCATTAGCATCAGCTCCTGGGTCTGCTCTGTCATACCCTTGGGGTGGACCCATACTGCTGCTACCGTGGCTCCTCAGTGTACAGGGGGAAAGGGACATCGCACAGGGGTGAGTGAGACAGCTTACAACGGGGGACAGAGAGCGCACAGGAGGAGAGACAGCACTAGTGGAGAAACTGCGCAAGGGAAGAGAGCGCACACGGGAAGATAGAGTGTACAGTGGGGAGAGACAGTACAAGGGGAGAGAGTGCACAGGAGGTGAGCGCACAAGGGGAGACATCACACAGGAAGAAGAGAGAGCACATAGGGGGAGAGAGAGCACAAGGGGAGAGAAAGTGCACAGGGGGAGACAGAACACAAGGGGAGAGAGAGCATACAGGAGTAAGAGAGAATGCACAGGGGAAAGAGACAGCACAATGGGAGACAGAGCACACAGGAAGAAGAGTGAGCACATAGGGGGAGAGAGAGCACAAGGGGAGAGAAAGCACACAGGGGGTGACAGAACACAAGGGGAGAGAGAGCATACAGGAGTAAGAGAAAGTGCACAGGGGAGAGAAACAGCACAAGGGGAGACAGAGCACACAGGAAGAAGAGAGAGCGCATAGGGGGAGAGAGAGAGCACAAGGGGAGAGAGCGCACAGGGGGAGACAGAGCACAAGGGTATAGAGAACATACAGGAGTAAGAGAGAGTGCACAGGGGAGAGAGACAGTACAAGGGGAGAGAGAGTGCACAGGGTGAAGAGAGAACGTATAGGGGGAGAGACAGTACAAGAGCAGACAGTAGACATGGGTGAGAGGCAACACAAAGGAAAAGAGCGCACAGGGTTGAGAGAGAGCACACAGTGAGATGGTAAGCAGCAATGCCTGCCAAGCCACGGCCACCCCGTGCAGTAGCGGGTTCCCCCCACCCTCCTGCGATTAGTAGCAGGAGTAGTTGGACTAATTTATAATAGCACATGTTCTGGATTCGCCTGATGCCGTAGTATTGGGCCCCTGTCTAGTTATATATACGGATTGATACAATAATCCAATTAATATAAATACATTTATCTATAAATGCCAAGATAAGTAATAGATGGTGGAAAGTAAGAAATTACCAGTTAAAGTTTGCACTGTGTGAAACGTAGGCAGATTTAATAAATACATAACTTTATTGTTGTTTGGTTCCAAAGCTTTTTGGGGCTAAAAATGGCTGAATCGTTAAGGAAATATGACTTGCACTATGTATACTGCAGCTTTCACTGGCATTTACTTTACTTGATTTTAATACAAGTATTTTGGTATCAATCAATAAGCTTTAAATTGAAGTGAATGACAAACACATACAGGAGCATCTCAATGAATTAGAAGATCGTCAAAAAGATCATTTATTTCAGTAATTGAATACATAAAGTGACCACATCTATTATATAGAGTCATTACACACAGAGGGATCTATTTCATGTGTTTATTTATGTTAATGTTGATGATTAATGAAAACCCAAAGGTCATTGTCTCAGAAAATTAAAGTAGGAGGATGAAGGGTCTGAGAGATAAAATATGACCTAAATAGGTATCAGAGGCTTCACCTTGTGTGGTTGTGAGAGTCACAACCACTATAAAAGCAGATCACGGCTGCTGCACTCCCCAGTGTGGTGCATATAGAGTAGGGAGGGTGAAGGGTTAAACACTGCACTGCTGTATTCCACCAGATATCAAAGGGTGAATATAATATTGATTTTTTAGTCAACACGTTTCAGGGCTCCCTGGCCCCTTCCTCAGGACAAATATTGCCAGGTTTCAGGGAGCCTTAAAACCGTTGACAAATAAAGCAATATTATAGTCACCCTCTCGTGGAATACAGCAGCGTGGTTTTAACCCTTCATCCTCTCTACTTTAATTTTGTGAGACAATGACCTTTGGGTCTTCATTGGCTGTAAGCCATAATCATCAACATCAACATAAATAAACACATGAAATAGATCCCTCTGTGTGTAATGAGTCTATAAAATAAATGTGTTTCACTTTATTTATTGAATTACTGAAATAAATAAACTTTTTGATGATCTTCTAATTCATTGAGATGCTCCTGTATTTGCATAATGGAAAAGATGTGCTCTGGAACTTAAAAGGAACCAGTCAGGTCATTTATGCCTCCAAACCTATCACTATCTGTCCCTGCAGCTTCCTACTAAGTGCCTAATGATCCCTTTTTGACCTAAATGGGTATTCTAAAAGTTTAATAAACGATGTTAATAACTCAGTTTGCCCTATCCTGGGGGCGTTCCTACACGTGTGGGCGTTTCACTTTTGTTCCCCGGTGTCTAGTCGCTCCTTGTTTTCACGCCCCGTTGGACGTGGCAATGTAAATCTTTTTGGTGCCGCCCGCCTTTGAATTCCGGGTCTCTCTTCTAGGAATGACATTGCCGGTTTCATCATTCAAATTGCACATGCTCTGGAGGCGGCAACAGGGCAGCGGGATTGTCTCACTGCCGTAAAGCATCACTGACTCGCAAAAAGTGCAGCGCTGAAGGTTAAAAGCGTCGGAGGATTTTAATTTTGCTCCGGTGTGTCCCCCACCACAAAAAACAAACTATTAGGAGTGTGTTTATTAAACTTTTAAAAAAAATGTTATAATTACCTTCAAGCGGAACCTGAAAATCATTCTTTTCAGAACAGCCTACAACCTGCAACAGTGCCACCTCTCACTACTGGACCCAGTGCTCCACCACCACTGGACCCAGTGCTCCACCACTGCTGGATCCAGCACTCCAACACTACTGGACCTGGTGCTCCACCCCTGGACCCAGTGCTCCACCTCTGCTGGATCCAGCGCTCCAACACTACTGGACCTGGTGCTCCACCTCCATTGGACCCGGTGCTCCACCACCACTGAACCCGGTGCTCCACCACCACTGAACCCAGTGCTCCACCACCACTGGTTTCGGTGCTCCACCACCACTGAACCCGGTGCTCCACCACCACTGAACCCAGTGCTCCACCACCACTGGTTTCGGTGCTCCACCACCACTGGAACCGGTGCTCCACCACCACTGGTTTCGGTGCTCCACCACCACTGGACTCGATGCTCCACCCCCACTGGACTCGGTGCTCCACCCCACTGGACTCGGTGCTCCACCCCCTCTGGACTCGGCGCTCTACACCATTGAACCCGGTTCTCCACCACCACCACTGGACCTGGCACTCCACCTCCATTGGACCCAGTGCTCCACCACTGGACCTGGCGCTCCACCACCATTGGACCCAGTGCTCCACCACCACTGGACCTTGCACTCCACCACCACTGGACCCGATGCTCCACCACTGGACCGATGCTCCACCACCACTGGACCCGATGCTCCACCACCACTGGACCCAGCGCTCCACCACCACTGGACCCTGAGCTCCACTACCAATGGACCGCCACTCCACCACCACTGGACCCTGCACTCCACCACCACTGGACCCGGCGCTCCACTACCACTGGACCTGGCGCTCCACCACAATTAGACTTGGCGCTCCACCACCACCAGAGCAGACCCAACCTACTGTCTCCCTCCCCATTGCCTTGTAGAATGTAAGCCCGCAAGGGCAGGTCCTCTCTTCTCTCTGTATCGGTCTGTCACTGTTAGTTTGTTCATTGTATATTTAACTTGTTTGCATGTAACCCTTTCACATGTACAGCACCATGGAATCAATGGCGCTCTATAAATAAATAATAATACCCATTTAGGTCAGACAGGGATAATTAGGCATGTAGTAGGAAGCGGCAGGAACAGGTAGTGATAGGTTTGGGGGCATAAATGACCTGACAGATTCCCTTTAAGACTACTGAGTGGGGAGAGTTCACCAATGTGCTCTCGGCTTTGGCATAATGTATTTCATCAATGCAATTATTTTATAAACATTCACAATCATTAAATATTGATTATTAGATTAATCAAATTACTAACTTTTTGCCTTCAGGCGTATGTAGGTTTCCAGGATAATATAAAAGAGGACTTCCCATGCAAAGAAACCTCCCATCACCTTGGGCATCCATAGGGATGGTGTTGTATCCACAAGAGTAAGGCCAAGAAAGATGGCAGCCACTAGGAGTGAATGAGCCAAGTTTAGTAGGGATAGAAATACAGTAAATGAATGTGTAACTAAAGTCTTATAAATTGTAGTTAACCTATTCACCTACTGTCTGTATGATCTTGGCGTATTATGTCTATGTCTTACCTGCTAGGATCTTTATCACCAGTGCATTTATCCTATGTCCCCAGTTAAAGATGAAGCGTCTGAAATTTCAAGAAGAAACAAACATTGATGATCTTCATTCTTAGATAAAATATCTAAAGTGCAACAGATTTATACCTAAGAAGCTAAAGAAAAGAAGTGACGACTGGGTGTCATTATTCTGTCAATCAGGAGCACTGACAGGACAATGCCAAACTATGTAGGAAAACACCCTATATACAAGGAGTGTTCTATTCTACTTTAAATAGGGTTTTTATCACTGTAGTGGCACTTAAAATGTACGCCTCCATCCCCTGTCTTATATTCACCTTCCAGCATTTTCTTACTTTAGCGACAACCCTCCTATCCCACAGCGCCATCTTGTGTCTGTAGCTTCTGACTGTCCAGAAGTAAAATGTTACATCACAAGCGCTGAATGCATCTCTATGGGAGCCAGAATGAGGCCTTATAGATTTGTATTGACTATATAGGGAAAAAAGAAAAAGCGCAATAGGGTCGTATCTGGGGTATCGGGTTAAAAACCCTGGGGAATAGGTTGAGATCTCCTGGGCAGGTTGTGTGAGACACAATCACCTTAAACAGCTGTTATGAACAGCTGATGAAGCCCCAGTATTGTGGGTACAAGATGATGGCAGATTGGAGTGGAATGGGTTAATGCTGCGCAGCTGTTGAAATAAAGATGAAAGTGGAGTCTTCAAACAATGTGATTTAGGCCGGCTTCACATCACGGTAAATCAGGTCCGGGGTGAACCTGACAGTCTCGGACCCGATTTTGTCCTAATGCAGCCCTATGGGTCCGGATGGCAGCTATTTGCCATCTGGTTTCCATCTGTCTAGGAGGATCCGGGTGTATTGGATTTTCCTCCAGGACACAAAAACGTTGCTTGTGAAAAATCTGCTCAAATTGGATCCTCCCAGGAAACGGACACCGGCGTCTGCAGTTCAGCATGAGCTACGCTGAACTTCAGCACCAGGGAGCTGTCCCCTGTGTAAAGGTTCAGCACCATTTCAGCAGGGGACAGCTCTCTCAGCTGCACCCTGAAGACTCTGGATGCAAACCGGACCGGAGGGCATATTTGCTCTCTGGTTCGTTTGCAAATTGGGTCCGGGGCTGTCAGGTTCACCCGGACAACCCCGGACCTGATTTGTGCCATGGTTTGAAGCCAGCCTTATTCTATACATTTCGGAGCAACCGCCATCACTCCTGATGAAGGAGTTTGCTCCAAACACATAGAATAAACCACATTGTTTGAAGATTCCACTTTCATCTTTTTATAACAGCAGCGCAGCATTAACCCTTTCCACTCCAATCTGCTTTAAAGTTGTATTGAAAAGTGACCTCCAGTGAGCTCCATGATACACTAGAGTCACTTTTTACTGTACACCAACTGGAGCGCCGCTTGGAAAGGTGATGAAGGCGGTGGAAGGTGAGTATAAGGAAGGACTCAGGGGACTTACATTTAAAGCACTACTGCAGCAGTGCTAAAAAAAAAACTAAAATGCTGGAGTGATGTGTTAAAGACCCAAGACCACGATTAAACAAAGCTTTTTACACCAGGAAACTAGCAAAAAAAGCTTAAAAGATGCCGATGTTTTTCATACAGTGTGTGGCTGTGCAATCATTTTGCAATCATTTGCCATTTTCACGCCATGGTGGCGGGACAGGTAGAAGGCGTGGTAACCCCAGCTCGGTAAATTCAAATTTTCTGACTGGGGTAAGATTTTTGGGGAGGTGCACAGAGGTACACATCAGTTTATGCTTCTTCCTGATATATTAGGAGGAGTGCGATTTTTAATGACTCCCCTCCGCCCCTTCATCAAGATCGGTGGGAAAAACGCTGATCTCGATAAATATCCCATAGTTTGTAAAATCAAAAATACTTTTCTTTCTTTTTTTTTTTCAAAAAACAGTGTGACTACATGACTATCTAGCTGATTACAATGTTGCAATATTACAATACTATATTACTAAAAATGGGTTTTATTTGTTAAAGGGGTTATCCGGGATTTTTTTATTTAAAATAAAAAGTGCCCAACCACTAACAGACCGGTAGTTGCCACCTACCTTCCTGTTGTGCCCTGCGCCAGTCCCCGTCATTCACCCCCAGCACAGAGCGGGCACAGACCGCTCCTGCTGGGGACAGCATGGCGCGGGAAATAGAGCAGAGGCGGCTTTTACGCTCTGCTCTGTGGAAGTGGGTGCATAGCCGACGTCACGCTGATTGACAGTCGGCTACTCACTGCCTGATTGGGGGAACCGGCTGTCAATCAGCGTGACGCCGGCTATGCGCCATCTGTAGTCGTGATGTCACCGGAAGTGGGAAAATCATGACAGGAGCGCTCTCAGACCGTTCTGTGTTGGCGGTGGACGGTGCCGTGCACAACATACAGGTGCCAACTACCCGCCTTGGGCACAATGTTCTTTTTTTTTAAAAAATAAATAAATCCCGGATATCCTCTTTAATAGGTTAAAAGGGAACGTGTCAGCAGGTTTTTGGTACTTTATCTGAGGATAGCATGATGTTGGCTAAGAGATTCTGTAACTAACAATATGTAACTTAGATTTCTGTCTGCAGCTGTTTTATCACAAAGCGTTTAGTTCTAGGCATGTGTCAGAGCTGAGATAGCTGCCACTGACCACACAAGGCTCTTAATAGAAATTGTCCATTGACAGGTGTCAATCACAACATGGGGCGTGTAAGGAGAAGACCGCCGCCAGGAAGTTTCCTACGTTGAAAGTGTTGATTGTTTTCATATACTTTTGTATGATGTATATATAATTTATATTGACTGTATGTATACAGTTATGGTAATATGTACAGTGCCCTAAAAGGGGGGCGTAATTTTTCCAAGCCACCATTAGATGTCACAAGTGCCTAGGATCCCTAGGTGGAGAGGAATCTAGGCTCATGGACAGGGCTGAGGGAGTTAACTAGTAAGCTGGCCCACAGTGAAGGGTATATAGGGTTGGGTATTTCCAGGTGTAGCTCAGACAGAGAGAGAAGGCAGAGTGAGAGCAGATACAAGCATTGTGCAGGAGGAAGAGGAGGAGGACAGGCCAAGATTACAGTAATCCCCTTTTGGCAGAGAAGCGAGGGACAAGTGGGCACCCCCTAATCCAGCCAGTAGAAAGTTGACTGCAAGGATAGTGATAAAGCTGTTTTGCTCAGAAAGTGATTGGAGTTCTCCAGGCTGCAGATCACCGACTCCAGGAAGCATAGGCTGTGCAGGGGATCCTAATCCTACCGATATACATTGACCCGTATGGTTGAGTCTCTTTGGAGAGGCACCCCAGATTCCCAATAGTTACCCTGATGGTTGGCAGGACATAGTTTGCACCTGAACCTGTAGGGCCTGTCTGTTCGAAGGAACAATTCTGTGTTCTTCATCGTCTTTGGATCAACGGCGTTTTGACTATGTTGCAAGTAAAGTACAAGACATTTTTAACTGACTCTTTCTTGATAACCTGAAACAGGAACCGCACAGTGGGAACAGGCCTATGACCAAAAAGTCCTGATTTATGGTGCCTTTCTCTTTTTTATTTCCCCTCTTGGTTGTTTAATCCTTTCAGATTCCAATAATCACAGAAAATATTGTATGAAAAGTTAAACTAGTAAGCAACGACCTAGAAAGATTTACCTTTCACTCTTAGGATCTGGGCGGAAAAAAGCAGCAATGGGTTGGAAGAATGACAGTATCATAACTATGCAACCAAGGACTGGATGGGCCCCCTGTAAGGAAGAGGCAAAAGAAGAGGCTTGACGAGCTTCTATTACGTAGTAGTCACCTATGCTAAGGAAGATCTTGAAATATAATTATTGGACTTAGGCTGCTTTCACATGGTGTTCTTCAGCATGTTCATTGGTCCCATCGGGGCTTACGGTTGAAAACCAGCTTCGGACGTATTTGTCGACGGAGCCATTGACATTGGTGGTGCATACAGAGACAACGTGTGCTCTGTCCTGTACTATTTTCGGGAGTTTACGTTTTCTGCAGACGGACACCTGCATGCAGTCTGATATGTAAGCCGAAGCCCGTTTTCAGACGGGACCTCTTAACGTGTGCAGAACGCCATGTGAAACCAACCTAAACTGTCAGTGCACACTAAGCAGGGGATTAAAGTTCCATATTATAAAAATATAGCAAGCACCCCTAAAATATTACACTAATGGAAAATATTATTGTTAGCATGACAATAGCAATAGGCACTTTAAACCTGTCAACAGGTTTAGACCCTAAACTAATGTAAAGCATTTAAACTGTTCATGATGTCCCTACTTTGTTTTAGAGATCCATGTACAAATTCTCATGCCAATGAGCCACATATGCAGAGGACTTGGCCTGTAATTACAGCTCTCCGGCCTCCCTCCCTCTTCCCTTCCCACTGCCGGACTCCTGTCAGTGACGGTCAGGTCACTGTTCTCTGTTACCTGCCATCCATCAGAGATCTTGTGTGTAAGTGCCATCATTCCAGGGGTGAGGCATGGACAGTAACTTAAGATGACATTACGAGAGCCAGATAATCTAGGTGTGCGTGTGCCGCAAATGGCTACCTCTGGGCAAGATTTTGGGCGGTGAGCAGGTCACAGAGTAGAGTCAGTGGTGGACAGGGAAAGACGGAGAGGCCGAACAGCTGTAAGTACAGGCCAAGTCCTGGGCACTTGTGAACTAATTTGCATAAATATTTGTCGATGGGTTTCTACAAATGTAGAAACGGACAAAGATTTGGACGTCATCAACATTTCAGATGCTTTACATAGATGATGAAAGTTTAGGGTCTAAAACCCTGTTGACCGTTTCCCTTTACCTTTTTTTTAAAGACTAGTGATGTCCATATTATTCAACTCTAGAGTATTTACATACAAGGACATAATCCTACTTTTTTATGATACCGAAAACTAAACTTTAAAGCGTCATCATCATTTTAATTATTATTTTTTAATAAATGAGAAGGCACAAGAAAATAAGTAACTTTGTAATATATCTTATCGGACAGGTTTGCTTCTTTATCAAAATTCTCAATTCTGATGTCAAATCTATATTCAGTGAAGACTTTCCTATTACTGAGATAGGAGATTCTATGGTGACGGAAGGAGGGAGGAGCTAGAGGTAGGGGAGGAGCTAGATGCAGAGGCAGAGAGTGGGGATAGAGGTACAGGGAGGGGCTAGAAGTAGAGGGAAAGGCTAGAGTCAGAAAAAGGGCTAGAGTGAGAGGAAAGGGCTAGAGGTAGAGAGAAGGGCTAGTGGGAGAGGGATGGGCTAGAGGAAGAGGGAGCGACTAGAGGTAGCGGGAGTGGCTAGAGGTAGAGGAAAACTAGATGCAGAAAGAGGTGCTAGAGATAGAGGGAGGGGATAAAAGCAAAGAGAGGCTAGAGGCAGAGACAGGGGTTAGCGGTAGAGGGAGGAGATAGAGTTAGAGGGAAGGGGCTAGAGGGAGAGGGAGGGGCTAGATGAAGAGGGAGAAGCTAGAGACAGAGGGAAGAGCTAGAGACAGAGCACCACCTCCTCTCCCTCTTCTATCTACATAGTCTATCAGTAACCGCTGCCATCTCCTATCTCAGTGATGGGAAAGTCTTCACTGAATACAGATTCTATCTCAGAATTAAGAATATTGATAATGACCGATCAATTCTGGCTGAGAAAGAAGGAAATTTGGCTGATCAGATATATGACAAAGTTGCTTATTTTCTTGTGTATTATTGATTTATGAAATAAAAATGATGGTTACGCTTCAAGTGGTGTATGATTTACACTGTATAAATTGCTGGAGTTTTTTTGCATTTAGCTAGTCCCTAAAGTCTGGCAATTTGGAATTAGAATATAGATATGTATTTGCATTTTTTCTTTATTTCACTTCAAATCATTTAAAATTTTTAAATCAAAATTTTAATTAGTTTTTTAATAGTTAACTTTTGTGTAGGAAATACTTACACCGCTCCAATCAGAAGCCTCCACAAATATCATGATAAACGCTATGATGGTGAGGATCACTGTTAATATCATAAGAAAGAAGTGAGACTGCAAAGAGAACACAAGGGAACAATATATAAAGCGTTATATAATGTAAAACTATATAGTAATGACAGGAACAAATAAGGCAGATGGTTGACTCTCAGAATTTACTGTCTATAGGAAAACTCTTTCGATGTTTCAATACTTTGTTAGAAACATTGTATTCCTATAAGATGTTAAAGGTTGGTTATAGGTCTCAGTGAGAAGTGCTTCTGTGTCTGTGTATATAATTCCTCTCTTGTGCATTGAATGATTAGTTGTATCTTAGTGACTATATACTTGTAACAACCTGCTACATCTGTATCTCCAGCCTCCCTACTCTAAACCTGGAATTCCGGTTGAGATCAGGCCTCCGACATCCCTACACAGCCTGGACCTCCGAGCCTTGGACGTCCATGCACCATCTGCTGATGCAGAGCACATCGTGACGTTACAACATACATCATTAACGTATCATGGAATCATAGAATGGTAGAGTTGAGGAATGAGTTTAAAAAGATGGCGTGATTCCGCGATGTTGGGACAAATCCAATCTGGAGAATATCAACAACACTTTATTTCTGTGTGTTTCAGGGCACAGACTTGCCCCTTCTTCTGCAAAGTCATTCTGTGCCCTAAAATGTGTAGAAATAAAGTCGTTGTTCATAGTCTCCAGATTGGATTTGTCCCGACAGAGCGGAATCACACCATCTTATTATTTCATTGCTCTTCTCTACCTTTGGTGGCTGCATCAGTTGTGGTTACATGCTACTATAGTGGTTGTGTCTCAGACAACCACATAAGGTGAGCCTCTCCATCATGGTTTTACCCAGTGTTTCATGTGATAAGATCTTATTTGCGCTAAATTGTCTTTACAGCTCATCCTTACGAATGGTAGAGTTGGAACGGACCTCCTGGGTCATCTAGGGTTGGATCTGATGACCCAGGAAGTCCCTTCCAACTCTACGACTCTTTGATACTATGATACATTATGATGTATGTTGTAATGTCATGATGTGCGCTGCGTCAGCAGAGTGTGCATGAACGTCCAACGCTTGGAAGTTCAGGCATATAGAGTGAAAAGGTGAAAGACAGCCAAAAAACGTAGCATGGAGGACCGGACAGTGGACAGCGAGTTGAGTATTAGTAATTTTTTTCGACTTTTTCTGGCTCTATATGGTCCAAAAGAATAATTTTTGCCAAAATTGTCTTGGTGCAAATTCCAAAAAGAATCCATATTCTAAAGAGTACAGATTTTTGTAAAATTCAAACAGAATTCAGTTTAACTTTAACATGTTTGATGGTGATGACACCAAACTGTGCGGGATGTTAAAAATTGACCTTGATAATACAATTTACAAAATTGTCCGGATAAGATGTTTCAATGGGCAATTTGATAAATGTAGAATAATGCACCTAGGTTGGAGTAATCCCATTGCTACATATACATTAAATACGGGACTACAGAACAGGAGAAGGACTTCTGGCTACAAGTGAGGTGAGCAGAAGTGCTCAATGTCAGGCAGCCGCTGCAAAAGCAAACAAGATTTTAGGGTGTATAAAAATAGAGATAAAATCCTATGATTCCAGTGTATTGTTAACACCTCCATAAATCACTTGTGAGGCCCCAGCTAGAACATGGGATCCAGTGTTGGGCTCCACATTCTAAACAGTATATTTAAAAGTTAAAGTCAGGTCAAAGGTGGCAACTAGATTATCACAAGGGATAGAAGGCCTCTCTGATGAGGGGTTGGGAAAATTGCATTTGTTTAGCTTAGAACAAAAGACGTCTCAGAGAAGATCTCATTGATATGTATAAATACATGTGTGGGTAATACAAAGGTTGGCACATGACTAATTCTTTCCAAAAACTGTACAATGGACAAGGGGCACAGCAGGGGCTGGCTGGTGCCTCTGGCCCCGGGTGGCAGTTTTGGTCCGCCAGCCTGCTAGCCCTGACTTGATGACCGGGGAGGGGGGGGGGGGGTTATTGCTAGCAGAATTTTTTCATGACCGGGGGGGTTTGGGGTGCTAGCAGAATTGTTTGATGACCGTGGGGGGGGGGGGTGCTAGCAGAATTTTTTCATGACCGGGGGGGAACTGCTAGCGGAATTTTTTCATGACCGAGGGGGGAGTGTTGGGGTGCTAGCAGAATGTTTTGATGACCGGGGTGGGGGGGGGGGTGCCAGCAGAATTTTCTGGACCGCAGATCACTTACCATGTCCCCGCCGCCTGCATCTAAGTGCCGGCCGCTGAGCGCCGCCGGCCCATTTCAGTGGGGGGGCGACCCTATATGTGTGCTATACCACCAGCCCCTGCCACCTGGGCCACTCCGCCCCCAGGGGCACACAGTGCGGGTGGAAGAAAGGGGATTTCGGTAGCTTCCGTATGTAGGATAGGGTTCTTTAGCGTTAGAGCAGTCAGACTGTGGAATGACAACCACAAGAGGTAGTAATGGCTGACACTATAACAAAGGTGGACACTATAACAGCTTTTAAAAAAGGGCAGGATGATTTCTTCAGCAAAAATGGCATTGTGAGCTATAGATAATAATTTAGTGATAAGGAATGTATAATTGTGGAGAAGGTTAAACTTGATGAACCTAATTCTTTTTTCAGCCTATGTAATTGTAATGTTGTGATGCCTCTCTCACAACAAATGGCATCGTGGGTGATAAATAGTTGAGCGATAGAGAATTTTTGAAGGTGAAAGTTGACTTAAGTCTATTTTTAACCATTATAATTATGTGACGTTTTATCTTAAACATAATTTTTTTTAAAAAGTGATTTTTAATTTTTTTTTCAAAATTTTCCAAAATGTTTTTTATAAAAAAAATCCTAAAATTGTGCATTTATTATTTTAGCTACCAAACTTTATGTTGTTATCTCTTATCATCAGAGTCAGGCTTACAGTAAAACATGTCATCTATATATCGAAAATACAAGATCCACTTTTCACAATATGTAATATTATATCTCACATTCTCTCCCTCCCTCCAAAACAATCTCTGAAAGTCACAGAAAATACCAGAATACTTTTCTTATATAGAAGTCAATCAGTTACGGTAGATGCTATCTATTGATATTTATGATCCATATGGCTGCTAACAAAATTTCAGCCAAGTTTTCTGCTCCCATAATCATGTGCAAAAATAAAAAAGATTATGCAGTCTTAAAAAATGATATCTCTTGGACAATCCCTTTAATGTAATTAAAGAACATGAGTAGATGCTTGAATTTCTATCTTTTAGCTCCCTGTATTTCACCT
The DNA here is from genome assembly GCA_033576535.1 of Allobates femoralis. Lineage (NCBI taxonomy): Eukaryota > Metazoa > Chordata > Amphibia > Anura > Aromobatidae > Allobates > Allobates femoralis. The sequence continues at coordinate 131,227,130 of JARQOC010000007.1, forward strand.
GGAACCATGCTGCCTTTCCAAGGAACGGCTTTCCTGCAGCAGTTTTCATATAACGTGCCATAATCATCCCAATACTTCCTGTGGTCATCCAGGCAATCAGCATGAGGGCTCCTAAAAAAACACCACATTTTCTTATAAGATACCGTAAACCTTCCTCATTTCCACTGTTGAGATTGATTGCAGTTTAGATGGAAAGATCAATAGTTTAAGGGCCGCTTTACACTGCGGCGTGATACGGTCCGGTGCTGTCCAGGATGACCCAGACAGCCGCGGATCGGAACAGCACACAGGACTGGGGGGGCTAATATGCCCTCCGGTCCGGTGTGCAGCGCACGCAGCTGCAGCCGCTGACAGGTCAGGACCGCGGCGCCCGCAGTCCTGACTTATCAGCAGCGGGAACTGCGTGCGCTGCACACAGGACCGAAGGGCATAATAGCCCCCCAGTCCTGTGTGCAGATCCGGTCCGCGGCTGTCAGGGCCCTCCCGGATAGAACCGGACCGGATAGTGCCGCAGTGTGAAGCGGCCCTAAGTGCTTTTAAAAATGCTGTTTGACAGTCCTAATTTATAACAAGACCCCCATCTTACTAGTGACTTTATAATACAGGCAAATGGGTCATTGACCGCTTCAGGTATGAGGGCATGTGTACAGCTACTATCTACGCAAAACCTAAAGCCATTTGGCTAGATTTCTAGGGTACTAACCTGCTGTACAGAGGCTGTGGAATTAGAACCATGCATGGAATTAAATCTGACCATGTGAGATGAGGACAGCCATTCCTAAAACCCTCTAGGGGTAATGCTTTCCCAGGATGCAGGGGGTAGCTGAGAATGGATCATTTTCATAGAAAAAATGATAAATCCATTAGATATCTTTCTGACAAGGGATGTATCTCCATCCACCAACACACTGAACACAGGGGATCAATTATAAATAGGGAAGTGAGGAAAACTATTTATAAATGGGAAAGTCAGAGGATGGATTCATTGAAGCCAAGTCATTGACGGACTTTTCTGAAAGGACAGAAAACCTGGATTTAATATACACAGGGGCGGGGAAGTACTACATTTGCCAGACCAAAGCCTTTGTTAATCAATGCAACTTTTCAGCAGCTTAGGCACAGTGGAAAATTATAAATATTTTGGTGTGCGTAGCTGCCGTACTTACAGGTTATAGGAAGTACACTTTTAACTCCACGATCACAAGGCAAAGAACATGCATATTTTAATATAATTGTGCGATCAGTGCATCAGCCCCAAATTAATATCTGCCAACTAGATGATACTAGCTCTGTCATGTTTCTAATCTATGAACAGGTAAAATCATGATAGGAAAGATGACAGTAATATCTCCCACATGGGCCCTTCAGGAGCGGAAATATCTTGGAAGTTGGGATTTTATCGTTTTCTGGGAACTGGAGCACATTCCACAAACAACCCCCACATGACGTAACCAAAGGAAAGGTGACTAGTTTTAATAAATATATATGGAGTTGTTACATGTTTTCCGAAAAAGTAACTCCCTCCATATTTTAGCCATTTCAGTGACCCAGATGTAGTAAATTTCTTTTGTTTATCCCTTTTATTTTTTGTAATTGTATATGTTGTATTGTATTGTTCCCTTTTGTAAAATCTTGTATATTTTTTATAAACATTGCCTACTCTTTTAGATTACATAAATAAAATGTAATAGCTTAGTTCCTCTAGCTCTATAAAATGGCAACCCCAAAATCAAACGTAACCTCTAGCAGGTGTCCAATCAACCTATAAAACAATTGGTGGAGGCAGCTAATACCTTTTTGTGTTATTGTAGAGCTTGGCAGTGATGGTATTGAGGTGTATATACAGTCCCTGACAAAAGTTATGTCGCTTATCCATGTTATGTAATTAAAAGCTTATAACCTGATGTTAAATTCATCCATTGGTTATATAAATTACTTCTTTGAAAGCTGAAACCCTCCCAAATGTGGTTTAGGTTAAGAAAATAAATTGGCATCAAAGCTGAAATATTGATCATTTAATGAACACAGAATGGTCAGATTTTGGCAAGACAAAGTTTTGTCGCCTGGTCATATAATGCACCCAATCCTAGTTTACATCCTCACCTGTGCTCCGTAAATGATCGGTTTATTAGTGGGTGTGTATAAAAAGAAACCCAGCACCCCAGACCTTCACTTGAACTGCAACTTGAGCTCTGACAACATTCCAAAAATCCACCCTGCGACCAAAGCCTTGATTCGATCTGGTGAACTGTGGTTTTGTGGTGGGTTCCTCTGTCTATTTGGCTTGTGCCTTTTTTTCCCTGTCCAAGTACTAATGGTTTCTATAGTCTGTGTATTTTTCTTTCTTAGTTTGCACCTCTTCAGGTGTTTCTCATGCTCCTGTTATTGCTTGCCCTATCACCTTTTGGGTTTAGTTATACAGTATATACTCACCTCTCTCTGTACTTCCTTGCTGGCTACACTTCTATGTGGACTTATTCCTAGGATTTCCAGTCCTTCATCTTTGCAGTTTACCTTTGTAGTAAACACCAGTTGAGTGTCTGCTGTGAATCCGTGTGCTTTTTATCTCAGCCCTAATCCTTTCACCTCACACTGGGTTTCTGTTTGTTCCTGCACACCTTCCTCTCCCCTTGTAGGCAATGTATAGTGGCCTGCATAGGAAGCGCAAGAAATTCCTTGATGGCCTTTTAGGGAGCCAGGTCCAAAGTGTGGCTGTTATTTGTACGGCTAGGGTCTTTTAGTCTGTACAGGAACCACCTGGGTGCTGCTGTGCCGCCCCTTTTCAATTACCAGTGTGAAAGTGATTTCATGTTAATAACAGTGGCAGTCTAATTAGAAGTGCGTCTTCAAGGAGAAAACATACTTATATTTTCCCTGCAGCTGGTCACTTCCAGTATGGCGACAGGGCTGTGACCATCAGCGCCCACTACATAGTGACGGCACTGTGCAGTAATCACACCCGCTACGTCTGACTGATATCCTTCTGTAGTTTAAAAAAGTCGCACTGACAGATTAAGGGAATGTGTCCATTTTCTATCTGCAGGTGCATACCGCTTCCCGGCCTCAGACTTCCTGCTTGTCAGGAAATGGTGCGCTCCTGAAAATTGCCGGATCCAGTTAACGGTCTAGTCGCTCTGTTGGGGTGAACTTTGCACTCTCCTATGCTGCTAGCAGAGACAGCTTTGCTACAGAAGAATGGGAGGAGCGCAGAGTGACCACAACTGGACAGATCTACAGATAATCTGGGCAGTATAGTGGACGGTAACCAAGCGGTAAACTATAAAATCAAAAATCCTTCTGCTCTTGAGAATCATGAGATTATTAATAACAGGTAAAAATCAGTTAATTGCTTTACATGCAGTTTGCAATTTCATCCATTTAACAAGATGAGATAAGACCTCTATATATTCTTAATTAATTAACTATAATTAAGTCAATAGATTAAAGCTCACCATGACAACGCACTAATGGACTTCTTCCACTCTGTGCACCAGATGACACATAACTTGTCAGGTCAACTTTGGTGCTAGATATTAACTTCTTTGTATGAACCTGGATTTGTCCTGTGCAGGGAACATTACATTAATATACATGTATACAGTTTAGTTCATAGATTGCATTAAAGCTTGCATATGATATATTTAATTAATGAAATTAAATCAAATTAGATGCTTAATGGAAACAGACATCTTGTCTGAGCTGCTGTTTGGCGGATGAGCAGAATTGTAGAAAATTGCCATACTGAAGTCACATGTCCATAGGAAACTGGTGTCTGGGAGAGTTTTGTGCGTATAGTCTATGTGAGCTGTGCAGGGGAGGTGGAAAAGTGCTGTCCCCATCATCTATGGTGGATACTCTGTTTTCTGTATCCTACTTTAAACAGTCATGTTACCTTCCATTGTAATTCAGCTGGTTGTTGTTACAGAGAAGAATAGCTGCTCTGTTGACAGGGCGTGACTGCCAATGTCATGCTGATAGACAGCCGACTATCCGCAGATAGGTTGCGGGGAGCTGGCTTGCAATCAGCATGATGTCAGCAGTCATGCTCATGTCAAGAGAAAAATGCCACTGCTGTGTGAACTATATAAAAAAGAAAAGTAACACAGCTCACCACTGTTCCATGTCCTGTCAATGCTCAGCTCAGAGAAGACCTCAGTCCGGTGAATGCAGCAGCAACATCAAAGAAAATTAGGGAAAATTTCCAAAAAGCTTGAATGTATTTGCAAGTGCAAAAAAAACTAAGTAGAACCAGTAGAAAAAATCCATATCCCAACCCCCTTTGAACCCTAAAAATCGGCATGTTTCGACATAGTCATCTTAGTCCTAATCCCTTTAGTGATTGCATTAATTTTACTAAACGGTCTCCCTGGAAAAATCCCTATAATGATTAATTTTACTACCCAATATAGTGTACAGTACTGGGATTATCAATAAAATTGTAAAGAAACCTCAAGCTATAATAAAGCAATGTCCCCAATTGGAGCAACTGGTAACTAACAACAAAATCAGGTTTGCAGCCAAGAGACCACCGGCTATTGGCACGTTACTTTCACCAAGCCTTTCTATGAGCCAAAGACATGGCTGGGGGTGTTATTCACATGTCTTATATCCGAGTGTCAGAACTAATTCATTAATGCAAGTCTATGGGCTTGTGAAAAAATTACCCAACACTGGGATGCTAGAATGTCTATACAATCTTACTTCCTCCCCTTCCCAGGAGATGGGGTATATCCGACCTGTTCCTGCATGTTCGGGCACATACATTACACAGGGACACATATATAAGAATATTTTTTTAACATCCAATTGTGGAACTTATTTTTATTTTAAGATCTATGAATTAAATGTACAATTGTTTGTGGCACAACCCCTTTATGTTACAGCAAACAGTCTTTCTCTTACCATCTCCATTTGATGGACCGCTGACCAGGAAAACATAGTAGCTGGGGTTACTGCTTGACCGTAGTGATAGAGAGATACTGCCTTGAGTAATAAAGGAACATTTTAATATGCCTGAGTTATAGGATGAAACTATGGATCCAGCAGTGCTCTGCAACAAAAAGAAAATGTAATTTTAGTGCTGAGATAGCTGGGGTTAACCTGATAACCAAGTCTTCTGCTTCTGTAAGTCTTAAACGTCTTACAATGGAAACAATAAGGATATTAGCGGTATTATAGAGGAGCACTAAGGCAATGAAGGATTAAGGATCCGTGAGCACGAAGCTTTATTATCAAGATCTCCTTAAGTGCCACAACATGTTTCAAGAGCCAAGTGCAGTATTCCTCAGGTGGGAAGACAGCACTTGGCTGTTAAAACATGTTGTGGCACTTAAGGAGATCTTGATAATAAAGCTTCGTGCTCACGGATCCTTAATCCTTCATTGCCTTAGCGCTCCTCCATAATACTAATATTCTTCTTCTTTCCATTGTAATCTCTCCCCCCTATGGGTGAGCAGTTGGAGCAGCTTCGGCTCTTTGCAATACCCCCTGACCAGCTTGAGGACCTTGTGTGACGTAGCTGAGCCACACCTCCTGTGGTCACCTGACCAGGACATGTGATCGGGACCCGGAACTGCTGCTGGAGCTCTGGGACAGATGAGGCTACAGTAGGTGAGTAGAGGGGATCCTGCCCACAAGGGCTCACTGACTATAGTGTGTGGGTCAGAATACAGTAGGTGAGGAGAGAGGATCCTGCCCATGAGGGCTCACTGACTATAGTGTGTGGGTGAGGATACAGTAGGTGAAGAGAGAGGATCCTGCCCATGAGGGCTCACTCACTATAGTGTGTGGGTCAGGATACAGTAGGTGAAGAGAGAGGATCCTCCCCATGAGGGCTCACTGACTATAGTGTGTGGGTGAGGATACAGTAGGTGAAGAGAGGATCCTGCCCATGAGGGATCACAGTCTACAAGGGATGGGGGAGGAGAGAGGATCCTGCCCATGAGGGCTCACTGACTATAGTGTGTGGGTCAGGATACAGTAGGTGAGGAGAGAGGATCCTGCCCATGAGGGCTCACTGACTATAGTGTGTGGGTGAGGATACAGTAGGTGAAGAGAGAGGATCCCGCCCACGAGGGCTCACTGACTATAGTGTGTGGGTCAGAATACAGTAGGTGAGGAGAGAGGATCCTGCCCATGAGGGCTCACTGACTATAGTGTGTGGGTGACGATACAGTAGGTGAAGAGAGAGGATCCTGCCCATGAGGGCTCACTGACTATAGTGTGTGGGTCAGGATACAGTAGGTGAGGAGAGAGGATCCTGCCCATGAGGGCTCACAGTCTACAAGGCATGGGTGAGGAGAGAGGATCCTGCCCACGTGAGCTCACAGACTATAGTGTGTGGTGAGGATACAGTAGGTAAGTAAAGAGGACACTGCCCGCGAGGACTCACAGTCTACAAAGGATGGGTGAGGATACAGTAGGAGAAGGTAGAGATGGTCGTGCAGCAGGTAGTGGACTGAGGGACAATGCAGGTTGTTGGCTGAATAATATAATAATATTTATTCATTTATATAGCGCTATTTATTCCATAGCACTTTACATACATCAGTAATGCTGTCCCTATTGAGGCTCACAATCTAAACATCCTATCAGTCTTTACAATGTGGGAGGAAGCCGGAGTGCCCGGAGGAAAGCCACGCAAACACGGGAGAACATACAAACTCCTTGCAGATGGTGTCCTTGGTGGGAATTGAACGCAGGACCTCAGTGCTGCAAAGGCTGCAGTGCTAACCACTGAGCCACCGTGCCACTTGAATGTGGGTTGAATGATGATCAAAGTGGTAATTTACACTATGAGATATATTTTTAGGGTATTATTATTGATGAGTATGCACTAAAATACTTGGGTGCTCATTACTTGAATCGAGCAGGTCGGACACTCTGACGGGGTCCATTTGAGTATTTAGTATAATAGAAGCCAATTAGTGATGGACAGTCCGGCTCGGCACCCATATAAAGCCAGCCAAAAACAGCGTTTCCTGAGGGAGGGAAATAACACATACATTTTACCGCCATTGAGGGCCATTCAGAGACTGTAAGTAGTTCTCACTGGGTGCCAAATGGAGCTGTATCATTCATGATTGACATTCCCACTATACTCAGCCAAGTACCGAGCGTACCCAAGCACCCTGATGCTCGATTGAGTAGTGGCAAGAATGCTGACTCTTCATTAGATATTAACAATACTAATCTCTAGAGATGAGTGAACGTTCGCCAAATCCGACCAGACGGTAAGAAAAAATCCGGTTCCGAGCGAGACTTGACCCGAGCTTGGGCCCAGACAGTGAACCCCATATAAGTCTATAGGGACCCGAATTTCTTTACTATAAAATTGTGGTTGTAAGGCCTAGGGGGGCTGCATAAGGAAACAAAATTAGGATTAAAACAAGAGAATTATACTTACCGACCGAGTTTTCGCTGTCACAGTGCTTCCACGTCCGCTCATTACACCTGATGCATATTCCCCCGCTACCCCCACCTAAACTTTGTTACAGCATCTGTGATTGGTTGCAGTCAGACTGTGCCCCCACTCTCTATGCTTTCTATGATTTGTTGCCATACACGCTAGTGTAAAAATAAATAATTAGAAAAAATGGTGTGGGGGACCCCAGTATTTTGATACCCAGTGCAGATAAAGCAGACAGCTGGAGGCAGTTCAAAGCCATGACGGGTATGGCCGTCATTGGTCATTAAGGGGTTAACCATGCACAATGGTAAGTCTTTTTTTTCTATCTGTTGTCTACACAATGCCTCCTCAATTGTAGACCTGCAGCTTAATTTTTCTTTTATGAATCTGAGTCTGAAGCAGAGGTGTGGGATTCTCACATTGCAATTGCTCAGTTCTTTGTCATATCTATGAAAGTAAATGATTGATCAATTACATAGATTTGCTGATCTTTATTTGTAAGTATCCTACTGCAAAGTGTGAGTGTATTCTGCATTAAACTGCTATTCCCTGCCTCCTGCTTGTGACAGATTTCTCCCTGTCAGCTCAAAGGGAATGTATTAATAAGATCAACCCCCCTCCTTAAACCTCATAGCGGAATGATTTTATAATATCAACCCCCCTCCCCAAACCTCATATATAGTCTCTTTGAAAGCTTAATACATCAACACCATTATATCTTCTATCTGCTGCTGTGTTCCCAAGACACAAGTCCTTTAATTAATATGCAAATAAAGTGTGAAATACTCTAGACATGACAGTGCACCTCCCAAGTCTCTATCTCCTGACGTTGTTTATCCCGTAACACCAGAGCACTTATCGCCTCATATGAATTAAAACTCAGATTTCTTGGGAATGCAACAACAGATATAAGATTTAAAGGTGTTACTTGCTTTAGCTTTCAAAGATCTGTATGCCCATATATTTAGGTTGGGGGTGCCATTGATCATACTTTCAGAATTTTTTTAATGCTTGTAAGAAAAAAAAATGGCTGAGTACTAGTTTAAATTCTCTCCTGATTCTTGATGAAAAAATGTATCCATATCAAGGCCTAAAGGTTTTAGTAAGTTACAACAATCTGAATAGTCTACTAATGGTTTATTAAAATATAGAAAAATGTCTGATAGCTATTTTGAAGTCACTATTTTTTTTACTATGGACTTACATTGGTTCTGAGTGTTGGAGCGACATGCCCAGTGTTGTATGCTCCTTGTACCAAAATGTACCCAGAAGAGTTTTTGGTGCAAATATAAACATCGTCATTCCCCTGGAAGATACAAAAGAACAACATTTTTGTTAATCTATGATTACTGTAAATGAAATGCTGCAGGATGTCTAGTGTCTCATCTTCATCAGATGTTAAATGACTGCATACTTAAAGGGTTTCTCCGAAAAAATGTAATAAAATACATAAATAATACATATTTATATGTAGGATTCACACATTGCAATTGCACTGTTCTGTGTCCTATCTATGAAAGTAAATGGTTGATCAGTTACATAGAATTGCTGATCTTTTTTTTTTAAGTACCCTACTGCAAAGCGTCAGTGTATTCTGCAAAGTGCAACTTTATACTGATATTCTCTGTCTCCTGCATGTGACAGATTTCTCCCTGTCAGCTCAAAGGAAATGTATTAATAATATCAAGCCCCCTTCTTAGACCTCATGGAAGAATGTTTTTATAGCATCAGCCCCCCTCCCAAACCTCATATATGGTCACGCCGCTCTTTGAAAGTTTAATACATCAATGTGGCGCCTCACAGGGTAGGCCGCCACCAGAGGTACTGCACTCCTGCGATTACAGAGTGTTGTGCCTCTGCTCTCCAGGTGCTGGGATGGTGCAGTTGAGCCAAAACACACAAAAACACACAACCCATAAGTCCCTGGGATGGTGGTTGGACCCAGAGGGAGCACCCATGCTCCAAAAGGGGGACTGGGAAGTATAATCAAGAGAGTTGGAGAGGAGAGACGATTGAGAAAGGAGTGGAGTGGAAGTCGTGAGTGTAGGGGTGGTGTGGTGCTGACTCCCATGGGCTTGAGCACGACCACGCTCGCCCCGGGAGGGAAAGACTGAGACGTGTAGAGGAAGAAGGGAGCCCTTGGGGAACGAGACGTAGATTCCCGTATGCCTGTATCTGGCGAGACAGAGGGGCTGGTGAATGACACAAGGACCCAGCCCTGAACACGGCTTGGATGCTTCATGCCCAAACCGTTGAACCGGAGGCTTCTAACGGGAGCTGTGGCCTAACACCCGACACAACTTGGAGAAAGCAGCTGAACTAGAGAGCAGGGGGTACCAGCGGTGTATCTAGGATCCATGGCGCCCGGGGCAAAGATCCATTTCGGTGCCCCCCGAGTAGGTGAGTAGGTGATGTCAGCTGTGGCCACTGGTGGGAGGTGGAGGGGAGGAGGACAGAAGAGTGCAGCCTTTGGTGGAGGGGAGAGGGGGAGGACAGGAGAGTGAGGCTTTTGGCAAAAGGGAGGAGAGGTTAGTGGGATACAGACATAATGGAGGAATCTCCAGTACTCACTTCAGGTCTGACATCTTGTGATCCTGGAGCTTCCCCTCCCCCTCCTGCTGGTGCCGACTGCAGACCTTCACAGAAAGCAGAGCAGGGGAGAGGACACCATTTCTTTACTACTCTCCTGATCACAGACCTCTCCTTGCTGCATTTACACCCCGAGACTGGAGGATGGGGCGATGCTGTAGAGTCGAGGAGCAGTGAGAGCAGAGTGGGGGGTGATTGTGCTGAGTCTCCCATCCCCCATGCTATGCACAGACTCCCGGGGCTGGAGAGAGGACACGACACCCATCTGTGCATGGCTCACTGCAGCCTGACCTGACCCTGCTCACTCCCCGACCACTGCATGATAAGGAATTACCATGAAGATGCATCTGCTACCGCTTCTCTTCCTATGATGAACAAGGAGGAGCGCAGCTTGATGTGAGCACACAGTGTCATGTGCTCCAGTCTGAGCAGAGACTGGGGTCCACAGGGGAGCCTCCAGTACCTTGGAGGGTGCTGCGGCTGCGTTCTATGTGCACTGAGGACAGTGCACACTTGCTAAATAACAGCGGGGACAGGTGCAGGGGGCAAGCCCACAGGGGTTTAGCTGGTACCCCAGCAGGCCAGACCGACACTGACTATGGGGCTCCGTTGACTAGCAGCAAGCAGCACATAGCTAGTCAGCGGAGCCCCATAGTAACCCGATGTTTACCTTAGCAGCGGCCCGCCGGTTTGCTTGCCGGTTTCAGCCCCGCCGCACCTATTGCAAGCCATGGTTGAGGAGGGATGGGGGGTGCCGCCGGCGCCCTCCACTGACTTGCGCCCGGAGCAAAAGGTCCGGCTGCACCCCCCTAGATACGCCCCTGGGGGGTACAAATAAGCACTCGTGGCTGTCGGTACTTGAGCTCTGTGCTGTGTAGGCGCTGAGAGCCTGGGGGGCAGGTCTGTGATGAGCTGCCATAAAGTAACCTCGCGCATGCGCAATGCGCATCGTGAGGTCCTCGATACATCCAAGGGGTGTACCGACGTCATGATAGCCGGCTTATCCACCTGTGGAGGGGGCGAGGAAGATGCAAAAGGATTATCACGCCCATCGGCGCATGAATAATTGCACTAAAGGCGGTGGAAAGAAGCCACAGAGAATGCCCTGTGTGACTTCTCAAGAGCCCAGAATATCATATTGCCATGTTTCAAGGTGTTTCAGGGAGCTCTGAAGGTGCTTGAGCTCTTGGTTTTGATATGTCAAACCAATTAAAAATATGGAACGCCTGGCCGGGCTATTGAGTACTCGGTAACCGGGCCAGTCAGTTCGGTGGAGGTTACGGTGGCGGTGACTCGGCTCCGTAGCCCTGGGAGTGCAGAAAAAGGGAATATTTACAGGGGAGAGTTTGTGACGCCATCTGTGGTACTCGGCCAGGGATGGCCGACGCTGCAAGATGTGACCGCTGGGGTAGATAGTAGTGCAGCCAGGATGGTATAGCTCCCCACAGTTGTAGCTGGGCCCCAGGATGATGAGGACAGTCTATAGCAGGGACGGGGCTCTGGTGGTGTAGTTCGTGTGTAGAGCCGCAGAGCGATGAAGGCGCAGGCACAGACAGTTCGTGAAGTTCTTTACCTTTTACTTGCTGATAAGGCAAGGTTACCAAGTCATGTGCTGTGCTTCTCCAAAGCGCGGCCAGGTTAGCTCCCAGGAGATCAGGATCGCTCTGCCAAGACACCTTTTATGGGCCTTCCCAGGGTTCTCTCTCCCTGCATTGGATTCTCGCCTCGCCTGCCCTGCACCATCGTGAACAGGTTCCCAGGCTGATGGCTGCGGGCTTTGTCAGGTGACTGCTGCGGCACATCCCCTCACCCTAGTTCTAGCCACCGTCCGGCACATTATCCACAGTTTGTGGCTACTGCTTGTGCAGACGCAGTGGCCTCCGGTTTTCATGGTCTGGACTTGGAGTACCCAAACCAGATCGGGACTGGTCCCCTCTGGCAACCAGTCCCTCCACTCAACTCTGGCCCGGGTCCGGATTCTGGCACACGGGGGATCCCCCACTCCCGTGTCCCCTAGGATACTCTCTGTCCTGCGTCTGCTCCAGACACCTTCCTCCTCTCAACTCTCTCCTCTCTTCTCTACCCTTCTGCTAACCCCTCCTCCAGCCAGGAGATAGGGACCTACCTCAAAAGGTTCCAGCCTGGAATCGGCATGTTGTTGTGTGCAAACTACGTGCCTTGGCACTCTCATCTGGGAACGGTGACACTACACCTGTGAAGTAGGTGCAGCATGACTGTGGCGATCAGTCGACAGTGGCACACAAATACATATTTCATTATATGAACAAATATATTCATTCACTTTTTCCAACTAAACCTTGATGACAAAGATATAAAAATGTATCTTACATTATCGTGTCATCAGAGAACCCAATAGCCACATAGCCTACGGTTTGGCCGCTCATTTCAAACACATATCCTCTGCTAGAGGGAACGGCGGACATGAAGAGACAAAGCGCTGTCATCTGACTGCAGCCGAGTGGATTAGAGAGGCAGAACTTCTGAGACCGCACGAGGTGTTCGAGATCTTTAACTGAATAAATACAAGTATGATTATTATTACCAGCGCAGACACACATGGCTCCAATGAATCATTTGAAAATGTTTAAAGTCACTAATATACTAAAGTCGCAAATGACGAGCAAATTATGCTGGAAAAGTGGAGAAACCAAAATAATGAATCGGGGCCTATGGTTATGAGTAGTGCTATTAAAGGGAATCAGTCACCAGGTTTTTGCCATCCCATCTGAGAGCAGCATAATGTAGAGACAGAGACCCTGATTCCTGCGATGTGTCACTTACTGAGCTGCTTGCTGTCAGTTTGATAAAATTAGTGTTTTCTCTGCTGCAGCTTTAACAGTTTGTGAATATTCCTGACTTCCAGACTAATGATAATCCCAGCTGATTAAACAGCGATTTTATCAAAGCTACACTGAGCAGCCCAGTAAGTGACACATCGCTGGAATCAGGATCTCGGGTCCTATATTATGCTACTCTCAGATTAGGTTGCAAAAACCTGATGACAGGTTCCCTTTAAATCTGTATCCTTTACACAGAGGGGCGTAACTACAGTAGGACCACATGAGGTCAATTTTACTAACTACACCATAGAGCAGTGCGCTCATGCTCGCATGCCGTTTGGTCTGTATTTATTTGATATTACACACAGGATCTAGGTCATTACGTAGAGGATATAGTAGTATATACATTATATGCATTGATTCTTATATGCAAGCAATGGCCAAGCTGTTCTGTATATCATTCATAGACTTACTGCTTCTACAGTGTCACTCTCCACTCCAGTCCAGAAGGTGTAATAAGTGTTCAAAACTGTTGCTCTGAAAATATAATGAAATCATTCATAATGTCATCAGTTGTACCTCGATATTTCTTTTAGGTTTATATGTACAGGTATCTCAATGAATGGGAAGTAATGAAGTATATAGACATTACAGTACAGGAAAGATTATACAGACATTACAGCACAGGATCACAAATACATTTTTTACTTTGAAGTAGAACATTTTCCTGCCTATTTCTGAAAAATGTTTTTCCTCAAAGAAATAATTATTTGCAAACCTGTGCTGTAATGTCTGTATACTCGATTTCATCTTCCCCTCTCCAGGAGATGTGGTATGATCAGACCATGTCCCTGTATGGTCAGACACATCCATTACACAGTACATAGCAGGGACACATATATAAGATTATCTCAGCACAGGAGATGTGGTATGATCAGACCATGTCCCTGTATGGTCAGACAAATCTATTACACAGTACATAGCAGGGACACATATATAAGATTATCTCTGCACAGGAGATGTGGTATGATCAGACCATGTCCCTGTACGGTCAGACACATCCATTACACAGTACATAGCAGGGACACATATATAAGATTATCTCAGCACAGGAGATGTGGTATGATCAGACCATGTCCCTGTACAGTCAGACACATCCATTACACAGGCCATAGCAGGGTCACATATATAAGATTATCTCAGCACAGGAGATGTGGTATGATCAGACCATGTTCCTGTATGGCAGACAAATCTATTACACAGTACATAGCAGGGACACATATATAAGATTATCTCAGCACAGGAGATGTGGTATGATCAGACCATGTCCCTGTACGGTCAGACACATCCATTACACAGTACATAGTAGGGACACATATATAAGATTATCTCAGCACAGGAGATGTGGTATGATCAGACCATGTCTCTGTACGGTCAGACACATCCATTACACAGTACATAGCAGGGACACATATATAAGATTATCTCAGCACAGGAGATGTGGTATGATCAGGCCATGTCCCTGTGTGGTCAGACACATCCATTACACAGTACATAGCAGGGACACATATTTCAAGAACAATAATCATTTTTGCATACAATTCTGAGTGATACATGTCTACAGTTTGTAATACTGATATAAACACCATAGTAACATCACCATTTATGGTTGAAAGTGATTAATTGCAGACACAATAATCTGTATAATATTCCCCATTTGAAAAGAAACATTTCAGAGACATCAATATCTTTATGGAATATACTGCCTTATGGACTGTTTGTGATTTTTTTGGACAGGTGGTAAAGCTGAAAACTAGAGCTAACAACCCCACTAACCATCATGCATTGAAACTATGCTTTCCCGAATCGTTTATTCTTGCAAAAACTGCTTAAAGTCACCTGCATGTAGTTTTGATTGCAACAGATCTGCATCGCAAGCCCGTTGCATGTTTTTATCATTAGAAGACTTTTTGCTTAAAGGGGAATTTCGGGGAGAGAAAACATTTTTGTACTGTTCCTGCCCTCCTACATGATGAAGCAGAGCTGGGCACTACAGTTCTAGGATCTATAGATCACATATAAATCAATAAAATCATATCTGCTCCTCAGCTCTCACCCCTCCCTCAAGGGACAGAGAAATCCAGCCTCATGCTGCAGAGCAGGAATGTTAAGGGCGTGGACCCTGGGGCTCCAGCATCATTTCCTGGGGTACTATGAAATGCAGCATAACACAAACAGAGAGTACCTTCACATGGATTGATGAACAGAATAAACCGTCATACTGTACATTATATTCCTAGATTTAGATTGATATAACATAAGACAATCTGTACTTTGGAAAATTAAAATAGCATTTTCTTTACCTTATAATAGATATTTCTTGATAATACATGTGTGTACTATAACTTGTGTGTACTTATACTATGTGTAACAGATTCTGCACAGACGTCTGGATACTTTCCTGTGACTGAGGAGACACATGACAATCTATAGTAGGAACTTACTAAGTTGTTATGGGGGAGGGGAGACCATGACTGTGCTGAATCAATGTAGTGCTTTGCCTCTGCTCCTAGCCTGATACATGACAGTACACATTATGTACCATCCTATCATTGTACAGCAGAAGAGAACTGCGTGTATTTATATCTGCTTGGTGACATGATTACTATTTGGAGCGAAAACTGCCCTGTTATATTAAATAGGATGGTTTCGAAGGGGCTTGATTGTAGTGTGACCATGGGGTCGGCAGCCACACCCCTTGCCACGCCCAATGCCCATACAGAAGTGTGAGGGTGTGTGTTCTGTCCCCTTCTGATGACTGCAAATCCCAAGTGCTCTAATCACCAGTCTTTTAGATGATTGTATGCATGTACTTACATGACCTAATTATAGACAGTGTCAACTCAATCGTCACTGCAGCTGTAGAAAGACCAGGAGAATCGCTGTAGTCTTCTTCCAAATCTTGTATTAGTTAAAATGGAACGATAGGTGAAAAGGAATAAAATGTACAGTTTGCACACATGCGTCTTCAGTAATGGCTTCTCTAAACTAAACTGGTGAAGAAGGGAGGGGCATCATCCTGTACAGGGACAAACTTCATACAGTCTAAATCTACCTAGCAACAACAGGGAATTTCCTGATTGGAGGAAATACACAATGCAGAGAAACATATACAACAGGTTGTTCCCATTCGCGGGACACAACAGGGTGGGAACGTAAGATGATCCTGGAGCCCCCAGGGTCCACGCCCCCGACACACCTCCTGATCTCAGCATCAGCATGAGGCTGAATTTGTCAGACCCCTGAGGGAGGGGTGAGTGCTGAGGAGCAGATATGAATTTATTGATTTATAAGTGATCTATGGATCCTAGAACTGTAGTGCCCAGCTCTGCTTCATCATATAGGAGGGAAGGGACAGTACAAAAAAGGTTGTCTACCCAGAGTTCCCCTTTAAGGCCAGACAGCGCTGATGTGGCCGGGATATGTTCAGAAGCTATGCCCAGTTTTTGTATAAACAACATGACCTGACTGTGTTTTTTGAAGGCATGACCCGAATTTAATAGGACAATAATTGTGAAACACCTTGAGTACTGACCATGCAATAGAACTGTCACATCCCCACCAGAGTCTGCGACATCTGCTTCTCTTACCAGGCACTGTCGCATTCACCCTGTAAGTGGTGCTGATGCACAGTCCGACAGAGTGGATGTGTGTCCAGCTGTCCAGCTGAAGGCACTAATTTCTAGCTTCAGCCCATTGGAAAGCACCACACCCTACTTATATCTTCAGCTTTCAGCTGGAAGCTGCCAGAACCAGCTTTTGGTTTCACTGACTAGTCTCCTGTCTTGTATTACTGTTTTCCTGTGTTACCTCTGCCTGTTTTTTGGACTCTTCTTCTTGCAGTTTTGTACCTTGCTGCCATCTCGGTTTTGACCTGGCTCCCTAACTTCCCTAACAGATCCTGATTTTGTTCTTTTTCTGACCTCCTGGGTTTGACCCTCCTTGGCGACTTTCCTATCTCTGGACGTCTGCTTCTCCATAGGCAGCAATCTTCTGGACTCCGTTGTAAATCCAGATCCCTGTATAGGGGTTCAAGGGTGTCAGGGTTTCTCAGGGTTCTGCCTAATGGAGTCGCTTGTGCCTAGTCTGTCGAAGATAGCCTTTTTATGCCTTAGTCTCGGATGGATGTCACAAAAACATGCAGTCAGATAAGGCGCTGTCAATGTATCTTTGTCTATGCAAAACCAGATGCAGTCAACCGCACGCATTTCTTGACCTCTTCACATCTGGCCTCACCCTGAAGAATACAAGTGCTGCTCTCACAACATAAACGGATCACCGGATCACCAAGGAATGGTTTGTGGCTTCAGGAGTCCTATTTTGTAATGTGCAGCCAATATCATGGTATCACGGTATATGTCCATTGCATCAGTTCAGAAATGATGAAACAAACTGACAAATGAACAAGAGGATCTGCAAGAAGTAATGAATGATACAAAGCTGGTGTATGGAATGTTATATCATGTCTGGAAATGTAACATCTATAAATATCAAAGAAGAGAAATACACCACCTTTATCTTAATATTAATACTTGTGTATCCAGGAGAATGACTCTACATAAGCAAATATCCCCTATACCAGGCAGTGTGCCAAATTGATACCACATACCTAAAGCGCACGTGTCCTGCTCCTTGTGGCGCTGTCCACACTGCCGTAATGCTGCTTTTTTTGGTCACTAGATCGGTGACTCACTGCTCCATTCTACATAGAAGAAATGAAGCATTTAAAGACAAAAGAGATAACACAGTCCATAAAAAGAAAATATAAGAGGAGATAAAACAGAACATACAAAGGAGCTTAAACAATACTCCTCCTACATCTACACCGACTCCACTCTTATATGGCCATATGGCACATTATAGGTTTTCTATTAAAGTAGCAATGACAATACTCCCATTGTTCCACTGAACTGAACTTCAATCCCCATCTGGCTTTATAGTTAGGTCAGTTTAAGGGTGCATCCTCACGATCAGGAGAAGCAGCGTCTTTGCGCTGCGTCCAAAACGCTGCGTCATACAGTACTAGCATAGTGGATGGGATTTCAAGAAATCCCGTCCTCACTGTGCGTAACCCGCCCCAGCGTCTTTGGAGCTGCGGTGCGGGTTTTACTGGCAGTCCGCTCCTCCGCAGCATGTTCATTTCATGCTGCGGAGTCGGAAGCGGCTGCCACAGAGAGACTGCATGGAAAAGCCGCCCTGCACCGCCGCACATGGTGAGTACAGGGCGGCTGCGGTCTCTCTGCGGCCACCCGCGGCTTCCCTCAGGTCCGGAGGATCTGCGTCCAACACGCAGCTCCTCCGGACCGTGAGGACATACCCTAATAGTATCAAGACTGACAAAAGAAAAATAAGGTTTGGTACCCTGTTAGGTTGGTTTCACATAGCGTTTTTTTTTTAATCTGGGGGAATGCAAGAAAAAGCCTGCAGCCCCCGGGATTCCCCAGATTCAATGATACATCTGGATGCACCCACGTCGGTATTATCACCATCACAGATCAGTGATAATACCAGTGCGTGAGCATCCCGTTGCAACCGGTTGCATACCTATTTGTGCAGGATCTGGATGTAAATTAAATGCCCCCCCCAGTGCGTTCTGGGCATGCACAGTTCAAAAACCTTAATCCGGCATCTGCATCTAGCGTGACCTTGAGTTCGCCGAAACCGGGTTACATAGAGCCACATTTTAATTCAACGTGGATGCCCCGCATCTGGGTGGTCATGGTTTTGTTACAAAGATCAGGTTTGCAACAAAGTGTGTTTTTGGTCTCCGTGCAAAAAAAAAAGTGGACACTCAGATCAGGGGGAAATGGGAAGAACTGGATGCACCTGCAAGTGAGAGTCAATGGGGCTGAAAACAGATGCAGGTGTATTCAGTTTCAGCCAGATTCACATGGATGCCAAAAAAAACGCCTGTGTGAAACCAGCCTTAGCCTGTTGAATAAGATTGATGTCAGTGGGAGAAATAAAATAATAATGTTGTAGTTGTGATACCTTTTAATGGCTAACAAAAATAAAATAATTTGTTACAAAGCAAGCATTCGAGACTGCTTACGTCTCTTCATCGAGGCAAAGAAAGCTCTCAAGACTGCTTATGTGTCTTCATGAGGCAAAGAAAGCTCTTGAGACTGCTCACATCTTTCTTCTACAAAGACAGCTTTGAGACTGCTTAAGTCTCTTCATCAGGCAAAGAAAGCTCTCAAGACTGCTTACGTCTCTTCATGAGACAAAGAAAGCTCTCGAGACTGCTCACATCTCTTCTTCTACAAAGACAGCTTTTGAGACTGCTTGCGTCTCTTCATCAATCAAAGAAAAGCTCTGAGACAGCACACGTCTCTTCATTAGGCAAAAAAAAAAACTCTCGAGACTGCTTACGTCTCTATCAGGCATAGCATAACAAAATATTTGAAGAAACACAAGTATACAGTATTATCAAGGAAAGCAGATGCAGATATAATAAATGGACATGTAAATAAACAAACACTGAACTAAAGCCCTGTCACACCTAGCGAGATCGCTGTTGCGTCACAGGCTTTGTGACGCAACAGCGACCTCGCTATGTTTGACACGTAGCAGCGACCAGGCCCCCGCTGTGAGATCGCTGATCGTGTCCAAATGGCCTGCACCATTTTTAGATTATCGGGTTCCACTGGGCAACATGCATCGTGTGTTTGACGCCTTAACAACGACTCGTTGGCGACTCAGAACTCAGCCACGTAGGTCTGAGTATGACAGGGCCCAACGACCGCTGAGATAGTTATACGGGTCGCCGTATCGTTGCTGCGTCCTTGAGTAGATTGACTTTTGACATCTCAGCAGCAACCATGTAGTGACGTTCCAGCGATCTTACCAGGTTGTGTCATTGTCGGGATCGCTGGAACATCGCCAAGTGTGATGTGACCCTTAGGCCGTCTTCACACCTCGATTTCGGAGTTTCCGAGTGTATCCGTGTCAAAGCGGATACACTCGGATCCGATATTACCTCCCATATATTTCTATGGGGCACGGATCCCGGATGCCAATAGGGACACATCTGAGCTGATCCGTGCCCCATAGCAATACATGGGAGGCAAAATCGGATTCGAGTGTATCCGCTTTGACACGGATACACTCGGAAACTCCGAAATCGAGGTGTGAAGCCGGCCTTAGAGAAAGAATCCTTAATTAGATAAGATTAGTAATGTGAAAGTTTTATGATCCATGTAGGATCAGGGACCTGATGCCCTCACTGTCTCTCTGTCATACATTTTTAGACCTGCCAGTTCAGCGTAAATGGTGAAAAAATGCAATTCTGTCTTTTTTCTTTTGTTTTTCTTTTTATTTATTGATTGATTTTTTTATGGTATTCATTGTTCAGTAGAAATAACCTGGCAACATGATTTTCCAAATCAGTATAATTACAGCAATACCAAACTTAAATAGTTTGCTGGTTAAAAAATGAACATTTGTAAATTTAAAAAAATAATAATTTTCGTAACTTTTTTTACTTTAATGAAAATATCATTTTTTTTTATTTAAAATTATTATTATTTATTTATTTTTTTTTTCATTTTGTTTTACATTATTTTTTGGTTCCCTTAGGAGACTTGAATATGCGATCACTTACCGTTATTGCTTGCTTACTACCGTGTTTCCCCGAAAGTAAGACAGTGTCTTACATTCTTTTTACCTCCAAAAGTCCCACTATGTCTTACTTTCAGGGTATGTCTTATATTGGAAAAAAAAAAAAAAGCAAGTCCCCATGCATGTACCGTATGGGGACTTGCCGCGATTGCGCCGCAAGTGTATTGCAAGTTAAGGAAACTTTACATGGTGCATTTTGTGTATTGCTTACTTGGTACCGTAATGGCGGTCGGATCGATTCCTCTGCGGAGCTGGCTAGAGGTGTGGCTTCTTCTTCCTCATGCAGGAGCCGTTGGGCCAATCAGAGGGGCCGCAGAGACTTCAGGCCGGGCGGGGGACACAGAGGAGGCACTGGGCCAATCAACGGGGCAGCGGTGATGTCAGGCCGGGCACACACAGTTAACCCCATACCACCAGCGGCTGCACATGAGGGCACTGAGGCTGCGTGTTTTTGTATGTTGTCCACGGTCCTGATGGACCACGGACAACATTACCGCTGCTCCCGCGGCCTCCACATCCCTCCGCTCGTTCCGCTCCAGATCCGTCCGCATCCCGCTCTAACCGTCCGCATCCCGTTCTAACCGTCTGCATCCCGCTCTAACCGTCTGCATCCCGCTCTAACCGTCTGCATCCCGCTCTAACCGTCCGCATCCTGCTCTAACCGGCCGAATCCCGCTCTAACTGGCCGAATCCCGCTCTAACTGGCCGCATCCCGCTCTAACCGGCCGCATCCCGCTGTTAATGCAGCAAAAGGTACCGGTACTATGGCTTATATTTTCCCAACGTACAGTTTACTACGTCTTATGTTAGCCGACCCCCCTAAAACCCCCACTACGTCTTACTATAGGGGGTGTCTTACTATCAGGGAAACACAGTATATACTGCAATACTGTGGTGCTGCAGTAGATAGAGCAAGAGATCAAATGATCACAAGTTCAAGTTTCCTAAAAAGGCAAAATACATAGAGATTAAATTAGTAAAAAAAAATAATTTATTATTATATTATTTTAACAAGGGAAAACGTGATGGGGGGATTGATTTTGAGTGCCGTGAGATCACGTTTTGCTGCAGAAAAAAAGCAGCAAAAATTCCCTGTGTGAACATAACCTGACTGTGTAAGTATATAAACTGTATTATATAAAAGAAACACATATATTTACAAGGCATCAATTTCAATAATATTAATTTATAATTAATGAATATAAATGTCAATATTGATGAAGTTAAATTTTCTAAAATTTGCTAAAAAACAAAAACCCCAAACCTAAATAGTCTTAAGAAAGCAGACACAGAATGTTGAATACTGGTGATCAACTTACTGCCTGAGTGCTACAGCTTAATATTTGAGCTTTGGCATCCGAGGTGGTGAATGTTCCAATAATCCCATCTCCTCCCACTAATCGGGCTTCAAGGAGGAATCCTTTATATAAGTCTGAAGCAGATTTACCTTGTACAATTACTGAAATGAAAAAAGTATAGAATAATTAGAGATCAGTCACGGTCAATAATGAATTAATTATATGTTTAAAGGGAAAGGCATGATAAAAATGACAGAAGTCTAAATGACAGCTCTTCACAGGTTGTACAGAGCCATAAGACGGCCCCCGCAGGCTTTTCTGCACCTTAAAGGTAGCTTTACACGCCGCTACAGCAGGGTGGAAACAACCGGGTGCTTCACCTGCACGAGCACGCACCAACGGTTACAAACGGTACCCGCACCGCCTTTACACGCCTTTACAAGGTGCTCTACAGAAGGTTTAATCTACCTCTGGATGCACCGCCAGGTGCCACAAGTTACCTTCTGTAGGGCACCTTCCCTCATTTACACGCCTCTACAGAAGGTAAAATGGGAGGACCTGGTGCAGCAGGGACAAAACATAGGCGTGCCAGAGTTGTGGATTACGAGACGTTCGTACGCTGATAGGACAAAGCAATAGCATCATGATTGGCCAGGCAGCGCAGGAAGGCTGCCTAATACATGACGCTCAAGCAATTGTGTAGTGTGACTGGTCAGCTCCTTAAATATGCCGCCCTATGCAGCGACAACCAATCGTAACGCAGGAGCTTCCTCCAATGATCACTGAAGGGGGGCGGTAACCCGGAGCCTGTGTCACACCCCGGGGAGTTATCTAGGTGGCGAAAAAACCTTACCCTACCGTATTTAGACGCCGTTACCATCAGGTTGAAATCAACCTGTTTTAGAGCACTGCTCTGAAACAGGTGCCGCAAGTGACGGGTGGCAACAACCCTCTTTACACGCCGCTACAGAGGGTTGATTTGACGGTGCAAGATACATTTGTCTCATGAACCCGGTTGTTTCCACCCTGCAGTAGCGGCGTGTAAAGGTACCTTTAGAGTCATGATTCCTGGATGCCAAAGTATTACAGTAGCATTCTCCCATGGAAGCGCCATAAGCAACATATAGGGTGTATGAAGGCCCTTAGTATAGAATTATATGGATTGTGCTGCCAAGCTCTTGTCGACACCTTTTTTCAACAGAATGGTTGTAATGGACCTGGTACTTTATTTAAATGGCTTGAAGGGTTTTTACACTTTTAAAAATATATGCATACCTGTAAAACATTATACCCAGATAGCGCTTGCCCTCCCCTGATCCAGCACTGTGTCTGCGCTGCTGGAGGCTCCGAGTTTTTATTGCAACAGAATACATTAGAACAACAGCGCACGCTACCATTGCAGTCAACCACTGAGCTCAGTGATTGGCTGCAGCGGTGTTGTGTGCTGTCATTGAGACATCAGCCAAAAATAGAGATATCACGTGTTGACTGCTGCAGTCTATGTGTAAAGCTCTCTGTAGTTTTAATGGGAGTTAATTTCCTTTGGCACAGTCTGAGTTAATATGTAGATGCTGCTGTGTTTCTGTCTATTGGTGAGGCGGCTCTCCAGGCGCAGGTGAGCTGCTGCTCCTCGGTGTGTCAGTTGTCCACTTCCCCAAGCCTTTAAATAGTTCGCTCTCCACCTGCAGATGTCACTGATAGAGTTTCAGTCTCTTCAAGACTGCAAGCCGAGGAGACGCGTGGGCACTTAGTGCTGAAGCTTCTTGGTGTTTTTCCTTATTTGTGGGAGTTGCTGTGTATCCCGGTCTATGGGTGGAGGTTTGGGAGTGTTAGCACAGGGCTGGTTGAGGAGCAGGGAATGGGTGGTGGCCAAGATCTCCTCACCATTAGAGGTACATCTTGGTACAGGGTCAGCTGGGGACCCCAGTCTATAGGATCAAGCTAGCTACCCAGTTTACCTTGCCTATTATTGCCATCGTGCTTTCCATTCCCTCATCCGCAATACCACGTTCGTGACAACAGACAGATATATTGGCAGAGAGATGGTGCTGGTTTCTGGGATGGGGCCATGTTTGATGTTTTGCAAGTATGTAATTATCACATTTTTTTTTTAAAGGGAACCTGTCAGGTCCCCTATGCACCCTCGGCTTCAGAGAGGTTCACTGCCCATGATGATAATTCGTCCACACTTCCAGTCATTATCACTATTCTGAAGCGGGGTGTATGTGACTCGCCCCTGGCGGGGACCGTGGGGTACTTGGAACCAGGCCCTCTTGTTGTCGTCTGGGTTGAAGGATGTCATGGTTATGAGACCCAATCCGTGATTCCTTCGTCGGGCGATCAGTTAAAGAAGGGTGATTGAAAAATGGATGGAAATAAAAATAAAAGAGTTTTTGTTGTGACGCCACGCGTGGAATGTGGGCCGTATAGCCGCTGCTGCAGTTGGGACCTCTTGGGATGATGGGAGTAGCAGCTGGGATGGTTTAGCTCTTTACGGGAAGAGCAGGTCACCAGGGCAACCGTACAGTCTGTGGAGATGACTTGGGGAATGGGAGGCCAGCAGGGCTGATCAGGGACACTCTTGTGCACTATATCAGCTGTTTTTAATTGCATTCTCAGGCTTATAACCCATTCCAGCAATAGCACACATTGTTAGTATAGGACCCGGTATTATGAGAGCACTTTGGCGCAGTTACCGGGCTCTTCGCAGTGGCACCAGTGTAGAAGCTAAGACTCTCATTTCTTTTTCTCTGGTACAGTAATTACTGTGTTCCCTCTCCAGATACACCATTAGCTGTACACTATAGCCCTGCTTTTCACTACTAGTCATTAATGATTAGCCTTAAAGCTTTACACATGTCATATCATGTATAGTGTTGCAGCACTTTTTTTCTTAATACTTTGCTTTCTCGGCAGATGTTCAATTTACAAGACAGTGCAGTGGCGGCTCCGGTAGTCTCCTAGCAGCCGGCATGGCTCGTCCAGATCACCTCCTTTTGTGTTCCTTTCATGGGCCTCTCTGTCAGTCTCATCCGCACGCAAAGCTACAATCCAGCGGCCATGGGCTTTTGGTGGGTGACCTGCCTGGTCCCTTAGCCCTAGTACGGCGGCCTTCTCTTCGCTGTGCCGGGTTTTTGGTTGTGGGACATAAAGACCCCGCACCCGCCGGCATTCGTGGTTGGGGCGTGGAGCTTCCTGGCCACCTTAGAGCCGGCACCCTGGTTTCTGCCCCAGTCCTTCAGCTTTCCTGCCAATTCGGGTACACAAATGGATTGCTCACTATCTGTGCCCCTAGGACTCCTTCTGTCTCTCTCTACCGTCTGCAGCCCGGGACCCGGACAAGCCTCATGGTGGTATAGGCCACCGGGTCCATGTCCTTTCAGTCTCATGTGGTGATGGTGTTCTCTCCGTCTGACTCGACTGAACTTCAGGACTTAACTTACTGACTGCTCCTAACTAACTGAACTCCCTGTGTTGTTTTCTGGTTTTGTTTCCTCCCTCCTGACCGTGTCCTGTCTAACTTTCCCACCCTCCACTTGTCTCCTCCCGCCATCCCATTGCTGTGCATAGAGTCTCTAGTCTTGGGATCGGAGTGTGTTGAGTGTCCATTTGGGTGACTGAACTTACCGATCCCAGTTGCTGCGCCTTATAGTGGCAACCGGTTACAGGGGCGCCACATATGTGTCCCAGCTTCAGAAATGCGTAGTGGTCATGCCATGCTGGAATGTGTGGACGACTTGCGATCATGTGCTGTATGAGGCCTTTGAAGCCGGGGGTGCATCCTTCTTGGCATTAGAGAAGCTCATAGTGTGAGAGGTACAAAGCCATGCGATCAGGCACAGCTTTGTATAGTGGATGCCCGATGATACTGCGGGGGTGTGTATAAATCTATGTTATCAATTCCCACAGGGGGCATGATGATTAACATGCTAAATGGGTTGACCAGTCTGGGTTAAACGCCCCTACACTAGTCAAAGTTCTAATTAACATAGGGAAAACGAGCACTATAAATAATTTCTTTCAAGATTAATATTTGGATAATAGCATTAGACGGAGATGGTTAGGCAGGAAATTTGGCCCAGACATGTGCTGCTGATAGTTTAGAGGGTTAAGGGGAACTGATGGGTTCAATTTAAGTGGAAAACTCAAGCACTAAATACAAGCAAACACAGAAACCTGCAAGATCTGTTCTACCTAATAATGGTTTTGGCCTGTAATTACATCCCAAATCAACAATAAACTGTGGAAAATGCAAATCTCCAACTTTCCCCTGGGTTTTAGTCTCATTAATGCTTAGACGCACAGCAAACCTTAAGCAGCTGACACCTGTCAGGATGGCTTTTAATCTGTGAGATCTATGAGGAATAGTTTATCTGGGAAACACTAAATTAATTAACCCATATGCTGCTACCTACAACATATCTTTCTGTTTAGCTGCAGGCGGTGTAATGTTGTACAGTTGTTTGCAATGTACGAGGAGTATTCAGAAGAAACAGGAATTGACTTCTAGAATATAGAGTAGAGGTCCCCAACCTTTCTGACCTTGAGAGCCACATCGAGGTCTGAGAGAGGGTCACAAGCCACATCCAGCTCTGAGAGAGGGTCAAGCAACGTCTGAAGGGTATAAGCCACATCCAGCAATAAGAGAGGGTTGTGGCCACATCCAGCTCTGAGAGAGGGTCATAAGCCACAACCACCTGTGAGAGAGGGACGCGAGCCACATTGAGCTATTAGAGAAGATCACAAGCCACATCCAGCTCTGAGAGAGGGTTGCGAGCCACATTGAGCTCTTAGGGCCCTTTACACACGGCTACATTTCTAGGGTGGCTACAGGTAACTTACTGGTTGCAGTGAAATCATGGAGAGATTATTCCATTTGTACACAGCAACAAGATAGAACCTTGTCTCCATGATTTCACTGCAACCAGTAAGTTACCTGTAGCCACCCTAGAAATGTAGCCGCGTGTAAAGGGGCCCTTAGAGAAGGTCACAAGCCACATTCAGCTCTGAGAGAGGGTCACAAGCCACATCGAGCTCTGAGAGAGGGTCACAAGCCACATCGAGCTCTGAGAGAGGGTCACAAGCCACATTCAGCTCTGAGAGAGGGTCACAAGCCACATTCAGCTCTGAGAGAGGGTCACAAGCCACATTCAGTCTGAGAGAGGGTCACAAGCCACATTCAGCTCTGAGAGAGGGTCACAAGCCACATCGAGCTCTGAGAGAGGGTCACAAGCCACATCGAGCTCTGAGAGAGGGTCACAAGCCACATTCAGCTCTGAGAGAGGGTCACAAGCCACATTCAGCTCTGAGAGAGGGTCACAAGCCACATTCAGCTCTGAGAGAGGGTCACAAGCCACATTCAGCTCTGAGAGAGGGTCACAAGCCACATTCAGCTCTGAGAGAGGGTCGCAAGCCACATCGAGCTCTGAGAGAGGGTCGCAAGCCACATCGAGCTCTGAGAGAGGGTCACAAGCCACATCATCTGTGAGAGAGGGTGACAAACCACATTGAACTCTGAGAGATGGACACAAGCCACATTCAGTTATGAGACAAGGTCGTGAGCCACATCCAGCTTTGAGAGAGGGTCATGAGTCACATCCAGCTCTGAGAGATGATCACGAGCCACATCCAGCTCTGAGAGGGTTGTGGCCACATCCAGATCTGAGAGGGGGTCATCAGCCACATCCAGCTCTGAGAGAGGGTCATCAGCCACATCCAGCTCTGAGAGAGGGTCATCAGCCACATCCAGCTCTGAGAGAGGGTCATCAGCCACATCCAGCTCTGAGAGAGGGTCACAAGCCACATCCAGCTCTGAGAGAGGGTCATCAGCCACATCCAGCTCTGAGAGAGGGTCATCAGCCACATCCAGCTCTGAGAGAGGGTCATCAGCCACATCCAGCTCTGAGAGAGGGTCATCAGCCACATCCAGCTCTGAGAGAGGGTCATCAGCCACATCCAGCTCTGAGAGAGGGTCATCAGCCACATCCAGCTCTGAGAGAGGGTCATCAGCCACATCCAGCTCTGAGAGAGGGTCATCAGCCACATCCAGCTCTGAGAGAGGGTCATCAGCCACATCCAGCTCTGAGAGGGTCATAAGCTACATCCAGCAATAAGAGAGGGTTGTGGCCACATCCAGCTCTGAGAGAGGGTCACAAGCCACAACCAGCTCTGAGAGAGGGTCATGAGCCACATCCAGCTCTGAGAGAGGGTCACAAGCCACATCCAGCTCTGAGAGAGGGTCATCAGCCACATCCAGCTCTGAGAGAGGGTCATCAGCCACATCCAGCTCTGAGAGAGGGTCATCAGCCACATCCAGCTCTGAGAGAGGGTCATCAGCCACATCCAGCTCTGAGAGAGGGTCATCAGCCACATCCAGCTCTGAGAGAGGGTCATCAGCCACATCCAGCTCTGAGAGGGTCATCAGCCACATCCAGCTCTGAGAGGGTCATAAGCTACATCCAGCAATAAGAGAGGGTTGTGGCCACATCCAGCTCTGAGAGAGGGTCATAAGCCACAACCAGCTCTGAGAGAGGGTCATGAGCCACATCCAGCTCTGAGAGAGGGTCACAAGCCACATCCAGCTCTGAGAGAGGGTCACAAGCCACATCCAGCTCTGAGAGAGGGTCATCTACCACATCCAGCTTTGAGAGAGGGTCGTGAGCCACATCCAGCTATTAAAGAGGGTCGTGAGTCACATTCAGCTCCTGCCACCTCACAGTAATGACACCCAGAGCCCACATTATCCCTATAATGACAGTCAAAGCTTTTTCGCAGAAATCACAGTGAGGCAGTACACCAAGATCCAGGGGTTCCTACTTCACCCCCATTCAGATCTGCTCTTCTATGTGGAGCTACTCACAAAAGTCTCTGGAGACCTGATCTTCATAGCTTTTTGCTAGACCTGGTGGTTTTACAACAAGCTGGAAGACAGCCGTGAGCCACACATCATGGGTCTGCGAGCTACATCCCTAGCTGCCGGTTGGGGACCACCTATCTAGAGGGCAGGATGCTTGTAGTACACATTTCTTCCACTAGGTGAATGTTTTGGACCCCTTCCAAGTCAGTATGTTAGCTGACGTTGTTTGGCTCCAGATGGTAAATTTTGTTTCTTTTTGTAAAAAAAAGCATCGTAATTGGTTGTGATATTACAGTCTTGGAAGTAACCTGCCATGAGCAAAACACAGGTTTATGACTGGTTCTCCGATTTTAAGCAATGCAAAATGTTAATTGATGATCAACCTTGTTCTGGATATCCATTGACCACCATGATTGATGAAAATGTGACAAATGTCGTCCAGCCATTCTGGAAGATTGCCATTGAATCATTGATGGTGATGGAGAAGTTTGAGTTCCAGCAAAATTCATGCATTGCAACAACAGCCATTTCCTTTTCTTTCACAAAATGGATCAAAGCTTCATTGTACATTGTTCTTGTGAATCAGACATCACAACATAGGGGAGAGATTGAGAAATGTGTAGAAAAAATAGTCACTTGAGCGAAAAAGAGCATTTCCCTATAACGTCAGCTCGATACACAACCACAAGTCATTGGGGAACTAGCGTTTGAGAAAATGAAGAATTCCAAAATTCCCATTTAAATTAAGCTTAAGGCAATGTACAATGAACTTTGACATGTGCTTTATTGAAAAATGTAAAGTTCCTCAAAAGATAATAGCTAATTGACTGGTATCTACCGTTAAATCATCTATCACAAGGTTATTAACTCAAGGGTGAACGGTTCCGGCAATAGAAAAATTTGCCAAAACGGTCAGAGAAAAAACAACTACTCAATTAGAAAATAATAACAGAATATAAGAAGAAGAACATGTTTCACTATGTTTTTTTGATTAGTAAACTACAATATTAAAACCAGCAGCCACTCACCAGTAATCTTGTCACCAGGTGCAAAAGTAGTATTGGACACAGTAATAATATACGGTGCCACCGATGACTGAGGACCGTTGTTCCCATGAGTTGGAAGCATGGAGTCACAGGACTGATCTATGAGTCCACTGGGGTACCCAAATATTGTCATCGGACATCCGATAACGCAAATAAGTAATAATGTAAAATGCTCCATTGCTACCTGTAGAAGAAAAGGAAAACAGTCAAAAACAACTTGTTGTACAGACTTACATCTACACTCTAAGTATACTAATACTAATTATAAGTATCAACATATATAACGAGTCTGCATAAGAATATTAAGGACTGAATGCCAATTATCTTGAACTTCCTCATTAACTTTCCCTGGATTATTATTTTGAGTTGAATAAGATTACGATATATTCAGATGGTCCAGTTGAACAGATATATAGTGGGGAAAAAAGTATTTAGTATTTATTCAGCAACCAATTTTGCGCGTTCTCCCACTTACAAAGATGAGGTCGGCCTGTAATTGATATCATAGGTGACCTCAACTATGAGAGACAAAATGAGAAAACAAATCCTGAAAATCACATTGTCTGATCTGGAAATACATTTTTATCAGATTTTGGTGGAAAATAAGTATTTGGTCACCTACAAACAGCGAGATTTCTGGCTCTCACAGACCTGTAGCGTCTTCTTTAAGAGGCTCCTCTGTCCTCCACTCATTACCTGTAGTACTGGAGGCTCCTCTGTCCTCCACTCATTACCTGTAGTACTGGAGGCTCCTCTGTCCTCCACTCATTACCTGTAGTACTGGAGGCTCCTCTGTCCTCCACTCATTACCTGTAGTACTGGAGGCTCCTCTGTCCTCCTCTCATTACTTGTAGTACTGGAGGCTCCTCTGTCCTCCACTCATTACCTGTAGTACTGAAGGCTCCTCTGTCCTCCACTCATTACCTGTAGTACTGGAGGCTCCTCTGTCCTCCACTCATTACCTGTAGTACTGGAGGCTCCTCTGTCCTCTCTCTCATTACTTGTAGTACTGGAGGCTCCTCTGTCCTCCACTCATTACCTGTAGATACTGGCACCTGTTTGAACTTGTTATCAGTATAAAAGACACCTGTCCGCAACCTCAAACAGTGACACTCCAAACTCCACTATGGTAAAGACCAAAGAGCTGGCGAAGGACACCAGAAACAAAATTGTAGCCCTGCACCAGGCTGGGAAGACTGAATCTGCAGTAGGCAAGGTGTGAAGAAATCGAGCGTGGGAGCAATAATTAGAAAATGGAAGACATACAGGACCACTGATAATTTCCCATCTGGGGCTCCACGCAAGATCTCACCCCGTGGGGTCAAAATGATCTCAAGAATGGTGAGCAAATATCTCAGGACCAAACGGGGGGACCTAGTGAATGACCTGCAGAGAGCTGGGACCAGCATTACACAGGCTACCATCCGTAACACACTACGCCGCCAGGGACTCAGATCCTGCAGCGCCAGACATGTCACCCTGCTTAAGCCATTACATGTCTGGGCCTGTCTGAAGTTTGCTAGAAAGCATTTGGATGATCCAGAAGAGTATTGGGAGAATGGCATACGGTCATATGAAGAAAAGGAGATCTGTTTGCTTGAAACACAACTCGTTGTGTTTAGAGGAGAAAGAATGCTGAGTTGCATCCAAAGAACACCATACCTACTGTGAAACATGGGGGTGGCAACATCATGCTTTGGGGCTGTTTCTTTACCAAGAGACCAGGACAACTGATCTTTGTATATGAAAGAATGAATGGGCCATGTATTGTGAGATTTTGAGTGCAAACCTCCTTTCATCAGCAAGGGCATTGAAGATGAAACAAGGCTGGGACTTTCAGCATGACAATAATTCCAATGACACCGCCAAGGCAACGAAGGAGTGGCTTCGTAAGAATCGTTTCAAGGTCCTGGAGTGGTTTAGCCAGTCTCCAGATCTAAACATTATAGAAAACCTTTGGAGGGAGTTGAAAGTCCGAATTGCCAAGCGACAGCCCCAAAACATCACTGCTCTAGAGGAGATCTGCATGGAGGAATGGGCCAAAATACCAGCACCAGTGTGTGCCAACCTTGTGAAGACTTACAGAAAACGTTTCTCCTCTGTCATTGCCAACAAAGGATATAGAACAAAGTATTGAGATGAACTTTTCTTATTGACCAAATATTTATTTTCCACCAAAATTTGAAAAAAAATATTTTCTAATCAGACAATGTGATTTTCAGGATTCGCTTTCTCATTTTTTCTCTCATAGTTGAGGTCACCTATGATGTCAATTACAGGCCGACCTCATCTTTTTAAATGGGAGAACCTGCACAATTGGTGGCTGACTAAATACTTTTTGCCCCACTATATATACTGTAAGTGGACACTTTTTGAATAGAGTTGATTGCAGATAAGGCAGCAGTATCCCAATGTACTTCAGCCGAACAGTATGAGCAAAATAATGTAGGGAGATATTTTAAGCATATATATCGAAAAGCAGGGACGTACATAGAAATCATGGGTCACCATAGCAGAAATTCTAATTGGACACTATCTGAAAGCAGGGACGTACATAGAAATCATGGGTCACCATAGCAGAAATTCTAATTGGACACTATCTGAAAGCAGGGACGTACATAGAAATCATGGGTCACCATAGCAGAAATTCTAATTGGACACCCCTTTAAAGAAAAAATAAATAAACTAGTATTTTGCTGGGTGATATAAGAACATATGTCATTACTTTACAACCCTTTCAAAGTAATTTTCCTTCTATTGATTCCATTTTCATTGCACCCATGAAGTTTGATCAGTCAAACGTGCCCCCAAAACACTGTGTGATACCCTACTACATCTCCCTCAACTTCCCTGGGCAAAGTATCATGACCCCTACACATTGTGATCCCAGACTATGACCCCCACACAGCTTTCCATGCAGTGTAAAGGATCTACATACAGTATAAAGGTCTTCGCCCCTCTTAACACTGTATAATGGTCCTCACTAGCCCTATCTATATACTGTACATAATCACCAGTTTTGCGCTTCCGGCCACTGTGCCGCTATCGCGAGCCTCTGACACTGGCCGGAAGCGCAAAACTCCTGGTGCCACACACCCCAACCACTGCCCGCTGCTGACCCGCTCCCCCGCCAGATCCTCCCGCTCCCCCGCCAGATCCTCCCGCTCCCCCACTATTACCGCTCAGCGCCCACGCCACACACCCCAACCACTGCCCGCTGCTGACCCGCTCCCCCGCCAGATCCTCCCGCTCCCCCACCAGATCCTCCCGCTCCCCCGCTATTACCGCTCAGCGCCCACCGCCGCCTCGGCGCGACCCGCTATTACCACCCAGCTGGGACTACTGAGCACACACTGCCACACCAGCCCGCCCACAGCCGCGCTCTGCATGGATGACGACGTCACGCCCCGTCCAGCCCCTATCCCCAGATCCCCTCAGTGTCTGCACCAATGTATGTATACAATGTGTCTCTAATGTGTGTATGCTCTCTGTAATGTCTCTATACTGTCTGTAATCTGTCTATACTGTGTGTCATCTCTGTATACTGTCTGTAATGTCTCTATACTGTCTGTAATCTGTCTACACTGTGTGTCATCTCTGTATACTGTCTGTAATGTGTCTATACTGTGTGTAATGTGTCTATACTGTGTGTAATGTGTCTATACTGTGTGTAATGTGTCTATACTGTGTGTAATGTGTCTATACTGTGTGTAATGTGTCTATACTGTGTCTAATGTGTCTATACCGTGTCTAATGTGTCTATACCGTCTCTAATGTGTCTATACCGTCTCTAATGTGTCTATACTGTGTGTAATGTCTGTATACTCTCTGTAATGTGTGTATAATGTGTGTAATCTCTGGATACTGTGTGTCTATACAATGTGTCATGTATCTATATACTGTGTGTAATGTGTGGATACTGTGTCTAATGTGTGTATACTGTCTGTAATGTGTGTATACTGTGTCTACTGTGTGGAATGTCTGTATACTGTGTGTAATGTGTGTATACAAAGTCTCTGTATACTGTCTAATGTCTGCATACAAAGTGTCTGTATACTGTGTAATGTGTGTATACTCTCTAATGTATCTATACAATATCTACCGTACTTATATAATCGGGAGTTTGGGATTCCGCCGTTGTAGCCGAATCCCAAAATCCTTTGCCGCACTCCCAGCGATGACGCGTAGCGTCATCGCGACCCGCAGACGCTCTAGCTCACACCGCCGCCATCCTGCCAAACGTCAGCCCCGCCGCCAGGTCGACGCTGCACGGATGCCGCCACTGACTTCCGCACCTCGCCACTCTCTCACCGCTGGCGCCTCACTGCTGCTGCTGGACTTGCGGTGTAGGGGCTGTGGCCGGCTGCCGGGACCCACTGACGTCATCCTGTGGCCGCCCCCAGACAATGTGAGTGAGCGGGGCATCTCAGGCTGCAAAGCCTCACACGCCCCGCTCATTCCCATTGCCCGCCGCCGCCCCTGCAAGCGGATTGGCGCTGTGTTGTAAACACAGGACGCCCATCCCATTGCCCACGACTCAGCGTCCTGGACCAATCGCATGCCCCTCCAGCCCAGACCCGCATCTCTCCTCACCCCTCCACCACAGAGCCGCATCTCTCCTCACCCCTCCACCACAGACCCGCTTATCTCCTCATCCCTCCACCACTGAGCCGCTTATCTCCTCACCCCTCCACCACTCTGCCGCATCTCTCCTCACCCCTTCACCACAGAGCCACATCTCTCCTCACTCCTCCACCACAGAGCCACATCTCTCCTCACCCCTCCACCACTGAGCCGTTTCTCTCCTCACCCCTCCACCACTGAGCCGCATCTCTCCTCACCCCTACACCACAGAGCCGCTTCTCTCCTCACCCCTCCACCACTGAGCCGCATCTCTCCTCACCCCTACACCACAGAGCCGCTTCTCTCCTCACCCCTTCACCACAGGCCCGCATCTCTCCTCACCCCTACACTATTGAGCCGCATCTCTCCTCACCCCTCCACCACAGAGCCGCATCTCTCCTCACCCGTCCACCGCACAGCCGCCTCTATACTCTGCTACCCACACAGCCGCCTCGATACTCTGCTACCCACACAGCCGCCTCGATACTCTGCTACCCACACAGCCTCCTCGATACTCTGCTACCCACACAGCCGCCTCGATACTCTGCTACCCATAGAGCCGCCTCGATACTCTGCTACCCACAGAGCTACCTCGATACTCTGCTACCCACAGAGCCGCCTCGATACTCTGCTACCCACAGAGCCGCCTCCATACTCTGCTACCCACAGAGCCGCCTCCATACTCTGCTACCCACAGAGCCGCCTCCATACTCTGCTACCCACAGAGCCGCCTCCATACTCTGCTACCCACAGAGCCGCCTCCATACTCTGCTACCCATAGAGCCGCCTCGATACTCTGCTACCCACAGAGCCGCCTCCATACTCTGCTACCCACAGAGCCGCCTCCATACTCTGCTACCCACAGAGCCGCCTCCATACTCTGCTACCCACAGAGCCGCCTCCATACTCTGCTACCCACAGAGCCGCCTCCATACTCTGCTACCCACAGAGCCGCCTCCATACTCTGCTACCCACAGAGCCGCCTCCATACTCGGCTACCCACAGAGCCGCCTCCATACTCTGCTACCCACAGAGCCGCCTCCATACTCTGCTACCCACTGACCCGCCTGTATACACACAATTCATTTCACCGCACTCCCGATGCAATTGCATCAGGCCTTTTTACTAGTAAACAGTATAATGGCCACAACACAGCCCCTCACACAGTATGATGAATCCCACAGCCCCTCACACAGTATGATGGACCCCACAGCCCCTCACACAGTAGGATGGACCCCACAGCCCCTCACACAGTAGGATGGACCCCACAGCCCCTCACACAGTATGATGGACCCCACAACCCCTCACACAGTATGATGGCCTCCACAGCCCCTCACACAGTATAATGGCCTCCACAGCCCCTCACACAGTATAATGACCCCACAGCCCCTCACACACAGTATGATGGACCCCACAGCCCCTCACACAGTATGATGGACTCCACAGTCCCTCACACAGTAGGATGGACCCCATAGCCCCTCACACAGTATGATGGACCCCACAACCCCTCACACAGTATGATGGACCCCACAACCCCTCACACAGTATGATGGACCCCACAGCCCTTCACACAGTATGATGGCCTCCACAGCCCCCACACAGTATGATGGACCCCACAGCCCCTCACACAGTATAATTGCCTCCACAGCCCCCACACAGTATGATGGACCCCACAGCCCCCACACAGTATAATGGCCTCCACAGCCCCTCACACAGTATAATGGCCTCCACAGCCCCTCACACAGTATGATGGCCTCCACAGCCCCTCACACAGTATAATGGCCTCCACAGCCCCCACACAGTATGATAGATCCCACAGCCCCTCACACAGTATGATGAACCCCACAGCCCCTCACACAGTATGATGGACCCTACAGCCCCTCACACAGTATGATGGACCCCACAGCCCCTCACACAGTATGATGGACCCCACAGCCCCTCACACAGTATGATGGCCTCCACAGCCCCTCACACAGTATGATGGCCTCCACAGCCCCCACACAGTATGATAGATCCCACAGCCCCTCACACAGTATGATGAACCCCACAGCCCCTCACACAGTATGATGGACCCTACAGCCCCTCACACAGTATGATGAACCCCACAGCCCCTCACACAGTATGATGGACCCCACAGCCCCTCACACAGTATGATGGCCTCCACAGCCCCTCACACAGTATAATGGCCTCCACAGCCCCCACACAGTATGATAGATCCCACAGCCCCTCACACAGTATAATGGCCTGCACAGCCCCTCACACAGTATGATGACCCCACATCCCCTCACACAGTATGATGGACCCCACAGCCCCTCACACAGTATGATGGACCCTACAGCCCCTCACACAGTATAATGGCCTCCACAGCCCCCACACAGTATGATAGATCCCACAGCCCCTCACACAGTATAATGGCCTGCACAGCCCCTCACACAGTATGATGACCCCACATCCCCTCACACAGTATGATGGACCCCACAGCCCCTCACACAGTATGATGGACCCCACAGTCCCTCACACAGTATGATGACCCCACATCCCCTCACACAGTATGATGGACCCCACAGCCCTCACACAGTATGATGGACCCCACAGCCCCTCACACAGTATGATGGACCCCACACAATCCTTTACTCTTTATAATTGCTTGCATACAGTATAATGGCCCTCAAATAGGCCTCCACAAAGTATAAAGACATCCTTATAACCCTTCAAATCTAATTCCCCAGTACAAAAGACGCCGCAGTGGTCCTGGAGGACCCAAGCAAACATAGTTCAAGCAAAGTAGTCTTTTTCTTGACTTGAAACATTTTTGCGACTCATTGGCACCAAAAGTCTCACGTTTCACAAAAAGGGATATATTTTACACCAAAAATACACCAGAGGGGACTGGAGTGGGATTGCCTCAAATTTTGCAACTTTTTGAAAAAAATCATATTCTTTTAAAATATTATTATTTATTTATGTAGCGCTATTAGGTTCCATGGTGCGTTACATGAGGAACGGGCAGACGAGCACAAGTACAATAAAAGAGGACAATCAGGTCATACAGGTACAAGAGGGGAGAGATTTGATGAATCATATCAAACTAGATGTATCTATGTATGTGAACATTTGCCAAATGTAAATAGCGCCAGAGTTATGATATACCGGATACAAAAAATCTGGGTTGTAAGGATCAATTCTCACAATGAGAATTTGGTGAATTTTTTCTATTTTATATTTTGCCCCAAAAAACGCAGCATCTTCTAGTTCAAGCAAAGTGTAATCCCGCCTGTCATTTTTAAATGCTGTATATACACCAACCTGGGGTGCGTTTTTTAAATATGCAACATGTCAATTTTTCTTGCTAGAGCATACTTAGAAGTATGCATTGTATTTGTGGATCATCCCCATAGATTTGATTAAGGTCAGAGAAATGGAAATACTATAGTAGGAATGCAATAAAAGCACATGGGATCCAAAAGAGAACCTGATCAATAAAGTGTTATCAAAGCTAAGCTAAGAAGATTCCAAATACGGCATATCAAAATGAGTTCAAAACACAGTAGAAAAAATGCAATAAAAACGCATGAAAAAATGCACTAAAAATGCAATTTAAAAAACAAAAGTAACCTAATTTACAGTATCTAATTGGTGCAGAAAATCTACATCATCAAAACTTCACCAAATACGGTACACATCGTGGGAAAATAGCTTCACACTGATATCACTATTACTGTAAATAAATTCAACAGATGGCACATTATTATTATTATTTTTTATTATTATTATTATAATTATTATGATTATTTATTATTATTTTAGACCATGGACAACACTATTAGGCTGCGTTCACTTACAGCATATTTCCTGCGTTTTTTTGCCGAGTTTTGAAGCCGCGCTATTCAGCACAGGTAAAAAAACGCCGTGCGTTCACACACTGCATTTTTTTTTTACGGCCGCATTTCTCCTACAAAAGCGCAGGAGGGAAGTGATGTCACACGTGTAAAGATCTGTGATTGGCCGGTAGCTATCATGTGATATGTCAGCTGATCGCTACCAGCCAATCACATTTTAAGGTCTTGGCAGCAGATCAGACTTGGATGCCTCGGTCCCGGAAACAGCCAGCGGATGGGTGAGTATTCTATTTTTATATGACTTATTTAGCTTTCTCGTGGTATATAGATGCACTGCGAAAGCCAAACTGCATGTTATACCTGTCACGTGGGGGAGGAACACAGGATTCTTCCTCCCCCGTGTGACATCACATCTCTCCTGCACTTTTAGGGGAGAAATGAGGCCGTAGAAAAACGCAGTGTGTGAATGCACCGCATTTGTTACCTGCAATAGATAGCGCTGCCTCAACGCGGCAAAAAACGTGCACCACTAAAAGCACAGGAAATGCTCGCTGTGTGAACGCAGCCTTAGATCAAGATATATTATATTATTATTAAATATTATATTATTATTATTATCCCACCAGACCCAGTGTCATCATTCCTCTTGTGAAGCTGCTAGTATTCTAGCATCTATTCTCTGTGGGAGAATGTAGAGTCCATGACCACGATCAGGAGACGCATCGTTCGGGGGTGCAGCATGCTTTCTCTTGCGCAGATGCTAGTGTTCTCTATGGTGCCCACGATCAGGATTCTGGGTGCAGCGTATTTTGGCTGTGTTCACCAGGTGAGAACACTCGCGTCTCCACAAGCATAAATGGACCTGCTGCGGCTCAGGCTTCAGACTGGGACCTCAAGACTGTAAAAAAAAAGCAATCGTTTCCGATTTTCATCCAGAAAAGTGGGATAATTTTTTTCTCACATGCCATCCATGTGCAATCCGTATACTATCTATGTATTACTCATTTACACGACCATTTACAACACTTACTGTGCTGCAGAGATGTGGGACGCCGTACACCGATTTCTTGTCTCGCACACATTGTGGAGTATGATTGCAGTATACTGTGATTTTTTTTGTACAAACACATTTTACCTATGATAAAAATCGGTCATCAGCACTGCCCTATTGATAACATGGGTCAGTGTTGAATCCTATGAAAGATCAGATAGCGCTCGTCTCACTTGTACGGCGGTGTGAGCCAGACCTGGAGAGGTATTCCGTCTGCAGAGGTTTCAGCTTCTGGCTATAAACTATAAAGCTTCCGTCACCGAGATCACACGGAGTATAATATAAAGTTGTAAAACCTTTAATTACACGTTAATCCCTGCTGTATATCCCAAATTGCTTCATTATCCTCACCCCGTCATTGTGTTCTCCTGTATAAGTCATACATCTTATCGCTTTCTAGATTACTCGTCTTTAATCTCTTTCACATCTTAAAACTTTATAAAGTATCAAAATAATAAGTGACGTCAGGACACTTACCACAATGCCGGCGCTGTCTGCAATAGTCTACCAAATCCAGAACGTAGGTACCGGTGATAGGGAAGGTAATACTGAGTCTACCGGAGGATCAGTCCCAGGTGCAGGAGGCAGGGAACACAGACTGTGCTAGTCATCATCCTCCACCTCTAAGGGAGGGGTAAATGGAGGCAAAGCTACAACCCTCAATGGTGACAGAATCCACTGATAGACTGATTGATCCAATACATCATGTATCTTCTGACAGTCACAGCAATGGAGGGTTGCATAGTCAGTAAGACTATAATATAGATCACATATTGGGTGACGTTAGGGACTGTGGACTGCAAATATTACTCAGAATCCGTTCGCCTTCCACTTCCTTAGTCTTGTGGACACAAGCAATGTGGTGTCAGTTTTCATAGGTTACTTTACATCTTCATTGTCTGTTCCACTAGGCTGTGCTGCCCTCTTGTCTCCGCTGTGTAAAAGACTCAATATTATTTGTACCGGGTTCTAGATGTTGATGATGAATCTAAGTTTTATGTATGTGTTTGCTTAAAAGGGTTGTCCAGTCTAATCTGATAATCCTCCAATAATAATCCAGATTTATCAATCCTCCCGGTGTGCAACACTGCACCTCGAGGATTCAACGGTCTCTAAGACGGGAATGGACCGCAATTATGCAGTATGCATGTTCCCGGCCGAGAACCTGATTAGTGGCTCAATAAAAGTGTATGGAGCAAGGCCATGCCTACTAGTTGGACACGTCCACTCCATACACTTATATTGAGTGCAGCCATGCCCACTAGTCGGAATCTGGTCTGGAACATCCATACTGCATGATTGTGGTCCATTCCCAACTTAGGAACTGGCAAACCCTTGCAGCGCTCAGTGCAGGTGCTGAGAGGATTGATAAGTCTGTAGTCATATAGACTGACTGCAGAATTATCATTTTAAACTGGACAACCCTTTTAACTCAATCTCCAGTCATTTTTTATGGGGTTTTCATCTGCAGTGCTAAGTTTGTGTTAGGTCCCTTATGCTCTCCAACACGTGACTTTCTGTTAGGTCCCTTATGCTCTCCAACCCAGCATCATTAACATGTGTACAACAAAATTCCCTGCCTCATCTAATGCAATTTACTAAAATCAGTCTTTATTAAAAGGATTGATAAGCTGCGCTTTTCCTATGCTAATTATGCATTTGACTAGTTGATGGGGGATTTTTTTCCCAAAGTAGTCAGCCTCTTCCAATATTATCACACCCCTGTTGACGTGATAACAAGATTTCCATGGGCCGGCGTCACCACCAGCTTCCAGACATCTTGCGCATCCATGCAACTGATTTAATCAACGTCTGTGCACTTCTGAAGTCCTGGCTTCAGAGAGGCGCACTGCACATGATCAAAAGTGCAGAAGCTATTCTCCCGATCATGCACAGTTCACCTCTCAGAAGCCAGGACACAAACGCACAGCTTAAGAGGCACAGTAATGAGTTGCGCGCATGCGCAAAATGTCTAGGAACTGGTGATGATGCTGGATTATTAAAATCATGTTATCACGCCCACAAGGGAGTGACAACATGGAATGAGGCCAACTACTCTGGGGAAACAACACCACTTGTCTAGTCAAATCACTAAGTAGCATAAGAACAGCGCAGGTAATAAATACTTTTTTAAACATTGATTTTAGTAAATAGTATTATACAGGGCTGGTTAGGCAGGGAATTTCGGTGCAAACATGTGATTGCTGCTGAGTTGGAGAGCGTAAGGGACGTGAATGGTTCCTTCTAAGGTGCAATGGATGGGGTGTCCGGTTGTCAGACATACCCAGGCACCTCTCAGGGACGACAGAACGTTTTTTGAACAGCCCATCACCATGTTGCTCCCTCTAGCCCCCAGAATTCTTGGCCAATTATAGCATTATATATTATAAATACTGGAAAATGTTATAGACAATTACAATTTTATTTTAGGGTTGATTTGTGTGAATTATTGGTAATCTCTGAATAATAACTATTATCCATAACATAAGGGTACATGGCCGAGTGTATATCATCAATTATGAATACAAATGTGGTTATCACTGGTGAAAATAAATCCTTCTTGCATACAACTAGCTGATATCATTTGTGGGATATTATTGAATTCTGATAGATAAACCATCCTCACCACCATGGATGCGGAATCTCTGTACAGCAATATCACACACCAGGATGGATTAAATGCCTGCAAAACCTTCCTGGAAAACACAGGGATTGATGCTGACTCTGTGGTAGAACTCACAAAATTCATCCTCACGCACAACTACTTTACATTTGATGACAGCATATATTTACAGGAGACTGGCACAGCAATGGGAAGCAAAATGGCACCACAATATGCAAACCTTTTCATGGCCAAGCTTGAAGGAGACTTTTTATCTTCTTGTCCTATCAGGCCTCTGGCCTACTACCGGTATATTGATGATATTTTAATCATCTGGACGGAGTCTGAAGACGTTCCATGAACACTTTAATCAGTTTCATTCCACCATTTCTTGCACTGAAATCAGCTTTCTGGACACCTTCAAAAAGATATGGAACAATGAAATAGAGACATCCCTGTACTGAAAGCCAATTGACCGTCCAGGTCCAACATATCTCCGATGGGACAGTTTTCATCCAAAACACATAAAAAACTCTATTGTGTACAGCCAGGCCATCAGATACAACCGGATATGTTCCAACGCTACAGACAGAGACAGTCACCTTGAGGAACCTCAGAAAGACCTTTTTGAACCAGGGACCATCCAAGAACATTCGAGAACCAGATTACAAGATCCTCCAGAATATCAAGGAGTCATCTCCTACATTACATAACTAGAGAAGAAAACAACCGTGTCCCTCTAGTAGCCACCTACAATCCAAGTCTGGAGGAGCTGCCCGAAAACTGCAACCACTCCTACAAAAAGATGTCCGACTGAAATCTATATTTCCGGACCCCCCACTCTTGTGTTTTAGGCAGCCACCAGAATCTAGAAAGCATCATTGTCAGAAGCGCCCTGTCCTCTCCAAAAACAACAGGAACATTTCCCTGAAACCAGAGAAAGTGCAAAACCTCCATCTATTATGACAAGATAAAGATTTCCGGCTCACATCAGACTACAAGATCCAAGGTAACTTCAGCTGCACCACAACCAATGTGGTGTACTTACTTATATGTACTAATTGTGCGAGTGAGAATCTGTATGTAGGAGAGATGGAACAACAACTCAGAACTAGGATGAACTCTCATCGCCACACAATTAAAGAAAAAAGAACAGATCTACCTGCGGTCAATCATTTCTGTAGCCCTGATCACACCATAAGGGCCCCTTTACACGCGGCTACATTTCTTGGGTGGCTACAGGTAACTTACTGGTTGCAGTGAAATCATGGAGAGATTATTCCATTTGTACACAGCAACAAGATAGAACCTTGTCTCCATGATTTCACTGCAACCAGTAAGTTACCTGTAGCCACCCAAGAAATGTAGCCGCGTGTAAAGGGCCCTAATGGATATGAAGTTACTAATATGAAAAGTCACTTCAAATCCCAAAGAGACAGGATAATCTGGGAACACAAATTGATGATGACCTTTCACACATTCAGAGCAGGAATGAATGTGTCACATGGATTTATGTTTTTTTTACACCAAGTAAAGATCTTCAAATCTAGGACCAGACCACTCATCAAAGGACAATAAAACTACCACACCTCTTATTTGTGAACGCTGATATTTACTACCCTAGCTGCTCTTTTCCCGTCCCAACACTGACCACTATGTCCTGCTCCACCTCACCTGCCTTATGTACTGCATTATCCAATCATAAATATGTGTATAAAGATGTGTCTTCAGAAGTTGTGTCACTATCAGCCTGATGAAGAGGCCATAGAGTCTCGATAGCTTGCTATTGCTTACCATGTTTTCACTTAGCCATTAAAAGGTATCAACCACTGAAGACTCTCAGATTTTAATATTTTTGTTACATAAATGGTAATCCAACCGATTGCAATGCAGAAATGAAAAAAGTCCATATTAAACAAATCACACAATTTAATATATTGCAGCTTTGAAAAAACATAATAAAACATAAGATGTATTTAGTGTTGACATAAAATTGTAATGAAATGCATAAAACGTTAACATTTTATTGAGCAAAGTGTAAAAACCTCTCATAAAATTGATAAATCGGCCAAACATACTGCAAACTATTGATGTTAAAAAGTAATAAACGTTCACAAAACAAACATTACCGCTACCTGGATGGAAAAATGAAAAATTGATGTTCTTGGAATGTGACTCTTTCTAACTCGAATATGAAAGAATTGCTGGGTCCTAAAACCCAATGGAATGTGTCCTTCAGGCTGAAGGAAACTGGGCGAGGGACTCGCGTGAATGCAATGCAAGGGAAACTCGAATTGCACTCGGACCAGTGTTGCCCTATCAGGCAGGGCAGACAGGTGCGAGTCCCCCGCACCTAACTCGTATTGCAAGTCAGAAGCGAGTGCACTCACAGCATGCTGCGACTGTAAGCGATTCTGAGGCGCGTGAGCGCAATGCAAGTGTATGGGGGCGAGAAAATCTTGCCCCCATACAGCACATGGTGCGATATTCGAACGAGTGTGCTGCGCAAATCACTTTAAACTCACCGGCCGTCAAAGCCGGCAAGTTTACAATGACCGCTTTGCCAGTAGAGTAAGTAATCATCTTGCACCGCTGTGTTAGTGGTGCAAGATGATTAATAAGCACCCAGCTGCTGAGCACGAATGTGTATTTTTTGGGGTTAAATTGTATATGCAGCATCTGTGCGGCATATGAGGACAGCCAGTGTCAGCTGGGTGCTTATTAATCATCTTGCACCGCTGACACAGCGGTGCAAGATGATTACTTACTGTACCGGCAAAGCGGGACATATAAACTCTGTGGCTTTGACAGCCGCACGGCTTAAATTTCCTGACAAATGCTGTCTGCGACAGCATCACAATCACGCACTCACACCTCACAATCGCAGCACACTAACATACATATAGCCAGCCACACGCACCACACTCGCACCACACACACACCACACACACCCAACAACACGCACAGCACTCGCATTACTGTCATGCATCAAACATGCTCCGTGTTTGATGCACGACGGTGTGCCTTCAGCCTCAAGAGAAAAGAAGGTTGTCTGTCCTCATCCGCA
This sequence comes from Allobates femoralis, assembly GCA_033576535.1. Taxonomy (NCBI): domain Eukaryota; kingdom Metazoa; phylum Chordata; class Amphibia; order Anura; family Aromobatidae; genus Allobates; species Allobates femoralis. The sequence goes on from JARQOC010000007.1 coordinate 131,271,990, forward strand.
TTTGATAATCAGCCATAGTCTTGTACTATTATCTGGTTAGGTATCGTATCAATGTCTCTCATTGTGTAGCCACTGACTAATTTGTAACTTTGATAAACTTGTTCTGCCAGTTTATCATGCCGTGATGTTGCTGACATTGTGTAATGTACATATCTGCTTCTGAGAAAGCCACACGTAAGCGCATATTGGGGGCCTCATTGTGTCACCTGATAGATCCGGGACAAAAAGGCTATTATCATGTAAAATACTAGCCTCACATGCTTGAATCTTTCTGAAACATGACGCCCAGCCATTTTGTACTATCAGCCCCCTCATTGACTGGACTAAAATGAAATATTTAGCATGTGACAGGACTGCCATGAATAAAAAGTGGATATAGACTGTAGGAAAACAGAATGCACTGGACCATAGGGTGATACCTTTGCAAAAAGATATATTAAGTCCAGGTAATATGCTCACCCGAGGAAGTTGGATACAAACTTATAGATGGAATTGTACTTGGATTTTTCAAGTTTTCTTTGCTAATTATTATTATTATCGGCCTTCAGCGCAATCTCGAGCCATGGTGACTTGGTGGATGAACGCTCTGTAGGAAGATTGATTATGTGCAGCCTAGATAGGTCCGCCAGGGTCTTCTTTACCATTATCTTGACAGTATAAATCCATCGGGTTGCTGGTTTTCCTTTTTGTCTTGTTCATTCTATTCTTCCGAGCCATCAGGTTGCTCGTCTTCCTCTTTGCCTTGTTCCTTCTATTCTTCTGAGCCATTAGGTTGCTGGTCATCCTCTTTGCCTTGTTCCTTCTACTCTTCCAAGCCATTGGGTTGCTGGTCTTCCTCTTCACCTTGTTCCTTCTATACTTCCAAGCCATTGGGTTGCTGGTCTTCCTCTTCGCCTTGTTCCTTCTACTCTTCCAAGCCATTGGGTTGCTGGTCTTCCTCTTCGCCTTGTTCCTTCTACTCTTCCAAGCCATTGGGTTGCTGGTCTTCCTCTTCACCTTGTTCCTTCTATACTTCCAAGCCATTGGGTTACTGGTCTTCCTCTTCACCTTGTTCCTTCTACTCTTCCAAGCCATTGGGTTGCTGGTCTTCCTCTTCGCCTTGATCCTTTTATTCTTCTGAGCCATCAGGTTGCTGGTCTTCCTCTTCGCCTTGATCCTTTTATTCTTCTGAGCCATCAGGTTGCTGGCCTTCCTCTTTGCCTTGTTCCTTCTATTCTTCTGAGCCATTAGGTTGCTGGTCTTCCTCTTTGCCTTGTTCCTTCTATTCTTCTGAGCCATCAGGTTGCTGGCCTTCCTCTTTGCTTTGTTCCTTCTACTCTTCCAAGCCATTGGGTTGCTGGTCTTCCTCTTCACCTTGTTCCTTCTATACTTCCAAGCCATTGGGTTACTGGTCTTCCTCTTCACCTTGTTCCTTCTACTCTTCCAAGCCATTGGGTTGCTGGTCTTCCTCTTCGCCTTGATCCTTTTATTCTTCTGAGCCATCAGGTAGCTGGTCTTCCTCTTCGCCTTGATCCTTTTATTCTTCTGAGCCATCAGGTTGCTGGCCTTCCTCTTTGCCTTGTTCCTTCTATTCTTCTGAGCCATTAGGTTGCTGGTCTTCCTCTTTGCCTTGTTCCTTCTATTCTTCTGAGCCATCAGGTTGCTGGCCTTCCTCTTTGCCTTGTTTCTTCTATTCTTCCGAGCCATTGGGTTGCTGGTATTCCTCTTCGCCTTGTTCCTTCTACTCTTCTGAGCCATCGGGTTGCTGGTCTTCCTCTTTGCCTTGTTCCTTCTATTCTTCCAAGCCATTGGATTGCTGGTCTTCCTCTTTGCCTTGTTCCTTCTATTCTTCCGAGCCATCAGGTTGCTGGTCTTCCTGTCTGCTTTGTTTCTTCTATTCTTCTGAGCCATTGGGTTGCTGGTCTTCCTCTTCGCCTTGTTCCTTCTACTCTTCCTGTAATGATGTCTTTCTCCAGTGATTGATCTCTTCATATGATGTGTCAAGAGTAGGCAAGTTGTAGCTTTGTGATCCCTGCATCAAGTGACATGTCTGGCTTAATTTGTTCTAAAATTTGCCAATAATTACACAGCAAGTTTGCAGACATCATCATCATCACTGTCCCCATTACGGCTCATAATCTACTGTATATGCGAATTATAAAATACACTAGATTATAAAACGCACCCCAAATTAGAGAAGAAAAATAATGGGATACATATTTTTTAATGTCAAAACGGGTCCATTTTCTCATCCAAGAGTTCATCTATATAGTCTAAATGTAGCTTACCGGGGGCACGGCGGCACTGAGGCAGCGTCACATAAGGCAGGGTCGCAGCTGCAGGAAGTCGGCAGCAGCATGAGTGGTGCAGTGCTGCGGGCCTAAACTGGGAGATGGGGGTGGCAAATGGCGAGGCTTGTGCCTTAATCTTCCAGCAGAGGGCACAAAGGACTTCAGGAAAATGGCTACAGAGGCACCACCACCCAAACCCCTCACTAAGATACATCCGAATATAAGAAGCACCTCCCCCCCATTATTGTGGAAAAAAAGTGAGTCTTTTAATCCTCAAAATTGGGGAAGGTCCCATTTTAATATAGCCGGTAGCTGAGGTCCCATGAAATCTCTGTTTCTCACTCCAGGGACGGGTTATTTTCCTCTCCTATACAGCTGTGCACTGGAGTCAAGCACTTTTACATGTATGCTGATTATTTTTAGTTTTCGGTGATGTCCAAATAGAACATATTTGCAGTAATTTTCCATCCTAATTATCTGATCGTAAAGGCCATTAAACAATAGAGTTCCAATATTGTTGATTAGATTGTATGAACAGGTTTTTTTGTTTTTATGCCATCACATCTGCCCACGTGCTCGTCCACACCAGGGGTGAGAGCAGGAACGTTCTTATCAGGGGCGTAACTACAACAGGTGCAGGGGTTCAATCGCACTCAGGCCCTGCAGCCTATGGGGGTCCCAAAAGTCTCTCTGGCCTATAGAAAATAGACTAATTGCTATTAAAGATTTACAATAATTGGGGGCCCCTTTTTGCATTGGGTCCATAAATATCAAGTTACACCACTGGCTCTTCTATTACATGTTCTAGTCTCATCCATAAAACAGACAAGATCAGTGCATGTGAGTCGGGAAACACCTAGTAATTATGTCCCATGTACAATGAACAAGACAAGAGGGATGGTTTATGAGGATGGTCAGGTGCGGCAACATTCTAAATTATGATAATTCCAGCAGATCAATACAATAGACGCCTCCTGGGACTTTCCAGGATCTTATACTTTCCATGTCTGCAAGAAGTGAAAGATTTGAAAAATCATTCCCTACACGTCACAGAGACCTGTACCAGACTCCAAGACCTTTCAAGTGCCAAACAGATACAGTGTAAAAAATGTACTTTAATTTTCTGAGATAATGACCTTTGGGTTTTCATTAATCATCAACATTAACAGAAATAAACACATGAAATAGATCCCTCTGTGTGTAATGACTCTATATAATATGTGTGTGTCACTTTATGGATTGAATTACTGAAAATAAATAACTTTTTGATGATATTCTAATTCCTAGAGATGCCCTGTATGTTCCCCATTCTGAGTATATATGTTCGCGATCCTGGTATATATGTCTCATTCTGGTATATAGGGTCCCCATTCTTGTATATATGGGGGCATCCTGGTATATAGGTCCCCCATCCTGTGATATAGTCCCCTCTGTATATATGGTCCATCCGATATAATCCCATCCTGTTATACATGATCCTCTGTATATATGTCCCATCTGTAATATGTCCCAGTTTGTCTCTAATGCATAATTAAAAACAAAAACATTCTACTCACCTTTCCTCCGCTCCCACATTGCCCGGTGTCCTCTCTAGCCAGTGTACAGTGACAAGCCGTGCAGCTGACATCAGAGTGTGCCCCATGGCACATGACATCACTGTTGTGCTCCGCTCCCTGTCGTGGCATATTTGTTGGTCAGGTATAATAATGAATCACGTGGTCAGGGGACGAAGCTGCACCCAGGCAGCGATATGCGTGGTGTCTGGGCGCCCCCTGTCCCTCTGTTCTGATGACCAGCAACACCCGGCTCCTGCCTTAATCCCCCATGGTGACCCCTGGACTGGTTTGTTATTTTGACTACGCTAGCCTTTACTTATTTGCTATCTGTTGCACATGCACTTTATTGATACTGGGCTACACTCACTGACATTGAGGCTGCAGCAGCACTTTGTACTTAAAGGTACCTTACACGCGCTACAGCATGTGGAAACACGTGTCTTCAGCTGCACGAGCACATAGCAACGGTACAATGTACCACGCACCGCTTACACGCCGACAAGGTGCTCTACAGAAGGTTTATTCTATCACTGGAGCACCGCACGGTGCTCATTATCTGTAGAGCACGTCCTCATTTACTCACACTGCCAGAAGTAATATGGAGGACCTGGGCAGCAGACAACATTAGCTTGCAGATTGTGGTACAACCTCGTACATGATTGGGCTGCTAAGCATCATGATTGGCCAGCCAGCGCAGGGAGCTGCCAACATTGACGCTCGAGCAATTGTTAGTTGAACTGGTCGCTCCTAATATCCGCCCTGTGCAGCGACTACCAATCGGACGCAGAGCTTCTCCAATGATCGTGAAGGGGGCGTTCACGGAGGCTGTTACGCCCAGGGAGTTAATAGTGACGAATAACCTTACCTACATTACACGCGTTACATCGGTGAAATCACACTGTTTTGACACTGGCCCGAACAGGTGCACTGCAATGAGGTGCAACAACCACTTTATTTCGCTACCTCGGTTGATTGCGTGCAAGATACATTGTCTCATAACCGGTGTTTCCACCCTGCGTAGCGTTTTGTAAACTATACTGATACTACTGCACGGGCTACAGAAATGTCAGCCTGTAGGTGGGTTTCTACTTGATCATATACACCTGTGTCAGCACATTATTTCCTGACATAAACAAAAATATTGTCTTGATGGAAACACAGGTGTCTAACCAACCTAACATCTAATAGGTTAACAGTGTAACTTGCCCCCACCACCCGTTCATTTACTTTACTTTTCTGTGTCATTACTGTGTACTGAGACCCACTATAGCATACTTTGGTCCACCATAGTCCATTTGGGTTTTGTGGTGTGTATCTATGATCAATTGTCTGTGCTATTACGCAGGATCAATATTTTGCTGACCTGGTACACTACCATTTACTGTATTGATTGTGTCTTTCCCCTATATTGGGCTTGGTATTTGCACGCTAACCACGTGATTCATTATTATACCTGACACCTTACAGATGTCATAGAATACTTTTCATTGTAAATTGTAACAGTCACATCAATTTGCCTATCCTACGGGTCCTTCTGTATATAATCATCCAGTGCCGTATAATGTTGCAATTTTATGGTCACTGTTATCTCTGTTACAAGGGCATAGGGGGGCCCTTACAGTTTTAATAGTTTTTATCCAAAAGGTTTTTTGCACATTAATAATAAATAAACTCTTGTATATGTCACACACATTTTTGGTCTATTTGTCGATATTTTGAACTGGTGTTGCTCCCATACGTACCTTGTCTTCTCTTGTTCCCTTTTCTAGGTTCTCTGTAAACGGAAGGTTTATGTTCCAATAATTATATTATATATTTCCTTGAACGTGACCTACTCTAACAAAGGAGTAACCAGACACTTCTCCGGTGACGCAGGTGACATATGAGGTGATGGCAGCATACGTGACTCAGCAGTCTTCATTGTGAGGATATTTTTGTAATTATTAATGTCATGTTATTTTTGACATTTCGCAAGTTGACTTTCTTTCTGGAATTTGGAAGAAAAGTATATATGGATGATGATTTTTATATGGGTAATAATAATTTTACACAACGTGTACACACGGCGTATTGGGTTCAGATTTTCCTTGTAGATCTTGTACTAAAAGTTGCAAAAGATTGACCCCTTGGGTCAATTTATAAAGACTGGCTCTTCATGCTTCAGTCATCATTAGAGATGAGCCGACCCGTGAGGTTCGGGTTCAGCAGGTTCAGACGAACTTTAGATAAAGTTCTTTTCTGGAGCCGATATTGACCCGAACCTCGAATCCAAAAAAAAAACATCAAAGTATAGGCCAAATGATGAATAAAATAATTCTTTAATGATAGCATACAAAGGACAATGTCAATTAAGGCACAGAGGCTCCTACACTGGGTTCTTGGCCCAGTGCGAGCTGCTTGCAGTGCTTGATCGGTTCACACTGGGGGTAAAAGCAGAGTTATCGGCCGTAGTGTGGTTGTAAAATAAAATAACAAATCCACACCTTCCCTCTCCCGGAAGTGTTTTGCTTATGGCTGGGAGAATGCGGAGGGAGAGCTGAACTACCCAATCGGTGTCTTCAAATGTGGTCCCGAACCACTGTTTTTAAAAGTAAGGCTCCACTACCAGGACCCGAACTTTAGTGGGTCTGCTCATCTCTAGGTTGAACCTCCTAAGTGCAAAATGAGAGATTTGACTTGGCTGTAATAGAGACCTATGACCGCGGTACAAGGGGTAACGGTTGCATATTTAATTTCCTGAGGAGAACTGCATTGCCTATAAGTTTTCCTTACACTGCCATATCAAGCATGTCACTCTCCACAAGGAGGTATGTTACCTTTAAGACCACATATATAAGTTATGAGAGATGTATTACTATATTTTTTGGACTAAAAGACACACTTTTTTCGCCATAATTTTTGGGGAAAGTGTTGGGTGCGTCTTATAGTCGAATATGCAAACTGTGGGGCTATGCTGGCTGTCTGGCTGTGTTGAGGGAAGCAGTGGCTCTGGAGCGGTGTCTGGGGGCTGGAGGAGGTTGGATCAGCTACAGGCCTGTAATCATGTGGGCCCGCTCATCAGGCTTTGTAATATGCACGGCATCCTCCTGTCCATCACATCTCAGTACTGAAGATGGCGCTAAGAGGAGGGGGAGTTAGGGCACACTATATGAGCCTAAGTGTATCCCCCCCCATCCTGGATATGGCTCCCCATCCTAGTGCACACATAAAAATAATAAATGATGTAGCTCACCTCTCAGTTCGCTTCCAGCTTGCAGCACTTCCGCATCCTCCTGTGTCCCAGCATCCAATCATGTGATTGGGTGCAGAACGATGATGTCACAGATGGAAAGACGTGAAGGTGCAGTAAGAAAGAAGCGACGAAGCTTCCTGCTCTGTCTAGGATGTGCGCTAGGGTGGGGGGGTGCATATCCAGGATGGGGAACTATTTATCAGGATGGGGAGCTATGTACCAGTAGGCATGATGAGGGGCTATATCCCAGGATGGGGGGGCATGTACCAGGATGCTGGTGCCATGTAAAAGGGATGGTGAAACATGTACAAGGATGGCGGGGCTATATCCCAGCATGGGGGCCATGTAGCAGTATGGGGGGTTATATCCCAGGATGAGGGCCATATACAACGATGGGGGGGCCATGAACCAGGATGGGGATCCATGTCAGGTGGTGGGCTATATCCCAGGATAAGGGGCCATGTACCAGGATGGGGAGACTATATCCCAGGATGAGGGGCTATATACCAGTATAGGGTGTCATATCCAGGATGGGGGGCATATATATGAGGATGGGGGACATAAATTACCTGGAAGGAACCCAAGTGGGGACATTACCCCCATAATTGTCAGCAGCAGATCCCCCTTCCCCCATAACAGTGCACTACAAATAAATTTTTGGCTTACTTTTTTATTTTACCTATTGTCCTCATCCAAAATCTGGGTGCGTCTTATGTTCTGGTGCATCTTATAGTCTGAAAAATATGGTAATAAAATAGACACCGAAAGAATCTGACAGGCCATCTTGATACATAATGAGGTTCATCAAGGGTATCCACTGTAGACTGTGGTATGCTTGCAATCAAAAATACCAGAAATGACAATCACTTTAATATAATAGAATGGAAACCATACTTACATTTAAGCAACTAACCTTTTTCTGTCACTGTTGAGCTAAAAGCAAAACATCATAATAAAAGGTGCAATTATTAGTTCCTTACATACAATGCACGTACATTCTCAATCAGCCTTTAGTAAAGTTTAAGTAGAAACCATCATCATTGTTGTGATAAACACTATTGCACGAAACATTCCGTTGCCGTAGGCGACTCTTTGGGGCGTTCCAAGGCTGTAAGACTATTTCATGATGTAAAACTATTTGCTGATAGAATCAGTCAGACAAGAATAGACAAATCCAAGAGCTGGAATTACAAGCAGCGTATTGTAAAGAATGGGGAAATGTTAGAATTTCCATGAAAAGAACAATAAAATGAGTAAGTTTAAGGTGGGTGGAAGAGACAAAGCATTATACAGTCCACTGAGGGAATCACCTGGCGCTAGAATGGCCACCACCGCTGTAAACAAACATACTTTCATAGTTTCACTAGTTTCCCATCACGTAATAAGTCATATTGTATTTTTTTGGAATGGCGTCTAGGCTCTTTTAGAACCATTACTAGTTCTAGTGAATCAGTTACTTCATTACGCGGCAGAGAGTTCCATAATCCCACTGCTCTTACATTAAAAGGGATCTCCAGGGAGATAAGAAATTTTAGTACTGTCCCTGCCCTCCTACATGATGAAGCAGAGCTGGGCTCTACAGTTCTAGGATCTAGAAATCGCTTAAAAATCAATAAAATCATATCTGCTCCTCAGCTCTCACCCCTCCCTTAGGGACAGAGAAATTCAGTCATGTGTAGTGCTAAAGTTTCAGGGGACAGGAAGCTACCAAGTTGATATGTGGGAGGGGAGACCATGGCAGTGCTGAACCAACCAATGTAGTGTTCTGCCTCTGCTTCTAGCCTGATACATGGCAGCACACATTATGCACCATCATATCATTGTACAGCAGAAGCTCATAGAGTGTATTTATATCTTCTTGGTGACATCATTGCTATTTGAAGGGAGAACGACCCTGTTCATACATTATGTAGGATAGTATATCAGGGGCTGAATTGTAGTGTGACCATGGAGCCGGTGACTAGGCACCCTGCCACGCCCCCTCTTCATACAGAAGTGTGAAGAGGCAGGAATGTAAGATGATCCTGGAGCCCTCAGGGTCCACACCCCCGATACCTCCTGTCACTGTTGCAGCATGAATATGCAAATGGAGTCCGTGGAGACTAGCCACATATGGTTATGGTGGTCTCTGCAAGGAGTCCACCCCAGGGCTAGGTCCTTCCCTGGAGGGATATCTGGCTAGTCCCGTGTTTGAGACTCTTAATCGAGGCTCAACGGACTCCATTTGCATATTCAAATTTTCAGGGGGCAATGCGTTATGGATTTTACTGCGTTTGAGCGCTTTAGCCAGCTGCCCGCAGTGTTTTCCTTGACTGGTCTCCCTGAGTTCAGTGAATGCTTTGTACTGTTGCAGCATGAGGCTGAATTTCTCTGTCCCTGAAGGGAGTGGTGAGAACTGAGGAGCAGATATGATTGTATTGATTTATAAGTGATCTATAGATCCTAGAACTGTAGTGCCCAGCTCTGCTTAATCATGTAGGAGGGAAGGGACAGTACAAATTTTTTTTATCTCCCCGGAGTGCCCCTTTAAGGTCAGAAGTCTGTTTTCATATATGGGCTATTCATGATAGGACACGTACCCATTATATGCAAAGGTCACCCAAAAATATTAGTTTTTTTTTATCAGCGTCACAGATGAAAATACAAATCTATGGTACCTTGAAAATCACAGGCAGCTCACGGATGACTTCCATGTGCAGCCCATCTATTGCCCGTCATTACCATGGCAGAGGATAGGTGAATCTTTGTAATTTATTATTTTATTCATCTACTAGCTGTAGAGCCCAGCGTTCCCCGGGCATAGTAACTAACTGTTTTTAGTTATAAGCTGAGTGTATGTCTGTGCGCGTATACGGTATGTATGTCCACTATATCCATCAAACCTGCCCCACCACACCAACCACCCAATTTGCCCCACTCACCCACACTCCACCCAAACCTACCCATCATCCCCTCGCCCACACCCCAAATCTTCCCCTGCCCGCAAACCTGGCCACTGCACCCTCTCCAAACCCGCACCCCCCAAAAAAATGCCACTCTCTCATCCTCCTTAACCTGCACCCCTCCACACCCACCCCTGAAAAAATCCTGCCTCCCAAACCCGCACTCCCCCCTCGCAAAAATGACAAACCCACCCCCACCCAAACCTGCCCCCTCCCTAAAACAACGCCTTCCCAAACCATGCTCTACCCTGCCCCCTTAAACCGCACCACCCCTTCCCTCAAAACCCCCCCGCTGCAACTGCATCCCCCAAACCTGCTCCCCTACTCCCCAAACCTACCCCCATATCCACACACCTCCCAAAAGGACCCTGAGTCAAATGGGGTGCATATGCAAAATTTTGTGATTGTAGGTGCGATGGTGCGAATTCCTTTAGTGGACATACATGCATACATTGTGAAGGGTTGGGGCCATAAAGGTGGTAGAGCCATGAAGGGGTGGGGGCTATGTGGAGTGGGTGTGTCTTGTGGAGTGGGACACTGGTGACACTCGGATCCAAAAAAACTGATGACACTTGAACCATTTATTTTGTCTATGTGAACAAACATGAACTTTGGAATGAGTCCCAAAGAATTACTCCCAGTTATGATGGAGAAACCTTCTTTCTTTTAGACTTAAAGGATATCCCTGTGTCACTGTTGCAGCCTAGATGTAAAAAGATCACAAGATCTCTGTGCTGTTGTGAACGGTAGAGGTTACTTCGACAATATCAGCTTCCGGTCGCCAGAGTTCTCTACTGAGTCCGGCTAGGAAACCCTTTGATAAGTGGAATAGGCAGACCCCAGGAGGCAAGCAAGGTCTGAGGATGAAGGAGAAGGATCTCCAACCTTTTTCTCAAAGCTCCATTCCCTAAAGAACCTGCCCCATTTACCGATGTGGCGAGTACCAGTGCAATGAGGACGGTCCGTGGTGCCTTTGATGTTGTGAATGACTATTCCTGGGGTCAACTGCAGTTGATTGTGGAGCTCAATTCCCCTCAAGCTTTAGCGGTAACACATCCGGTGGAATCACCAGTAGCCTGACAGAAGGACCTCCTCTACGTGTGTCGAGTTACATAGATAACCCAGTTTGGTTCCACAGTTCCCGGAAGTTGAAAGATCTGCTGAACTCTTCCCCACATAAGTCCTGAGCTCAGGTGCGTTGCAGAGAAGTTGGCGGGGGCATGCAATCTTCCAGTTTGGCACCAAACTAATAGAAATAGGCCAGTACTATTGGGAGAAACTCCTTTAAACCCTTTTAGTAAATCCAAGTTCTCCAAAAACGTTTAGTCCGGTTCATCCCATGCGCCATTGTATCCTGATAAAGAACCCCTGTCCCTCAGCTTACAACTTGGCATATTCAGTAGGATACAATGATGACCATGGGCAGAAGCATGGAGGGAAATAATCCCTTAGCACCAAGTCAGGTACTGAACCCGCTAGTCACGGTCCCGGTTCCTTCGGCGTACCATCCAGTCTGAGTGCTCTTGCAGCATCTACCCAAATATGATGGTAATAATATGACATTACTGCTATTCCCTGCAGTGTCCTGTACAGGTGATGAATCTGGGCCTGTGTGTGACTCTGGAGGGAGGATTGGGAGGGGTGTAGGTGTAGTTACAGGTCTTTTCTCACTCCTGGCATTCAGCCCAGCACAAGTAAAGATGGAAAATGCAATAAGGCGGGAGCAGAAGATTGTGAAGAGGAAGTGATCGCTGTCACATCAGAGCTGGTGCCAGGGCACAGGAACAAAGCAGAAAGGCATTAAACAACGTAAAACTTGGCAGAAATGGTATATAAGGATCTTTAAAGGGAACCTGTCACCAAATTTTTGCAACCTACTCTGAGAGTAGCATAATATAGGACCTGAGACCCTGATTCCAACGATGTGTCACTTACTGGGCTGCTCAGTGTAGTTTTGATAAAATCACTGTTTAATCAGCTGGGGATTATCATTAGTCTGGTAGTCTGACATATTCACAAACTGCTAAAACTGCAGCAAAGAAAACACAAATTTTATCAAAATGACAGCAAGCAGCTCAGTAAGTGACACATCGCTGGAATCAGGGTCTCTATTTCTACATTAAGCTGCTCTCAGATGGGATGGCAAAAACCTGGTGACAGGTTCACTTTAAGGGTAATATGCTTAAGCACTTATGCCAAACTAGTAACTGAGTCAGGATAGTGAACAACCTCTTATTCAGTCACACACTAACGAGTAATGATGAGACGTTACAGATCACTATATATTACTTGAATCTTGGATTTGTGTTTACAGACTAAAGGCCCCGTTACACGCTGCGATGTGACAGCGATCCGACCAACGATGTGGAGCGCTGCCACATCGTGAACTGATCACTGGTGACCTGTCACACAGGCAGATTCATCAGCGACCAGTGGACCAGCGACATCGTGGAAAATAATAAGATATTCTTTTCACGATGTCTAGCTCCCGCTGCCAGGCTGCGGTAAGCGGGAGCAGGCTGGTAACCATGGTAAACAGTGGGTATCTATACAGCACGCAGCACCTAGTTACCTGGAGTATACCTTGGTTACCAGCCTTCTCAGCTTACAGGCTGGTAACCAAGGTACACAGCGAGTAACTAGGGACAGCGCTGTCCCTAGTTACCCACTGTGTATTTTGGATACCAGCCTGCAAGAGGAGAAGGCTGGTAACCAGGGTATACTTCGGGTAACTAGGTGTTGCGCTCTGCCTAGATACCCACTGTTTACCATGGTTACCAGCTCCCAGCGCTTGCTGTGCATTCATCGTTTGTCTCGCAGATTGTTTAAATTTGCCAAAAACTGCGGATTTCAGTAAATTTGACTCAAACTCGATCCTCCGCACATCGATCCGCTCATCTCTAGTGTATTAAGAAACCTAGAATCAGTAGAAGGAATTATAATGTAATTATACAGAGAACAGATAAGATGAGGTTTGTATGATCCGCTCAATGTTTATTTAGCAGAACATGTTTATAAAGCAGATTCAGGACAATAACTAAAAAACGTGGAATCTCCAAATGTTAATGTGCTGCGTCTGGTTATGATGCTCCTCACTTTACTGCTTTTCTTCAAAGGAGGACCCATAGGAAAGCCATGATGAGGATGAGACCATAGTACATGGGAGCCTAGTAGAGATAAGAAAGAACATTACATTGCAAATATAAAGTGATGTGAAATTAATAGCTCTATAGAAATGAATAAATATTATTATTATATACATTTTTGTGGATGCTGAAACATAATATGACCATGTCCCTGTACAGTCAGACACATCCATTACACAGTACATAGCAGGGACACATATATAAGATTATCCCAGCACAGGAGATGTGGTATGATCAGACCATGTCCCTGTACGGTCAGACACACCCATTACACAGTACATAGCAGGGACACATTATATAAGATTATCTCAGCCCAGGAGATGTGGTATGATCAGACCATGTCCCTGTACAGTCAGACACATCCATTACACAGTACATAGCAGGGACACATATATAAGATTATCCCAGCACAGGAGATGTGGTATGATCAGACCATGTCCCTGTACAGTCAGACACATCCATTACACAGTACATAGCAGGGACACATATATAAGATTATCCCAGCACAGGAGATGTGGTATGATCAGACCATGTCCCTGTACAGTCAGACACATCCATTACACAGTACATAGCAGGACACATATATAAGATTATCTCAGCACAGGAGATGTGGAATGATCAGACCATGTCCCTGTACAGTCAGACACATCCATTACACAGTACATAACAGGGACACATATATAAGATTATCTCAGCACAGGAGATGTGGTATGATCAGATCATGTCCCTGTACAGTCAGACACATCCATTACACAGTACATAGCAGGACACATATATAAGATTATCTCAGCACAGGAGATGTGGTATGATCAGACCATGTCCCTGTACCGTCAGACACATCCATTGCACAGTATATAGCTGGGGCACATATATATGATCATCTCAGTGCAGGAACTTTTTTTTTAAACACATCCAATTGTGGAAATTATTATTATTCCAAGATCTATTGAGGAACATAAACTTTGCTAATTGGGAAACCCCTTTAAGTGGTTTGGTGAACAAGTAAACTCATGGTTTTATTGACTCAACAGGACATACATATGTGCTCAAGATTACATAGCAAAACTCCTGACAGTCTGCACATTACACTACAATCACCGAGTTCTCACTAATAGGCACCGTAGTGATTTGCTTCCTGCACGTGTTGGCTGACACTCAAGGTATAGTGGGACTGAAGCAGACAGGTATGTTTTTTCAGTAAACCAAGTCCAGCCGGTTTAGTAATACACCATAAACCGCATAAAGTGTACAGTCTATTTAAAATGCATCAACAGAACATTACACAACACTTAGTATGTTCTAATGATGGATATGCCCGCATAGCCTTTTATACATAGTCTGTAACAGTGTCTCAGTGAAGGCATCACAACTTCCACTCACTGAGCTCTCATGTCCACTGTTCAAGAAGCTGCCTCTCTGGAATCACTGACTCCTGTCTGTTCCAGACCCACAGCAGGAATGAAGGTTCCTGAATTCAAAGAGACATCCCAGGCTTTGCATCCTCCATGGTCTCCTCAACACATGCTTTCCAGGACACCAGCCTTTTCCACGCATACCTCACCAGCTGCATTCCAGGACAATGGCTGCTCCAAACAGTGAGTGAGGGCTGGTCTTCATTGGTTTGCCAGAGCTATCCCAATTTATGCACAGACATGGTTTCTCCACCATGTGCTTCTGGCAAAATGGCTGCTGCCAACCCAGAGGAACATGTGACCAAACAGAAAGTCAGACTATATCCCATCTGTTCCACATGAGACACACCAATGGGAGGTTCCAGGTTAGCCAGACACACCCTTGTCTTTCTACTAACCTACCATTTGCAATGCATTACCCTTATGGCACCACACGTCCCTTAGTGACCTTTATTGGTTTATATCACAGAGCCCAACCTACCTCTGCAACATATACCTGCCATTAGCAATGCAGCAAGCAGCTGCATTACAGCACAGATAACATAAAACTCTCCGGGCAGAGTATCGCAAAATTATGTTTTATCTCAAAGCTATAATGTCACACTAATCTTATTATACATCAAACTAAGTGAATAGTTAAGGAAGAACACATCTCCATGTAATGAGGCATCTGATTTGGTGAATGAGCAATTGGAGAAATGACTAAAGCATCTCTTAAAGGAATCTGTCAGATGGTTCATGCTGTCCTAAAAAGAGCAGCATAAATCAAAGCCTGGGTGCACAATTGCAGCAAGATTGTCACAATCCCTCTAGGATGCAACTGTATGTTTCGATTACTGGTACTTGGGTGTGCTACGGTTTCAGAATGTTATGTTTACAGTTATTCCCCATGTTAATTCTGGGAAGGGTTGCATTTCTCAGGTGTCTCTACTTCCAGTGATTACTATGTTATTTAACTCAGCAGCTTTCCCCATATTTCTACCAGTGGTACATTTACTTGAAGTACTGTTTGGTCGTCTCTCCTGTGTAGACCTTGATTTTTCTTAGCTGACCTGGACTGTTGTTTGACCATTCTTGCGCCTGTTCCTTGTACTTGTTATCTTTTTCTTGGTATTTTGACCCCAGGTTTGTTACCTGTTTATGCCTTTGATTAATCCCTAGATTCTTATTGTGCTTTCCTGGAAAACCTGACCTTGTACCATTATATGACCTAATCTCTGTCTACTTCCGGATATGTGTGTACACTCCTGGAACTGACCTCGGATCACCTAACTACCCTTTTGCCTCCTATCCTACAAGTAGTCACATCTTTGTTCTTGTAGTGACTAGCGTCACGAAGATGTATTTTTCTCTAAAGCTCATTGGCATTTCAGAGAAAATATAAATTTAAGAACCGACTGGGGAAAAGAGACAGAAGCAACATTAGTCCAGTGCTCCTCCCATGCTGACCAAGTGATTCACATACATGGGAGAGGCCTGTCAATCAACCATAGTGGTAAAAGAGAAGGCTCTATGTAAAAATAGAAGAAAAATGTAGGCAGCCCCTCACCATAGCATAAAATCTACTTTATCCAAAGTTGTTTAAAAGTATCGCAGACATAGTATGAGGACGACGGCTGTTTCGTGCCGGTTTGCATTTCAAAGGGGATTATATCATTGCATTGTGATATTATTGTAGTCATGGGCTTTGATTGCCATAAAACTAGTCAGATCCTGTCTTTGCTTACATCTTTTTTTTTTTTTGCCCTAATTATGCACGAGGCTATGACGTGCATACATTGTTGAAATCTCTCTTGCAGATATATTCGGATCATTCAATAATTTGATATCTGGAAACTTACAATTTGATGGCATCCGCTGTTTGAATTTCCAGAAGTGCTGCTAGCATTGTAAGTGAGCGTGGAGCTCAGAACGCCAGTCCAATATACCATTTCTGTTTTTACCACAGTTGCTCTAAAATCATGAAAGAAATGCAATGTATAAGAAGGTAACATATAGCATATATGAAGGTCAGCAAGTAACTGCAAGACACTGCGTGATGTTACCGACGTAGGGAAGGGGGACTGCTGTGGAGCACCCATAATGTACACAGTTGGCTGGGGCGTAACTACAACAGGATCGCACCCGGGCCCTGGAGCCTAGGGGGCCCCAAAAGTCTCTTTGGCCTATAGAAAAAGACTAATACTATTATAGATTTGCAATAATTGGGGGCCCTATTGGAACTTTTGCATCAAGGCCCATGAGCTTCAAGTTACTCCCCCGACAGTAACCTATGGGTTGTAGCAAACACCATTGCTATTGCATTGATCACCTAGTGGGATCCTAATATCGTTTATAGTAGGTTAGATGACCTCAGTTTTCATAATAATGAACATTTGGCCATAGTTTTATATTGCATTAATATCATTCTGTGTAATATCCTAGTTATATCAATTGTATAGTTATGGATTCATCAATGAGCTCACCTGAGCTGTATATTTGAGTTGCTGTTTGTCGGAGCCACCCACGTCACCTGTATGCTTGACTTAGTGCTGCCGGACGTATGGCTGACTGCACTCTGGAAACAGATATTAGGCGTTTACAGGGTGTAAAAAGACATTGAACAAAATCATGAAAGTGTCACATGTTCATGTTTAACATATGAATATTGATGTACATTGGTGGACACAGACAGAAGATGGCCCTTGTTCACTTTATATGGGCCCCATGCAATCCAGGAATGTGTCTGTGATAGCAGCTGCTTCTTATCTCTTGTGCACCTGTACAACTTGCACCAATGGTCTGGATCTAAAGGGAATCTGTCAGCAGGTTTTTGCAATGTAATCTGATAACAGCATGATGTAGGAGCTGAGACCCTGATTTCATTGAAATGTCACTTACTGGGCTGTGTTTTGTGGTTTCTATAAAATCAGTATTTTCTCAGCAGGAGATTATCACTATATAACTAGGTGTCTTGTACCTCCTAATCAACGGCTTTGTGTCCACTACCACCACTGATTGGCACCCTTCTGCCTGTGCACAGTGTACACAGAAAGCCGCCAATCAGTGGTGTGGACAGGGCTACGCAGAGCTCAGCATTCAGAGAACTGAGAAATCTGCAGCAGAAAAAACACTGATTGTATCAAGATGATAGCAAGCAGCCCAGTAAGTGATACAACCCTGGAATCAGGGTCTCAGTCTTTGCATCACGCTTCTCTTTAAACCTATTTTACTTTTGCAGAGAATCTATCTCTATGCAGTTCTTTATCAGTGGCATTATCATATATCTTTAAT
The DNA here is from genome assembly GCA_033576535.1 of Allobates femoralis. Lineage (NCBI taxonomy): Eukaryota > Metazoa > Chordata > Amphibia > Anura > Aromobatidae > Allobates > Allobates femoralis. The sequence continues at coordinate 131,289,821 of JARQOC010000007.1, forward strand.
GAACATATCTATCTGTCAGGCAGAACACCACAATGTAGAATGATAGGACAACATCTTTACAAAGTATTAATGTAAGAAGCCCTCTCCACTATATACTATAATCCGTGTAATACAACTTACTGCAGTAGAGGTACAGTCAAGAGTCTGTGCATTTCCACTGACTTTAAAGGAGCCCAATGGTGTGGAGGAGCCGCCCGAGCGGGCCTGGATTAAGAAACCTTCAAACGAACTACCTGAAAGAGTGACTGCAACGACAGACAAATAGTATGTTATTGTGACATGTAAAACTGCAATCATGGGTAAAAGTGAATGCCAAAATTGGCATTATGAGAATTAAAAGGAGAGTTTCCTGATAAAGAACACCCATATGGCAGAGAGCCCATGTGGATTTTTTTTGGCAGCAGAATCAAACAGTTAAGGGAATTGAAGGGGTTGTACAGCACTTTCTCATTTCACATGTATGCCTAACAGTGTCAGCACTCACGTTCCCCGGTTTCATGTGAGGTTGGGTCACAAATGTTCCCCTCACAGCTCAGTCTTCCAACCTAGAGCTGCGGTATGCTGAGCTGTCAGTGGATTGAGCGACAGCTCAGTCAACCAATTTCATACTATTAGGTGCTGGGTCTTTGCTGGTTTTCCCTGTTTCTGGTAATTGATAAGCTATTAAGTTGAGCAGCATTTCCCAGACCCTGAATGTCTTGGCCTTCTTTTACAGTATGTTCCCACAATCTGGAGACACTGCGTCCTGGACACTGTCTCTGGACCTGTGGAAAGCCGCAGAAGAATGCATGGAGACCGCAGCCGCCCTGTGTCCATGATCTGCCATCTGTGCAGGGCAGCTTTTCCCTGCATTCACCTGCAGAAGTTGGGGGGAGTCACAGTGAGCATGGGAGTTCTAAAAATCATCCGCTGTGCTGGTACTGTACAATGGAGCATTTTGGACGCAGCGCTAACATGCTGCATCCAAAATGCTGCTGTTACTGATTGTCTGCTCATATCCTTAGTACTGCTTTGGCCTCAGTTAAATGCTATGTGGATTGATCTTTGCCGCCAGACCTCTGACCTTCATTGATGACCTTCATTCCCCTATTAGTTCAACAAAAAAAACATCTAGAGGTTACTGACGTGACCCACCCCAGGGCCGTGGGGTACCCAGTCCGGGCGTTTTAGTTCACATGGGATGTCACTGGGGCCCTGGTGGTCGCTGAAAAAGGGGTTAAAGTAAAAATAATAATAAAAATAAAAATAGTTCGTGTTGCCACCTACGGTTCTGGTAATGTTATCGGCGCTGCAGGACAGACCTCCGGGGTGATGGTGGAGCAGCAAGATGGTTACACTCCCCATAGGTGGAAAGGGATCACCGGGGCAGTTGTGGATGTTGGGAGTTGTAGGACAGTCTATTATTTGCACAGGGAGGCAGTTTACACCAGGCCTACCACTTGATCTTTCGCTGCTGCAGTTGGCGGCTCGTCACGTGGAGATAATAAAGTATGCCACACAGTCTTTAACTCTGAACGGGTTTACTGGCAAGTTGTTAAGGCAGGTTGACAGTTAACACAGTCTTTTTGGGTCTGCCTGCCCTGGGTAGTCACTGAAGAACCGGGATGCTTTACTCAGGACCCTCGGTGGTGTTCCTGCTGCTCCTTGGCGCTCTCACACTGTGCTCTCCCCTGTTCCTTCCTAGCGCTCCTGCATGCAGAGCCTTCAGCCAGCTCCCACAGGCCCTCTCTGAGGGACATTCTTCAAGTCCTGTGGACCCTCTACGGTGCCTTTTGAGGATTACGCCGGGCGTTTGGCCACGACTTCCTAAAGAAGCTCGGTCCTCCAGTTTAATGGCTCGGGGGTAGACTCTCGCACTGTGCTCAGAGCTGGCCCTCCATTCCGGGACTGCACCCCTCCCGATCGGTAGTAGTCCGGATTTGGGCGCACGGAACACCTGGTGCCCCTAGGGTACATTTCTGTCAGGAGGATCTCTCCAGAGACGTCCTCCGTTGTGCTCCTCACAGCCTTCTCCTCTCCTTCTCCACTCACTAACTGTCTTCCCAGTCTTCCACTAACCCACCTAGCTCCTACCACCGTGACTGGGTCTCCCTGACAACGTGTTCACCCACATCCCCTACTGTAAGGTGTGTGGATGGGTGTCTGAGGGTACTTTATGTCGCATCCCAATTTCCCAGTCACAGGAGTACCACTCTCTCTTATATGGGTGCAGTACCCCTACATGGCGCCCTGACCAGTGGGACGCCACAGACGCAGTTGACTAGATTCATTTGGGGAGGAAGGTCCTCAAGAATAGCGACGACTACGATAATGAGACATAGTAATAGAGGAGGCCTAGGTGTTCTTAATATTAAAGGCTATTATGCGAGTCTAATTAAAGACAGTTAGAAATTGTGGGATCCTCAGAATTGTCTTTCTTGGGTCGAAATTGAAAAAGCTCAAATGTGTGGTTTTGATCCTGCTATCTTTATTGCTTCCTATATTATCGATCCAAGAAAACGCCTTCCAACATCCGAAACCTTAAAGGCAACCATAAGAGCCTGGCGAAACCTGACACAAACTTCTAGGCTAACTTTTAAAAGCTCATTTCCTTCTTGGTTGCCATTGGAAAGTTTTGAAGCTACCTGTCCAATGTTCTTGGAGAGAAGCAGGCATTACATCTGTCTCGGACATACTACTTAATAACCACTTAAGGCCAATTCTTGTACTGGGAAGGGTCCAATCTGCCTCCGAGCGACGTTTTCAACTGGCGGCTACTTAATAATGTACATTGCAATGGGAAGTTCAACTTTTCCTTTCCTATCAACATTTCTGCACTCCTCCGATACTCCAATAATGAGATAGATTGGAGTACCAGTAGACTTAACAATTTTTAGGAGTGTGGGAGGGGGAAATCGAGATGGAGCATAAAACTCTTTGTAATCATTTTGTTTATATCTTACCATCCATCTATTCCTCCATTCCCTGTACGTCGCTCTCGGAGACCCAATACAAGATTTTTACTAAGTATTATCTCTCTCTCTCCGCAAAAGTTACTTATTTGACCTGAAGAATAGCTTGTTATGTTGGAGAGAATGCTTTCAGTGGGAACAATTAAACATATATTTTTTGGGGAGTTGTCATTCTTCGAAGCAATTCTGGCTCGATGCGTAAGCCTTAATAAACTTGATATCAAATACCAATATTATTCACACAATGGGACTTTGTGGCGCCCCTCTGGCCAAGCGCCACAGAGAGGTATTGCACTTTATAAACAAATGTGGTATCTCTGTAAGTTGTCGGTTCAGGGTTTCACCTGTGGAGTCTCATGTTACACAAACACACAGGACTAGACCACCTTAGCATAGGGGGGGACTGGCTATTTAGTAGGTCCCAAAAGGGGGTGGAGCCTAGGTTAGAGTAGTAAGAGTTGAGTGACAGTTACCTCAGACAGTGCTGGGAAGGCAGTCAGGAAGGACGCACCTGACAGTACCGCTGACAGGAGGGATCCCCATCTTCAAGTGGGGGCCCAGGACAGAAGGAAACGGGCCAGGACTGGTTGGAGCCGGCTTGTCACGTTTGGGGAACACCAGCAGCACGGGAAGCCGAGGCGGTCAGTAGTTTATCTCTGGCCGCAAACCGACGAGCTACGGGCCCATAGTAATCGGGTTGCCGTTAGCGCCACAAAAGCATCTCACCCCACAGGACTGAAACCGGTTCAGGAGACTAGAGGTAACGGGCCGAATTCCGGTGGCAGGAGAAGAAATTGGGAAACACTCCTGTCCGTACCGGTAAGGAACAAACCTTGCCTACTAGCTACAGACCGTGGGACTGGCGGGAGAGCTCTGAAAGGTTGGTAAAGACAGAGAAGAGTAGATTAGACCCCGAAAGACTAAGAAGGAATATCCGGAGACTCCATAAGGGGGACCCTGAACTGGCAACAGACACCCGGTAAACCAGACTGTACCGTGTTTCATCTTAACATCTGCCGGTACCCAGTAAAGTGAAGTTTGAGTTGAACTGGTCTCTGTTATACTTCTCGCCGGTGTCCGGAGGGCTTTGTCACCATCAGCAGCATCTCATCGGAGGGGTAAGAACTACGGCAACAACCACGCCCCTCATCCCCCTCACAATCCTCCATCACTGCTGCCCTGAGGTAAAAGCTCCTCCTGTGGGGAGCTGAACCACTCTGTGCTGCACCCACCATCACCTCAGCGGCCGGCTCGCAGCGCCGGTACCCATATTATCGGGATCTACAGGTGGCGTCATGTACCCCTGTAAATATTCGCTCTCTCCCATCTAACAAATGATATCCAGGGCACGGAACCGGGAACCCGACCACCTGTGACCTCCCCAGTTAAATCCATCAAACCCAGGCCCGGTATCTGAGTACGCCCTTGCCATGGGCTCATCAACTTTGCTCTTCTTCTAGTGGGAATTCGCAACTTTCCAAAAAAACAAACGTTTGTTAATAATACATATACTGATTACAGCCAAGAATCTTATTGCCTCCTTATAGAGAGAAGTGGACTTGCCCATTATAGAAATCCTATTGATAGACTCTCACCCCATAATCTATTTGAGTTCATATTTGGCGTCAGGAATAATACATACCACAAATACTAGGAAAAATGGTCTGTTGGGGTGTCCTCGTTTGCCCCTGCAATTTCCTTGGATACTGATTAATAATATGGATGTTAGATATACATTTATGTGCTTGTTTGTTTTTCCACAGCAATTTCCTCTGTACTTTGCTTGGTTTTTTTTGCATCATATTGTGAAATTATTCTGATTAAGAAATTTTCTTAATAATATGGGTTTAATTATTCTTTCTACCATGCCTGTGTATATAGTTAGAGCTGATATGTTCCTTTACTGATCCTTCCCTTTTTACCTTCCCCCCCCCCTTGTTTTTTTTTTTCTTCTCTTTCTTCTTCTCTTTCTTCTTTTCCTTTTACCCCCTCTATAACTAATTACTAATACTTCATTATATTGTTCATATACCTTTTTGTAAATTGAGTGTAACGTTATCCTTACGACACGACTGCTTTTTCCTATTTACCCTATTAAGCAGATTTAAACAGGTATAAGATACAACTTTTGTACAGATGTATTCCACTGAAGGTGTAGCAACCTCTACACACAGACCATGTGTGAGACACGCAGTATCTATTTTAACACATGTAACACATGTACCACTGCCAAAGGTGGGGATATGTGAGCAGTCAGACCCCTCCATCTCTCTGGCTGCTCGCAAAACCCGGCATTCATGCAACCTTATAACTTTCTTAGTATTAGGAGCACTAGAGCTCCCACTCAACCTTACATCACAGAGGATAAAACCTCTTTTGCGATACATACCTCCCATCGACTATGTGTCCAGCCGTCATGTTATATATGCTACATTTTAAAGAGCATATCAGGTTAAGTTACAAGTTTTCTATACCTTTGACATTGACTTCAAATTATTTTTACATAAACTCTATACTAATGGTTGCATTTAATTAAAAAGTTAAACAAAACCTTTGACAGTTCTCATCAATGTTTAGATGTCTGATTTGCAGAGTGCAACCTGCTCCTAGTGTCACAGTCTGGCTGCAGTTTGCTGCCTTCACTTTCTCTTAGGCTGGAATCACACTGTCCGTGTGATATGCAACTAAGTCGGACCTGTCACAGATGATTAACCCGTAATGGCTCTCCCCTGCCAGGAGGGGAGTGTGGAGCTGTTTATAAACACAAACAGCTGACGCTCCCGTCCAGAGAGGAGGGAGGCCATTTCAGGTTAATCATCTGTGACTTAGTTGCATATCACACGGACAGTGTGATTCCAGCCTTATATATCAGCACAGCTTGTATCCTGGAGTCATTTTCTCTTCAACTACTCAAAAAGTGGCAAGTAGTTTCCACCCCTATTTACAGCTTGAACAAGCTACTTTCCTAACGACCTGAGTGTCCCCTTGTCCCAACTTGTTGGTTACCTGTGATTTGTTCCCCGGGACCATAGTAACTTTTAGGAACACTCAGACTGTAAGGGGAAGCAGAGGTCTGGGCAGAGGTGCCATGTTGGGGTTCCATTGAAGAACACGCTGGTTGAACTTGTCCATTTCCATAGCCCTTAGTAGAGTCAAAGAGACACACAATGAGTAGGACGACTGTGCTTTGAATTAAGGGATCCATCTGTTGGAAAGATCAAAGTTGTGTTTTCACTTTAGTTATACTCATATCATATATTTATTATTATTATTAAACTACCTTGTATACAGAACCAAAACATCACAAAAACTAAGATATCAGCAAAAGTTTCTAAAATAGATGAAGGGGCATTCTCAAGTTTGGAGTTAACTTGACCTCCTATCAATGGGATGGAGCATAACATGATAATCGCTAGAGAAATGTCCATTGTGACCCCAGAGATCCCGAGAACTAAGGCTATGCAGAGCCCTTTGTGAATAGCGTGGATGGTGATCATGCACACTGCCACTATATGGATTCTAATTAGAGATGAGCGAACATGTTTGGGGCCGGAGTTTGGGTGCTTTAAGTTTAGGTGCAAAAGCACCAGAGCGAGCATTGCTGTGGTCGGGTACAGTTGGTACTTTGCCCAGTGTGAGCCTTGTGCAGTGTGTGATCAGCTTGCACTTAAGTTCTAGGGTGTAGTGTATGCATATATATATATATATATATATATATATATATATGTATATATATATATATATCCCTGCCCTCTCACCACCAGAAGTGTTTTGATTATGGCTGGGTGCCATTTCATTGATTTCCAACATCTGATACCCCCAGTGATCCTGAGAAAGGAGCTCTGGAATCCCAAAATGAGCATCTGAACCCCCATCCTGATTGCAGCAAAGATGAGCCTCTTCACCATACTCTCTCCTCATTGCTTATAGGACTGCCAGAAAAGTCCAAGCAGAGATGCGATATTTCCGGTAGTCCCATAGACATGAAATGCAGCGTAGGTTGAGCCCGTGACCTCCGCTACCTTCAAGATGTGGCTGCAAAGTACAAAAAATGCATCTTATCCTGTCAAACAAATGTCAAAAGGACACGTTTAGTAGACATTTGTCTCATAAATATCCCTGAGTAGTATGCAGGGTACATTTGTATATTTTTTTCCAAGAGCCATACACAGATGAATATTATTCAAAAAGTTGCACAGTGCCTAAAAGTCAGTGTCTTTATGCCCCAACACCACCTATCACACTGGCACTGTACCCTTCAGTTACTTTAGGTTCAGCGATTTGATCTCTCGTTTAAAGGGATTGTTCAGACTTGGGGCACACATCTGCAGTCACTCTATGTAACTGTACACTAGTAAGTCATCACAAGGCGCACTGTCAGGATTTTATGGTGTAGGGAATTGACAGCAATATGACCATTGACATGCAATGTGCATATTCAGGCCACATTCCGACTAGACGTATCTGGCCTCCTCACTCAATACAAATTAATGTCTAGTAGGCACATTGCCGCATGTATACATATCAAAACCTGCTCCCAGCACCTGAGAATCCTGACTGTGCGCACATTGCACGCTGTAAGGACTCAGAAGTCTTCAGTCACTGCACACTTTCACCCAAAGCCTGCACAACCCTTTTAATTACTGCTCCTGATCGCTCTATATACTCGGTGAGTTTGGGACTATATGACATTATAAACTAAATTCCATTTTATGTAATTTTCTAGTCTCTATATTCTTTAAAATGTTTAAAGGGGTATTCCCATCACATACATCTATGGCATATCCAAAGTATGGCAGATGCGGCTCCTACCAATATGACCTCCATCTATCTTGAACATAGAGCTTCATTGCATGTTGACGTCAGGCTCCCATTCTCGAGATCGAGGTAGGTCTCACTGCTGAGATCTATTTCTATGATACATTTTTGTTATACCCTTTGCATATGCCACTAATGCACAAGAGGAAAAGACCCCTATAAAGCCCCAAAATATTAACTGTATAAAAAAGAAGTATACATTAGTGCTGCAATATATACAAAACCCACTTATATACAGGAGCATCTCAATGAATTAGAAGATCATCAAAAAGTGACTTTATTTCAGTAATTCAATACATAAAGTGACACACCTATATTATATAGAGTCATTACACACAGAGGGATCTATTTCATGTGTTTATTTCTGTTAATATTGATGATTAATGAAAACCCAAAGGTCATTATCTCAGAAAATTAAAGTAGGGAGGATGAAGGGTCTGAGAGATAAAATGTGACCTAAATAGATATCAGAGGCTTCACCTTGTGTGGTTGTGAGAGTCACAACCACTATAAAAGCAGATCACGGCTGCTGCAGTCCCCAGCGTGGTGCATATAGAGGAGGGAGGATGAAGGGTTAAACACCACGCTGCTGTATTCCACCAGACATCAAAAGGTGAATATAATATTGATTTATTAATCGACGCGTTTCAGAGCTTCTTGGCCCCTTTCTCAGGACAAATCAATATCATATTGCCATGTTTCAGGGTGTTTCAGGGAGACCTAAAATGCATTGACAAATAAATCAATATCATAGTCACCCTCTGATGTCTCGTGGAATACGGCAGCATGGTTTTTAACCCTTCATCCTCCCTACTTTAATTTTCTGAGATAATGACCTTCGGGTTTTCATTAATCATCAACATTAACAGAAATAAGCACATGAAATAGATCCCTCTGTGTGTAATGACTCTATATAATAGATGTGTTTCACTTGATGTATTGAATTACTGAAATAAAGTAACTTTTTGATGTTATTCTAATTCAGTGAGATGCTCCTATATGTGTAACAGCGATCTACATAGCTTTTAAATATACATCAAAATGTTACTTACAAAATATTTCTATTTATGATTCCTCAAAAAATCCATTGAAAGCTCTGATATTTTAATTTCTGAAAATCATAAACCATTATATGAATACAAAATCCTTAACGGGACCCTACATGTATGTAATGCAGCCTTCATGTGTACAGTATATACATGTATGTAATGCAGCCTTCATGTGTACAGTATATACATGTATGTAATGCAGCCTTCATGTGTACAGTATATACATGTATGTAATGCAGCCTTCATGTGTACAGTATATACATGTTAAAGAAGAAGCACGGCACACAAACCAACAATGCTCGAGTGTTCTAATCCTACACAAAGCAGTGTTCTTACATGTCGCCCAATGTGTCAATCTTCATATCAGATAGGTAATAGAGGAGATCATGGTGTACCTCTGCTGGAGCTCCGGTGAGGATGGCTGTGTACGTGCTGCTGTTATAGATACTTACTCTATAGCAGGGCGACCTGGCGGCGGATGGATTCACAGGCTGTGTTCAGTGTGACAAGCTGCGACCGGTGTGATTGTTCACTCGCTGGGAGGGCTGTGCGTGTTTATGTCAGGCTGTAACAGAACGCTCCTTTGCATCTTTGTGTTTCCAAAGCACATTTCTATATCATATACATCAGTTCTGCATTCCTACAGGTGTATTATGCACATTGTCACTACAGTGAGGAAGTAGACGAACTCTAATGCCACCTATTGGAAGTAGCAATCCTAAAAGTCACAGTCGACTCTTTAACAAGTCTTTTAATATGACTCAGGATTTGTACCAGATCAGAGACCCAATCTGCAGATGTGGCGTTTCGGGGTGACTGCCCCTCATCAGTCCAGTAATGATATCTAATACGTTTCAGAAAACTAATATTTTGGGTTATTCTTTTTCATCTTGGACAAGTTTTATTTTCTCTGTATACCTGCAGTCGGGGGGGGGGGGGGGGCTGGAGCTTACTGGGGTGGGGTTGGCTAAGGGTGAAATCTGTGAGATTAAGGAAACACATCAGATGTCTTTCCCTCTCCCCCTCCTCTTCCACCTGCCTCTTGCTTTCTAGGAAATGAGGCTTCAGAGCGGACACTTCTGTACACGCCCGTATATTGCATCAGTCAGTAATGAGCTGAGTCATCCCTATCTAATAGGATTGGGGACATTTACAAGTCGTGCAATTATTCAAATTGCTGCAAATTTTACTTTAGTCTTGAATAGATCATTTGCACCTGCAATTTGTTATATTTGTAATGATGGAAATTAAAGTCTAGTGCACTATGGATCCATAGTGATCAGATGTTTTCTCATAGTGAAGAAATATTAACACTGCTGACCTGCTTCACACTATTCAAGAGGCAATTTGCATATTTAATTTCCCAGAGGAGCATGCAAGTAGTTTAAGTCTCCTCATACTGGCATCCCAGATCTTGTATGTCCCCCTCCATAAGGACAAATGTTAAAGCTTATATCAGGGATCTCCAACTCCAGTCCTTGAGGGCCGCCAACACGTCATGTGTTCAGCATTACCTTAGTATTGCACAGGTGATAATATAATCACCTGCAGTGGGGATGATTCCAGCCCTATGCAATGCTAAGGAAATCATGAAAACTGGCATTGGTGGCCCTCGAGGACTGGAGTTGGAGATCCTGGCTTAGATCCTCAGTCTTAACCCTCATACTGCCAAATCATGTCTCCTATACTTTGGACGGATGAGGGGCAATATCCCAAAACACCATGTCTGCAAATTGAGTTTATGGTTGGCTTATGTCCCGGTCACATGACAAGGCTCGTTAAAGGGTCAACACTGACTTGTAGGATTGCTACTTCCAATGCGTGGCAACTAGAGTTAAAGTTGTCTCTGAAGAGGGAATTCACACTGATCAATGTAGTCAAAGTATGATAACAATGAGACTAAACACAACATATATTCCATCCCCGCGCTTATCCAATCACATAATGCAGTATCTTATTGGTGAACATCCTTCCTATGATAGGTGTAAAATATCATAAAAAAATATATATGTATTTGTTTACATTATATATATATATATACATACACACACACAGTATATACGAGTATTCACAAAAGTAGTGAGATTCATGTGACCCAAGTTTGCGTTCTACTTCTTGCCACATTCCAACTAGACTTGTTTAGCTTCGCTCTATACAAGTGAATGGAGCAAGGCCACAGACGTTTATTCGGAATGTGGCCATATCACATGACTGCTCAATCTCACTGCCGGCGGTGGAGAAACCGCACAGTACGTGCTGCACATAAAATGAGGATTCACAAGTCTGCAGTCACACAGAGTGACTGCAGACGTTTGTGATAAGACTGGATAACCCTTGGAAGGGTTAAACTCAGCATGTGTCTATGGGAACGCACAGCTCTCCAACCTCCTCACTTCCTTGTTGCTGGGTAAACAGACATGCCACCTGGAGTGATAGTCCTGGTTGATCACAGAGGAGCATCATCCTTCAGCACACCTGACAATCAGATCTGTCAGTGGCTTGCTCTATAGCCTGCACTGTTATCTCTAGCTTTTTATAGCGCACTGGGGTGCAATGTTAGTCCGCCTCCACGTGGTGCACCCTGGGTAACGCTAACGGACCAACAATCCTGACGACCAATCAAACTACACCTAGATCTCCTGGTCAATATATTTTACATCATATTTGATAATCAACAAAGGATCAGCTTTGATAATGTCTACAAATAATAATGGTACCATCACAAAGGACACCCTCAAATGAAAGATCTTGAACCCACTGTGAAAATCTGCCAAATCAATACCGAAGGTATCGGCCGCTCAAAATGTGATTTTCTCCAGAAGTTTCTCACTGATAAGAAAATAGATGTTCTTCACGAAACTCATGTTTAAGACTAACTTCCAGCTCGTGGCTCCATTTCTGGGTTTGATGTAATTGGTGCTTCATATGACCCGCACTACAGCGTAGCTACCTATGTGAAAGGTAACATTGAGAATGTAATGCTTGTATCTACATCTGTTGAACATGATATCCATGAAGCTATAATTAATGTTGGTGATATCACCATTTTTAATAATTACAAGCCTCCTGCAGTGCAATGGCCTACTGAAGTCCATCCACATCCTACCGTATAGATAGGAAATGCCAAGAGTCCCCACGTGCAATGATGACAATGGTGAGCACCTGGTAAACGGGTCTGACGTACACAACACATTCCAGGTGTTTGACGCCAAGGATTTTCCAACCTTCCAATCAGCCGCCTGGCAGAGAGGATACAACCCTGATCAATGCTTCGTATCACGCAATAGAAACAATCAACCTCTACCTACATCTCGGTTTGATGTCAAACATTTCCCTCGTAGTCGGCATCGCCCTGTCATCATCACCAGTGGAGTATCCATTCCTCTTTTAACTGCACACCCATGCCCTCAAATGGAATTTTGTTAAAGCCAACGTGAAGACGTTTGCAGATCATCTTGCCAGTGTATTGGCTGGATTCCTCCAAACAGTAAAAACTATGAGCGGTTCTGTAAAGCTGTTATCAAAGCTGCAAAGAAATCAATACCACGTGGATTTCACGAAGAACCCATCCCAGGCTGGACTGATGAATGTGAGCAACTGTACGGACAATTCCTTGAGAATGGAGATGATGAGTTGCTGAATAACCTAAATGCAGCACGTTGTGTCAAATGGATGGAAACAGTTAAGAACAGTGGTCTCTTATAAGGCCCCGTTACACGGCACGACATTGAAACAATGTCGCTAACGATCTCGTGGGTGCGAGGTCGTTAGGACATCGTTTTGACATCATTGGTAAGATGTCACACATCTAGATATCGTGGTTGACGCACCAACGATGCATAACCCAGCAAACGATCCCTGCTCACTGCTGTGAATGGCCGAAGTCGTAAACGACATCGTTAACGATGCAGCAGGTTGACTGATCATGAATCGTCTGATTTGAGAAAATGTTCTCAAATCTGCTATCCACGATCCAACGACTTATCGTTACCACATCGTAGAGTCACACGCAACGAAGTAGTAACGACGTCGCTTGAACGACTCCAAACCTGTGATGTTTAAGCGATATCGTTAACTATGTAGTGCCATGTAACGGTACCTTTAAGAAAACTAGAAGGAAACCATAAAGCAAAACAGAAAACGAATGCTGTAACTCCAAACCAGATTGTGAACTGTGAACACCTCAAGAACCCTTAACACTAGAAGTCCCGGGAATTTAAAGGATCCATGGTTTTCAATGGTAAAAAGGTCAAATGACCCGTGTCTGGGACTTCTAGTGTTAAAGACCGAGCGCATTACAAAAAAGTTAAAAATAAGTTTAAGCTACTAAAATCATCTGAAGTATACTCCCACCCTTTTACAGCCTACGGCATTGAAATTGCCCTTGTTGATACTAAAAGTAACAAAGCTCCGGAATTTGACGGGATTCATCCTGAATTTCTCAAAATCTGTGGACCTTATGCAAAAAAATGGCCGGCAAAGTTGTTCTCAGATATCATGGAGAATGCTCAAGTCCCTAGTAAAATAAAACACGCTAAGATCATTGCATTGTTGAAGCCTGAAGATAATCCATCAAGCTGTAGACCCATTGCTCTATTGAGTTGCCTATACAAGCTTCTAGAATGCTTAATCTACAAGATCAACTCAAAGATTTGTGACTCAATACCCGTAGAGGAAGCCGGCTTTAGACCTGTTCGAAACGGCAGTAACCAAGTTTTAGCCTTGACAACTCTCATTGAAGCTGAATTTCAGAAGAATGTTTGCTTTGTACCTAGCTGACCTTCCTGACACAGTATCACGTAAATTTGGGTATGCCGATGACTGGGCACTCGCTACGGTGAGCAAAACAATGGAGGAAGCAGAGAAGGTTCACACAGAAGACCTTACTGTAATAGGTAAGAATTTTCAACAATGGAGGCTGAAGCTCAATCCATCAACAATGGGAGTATGCTGCTTTCAGCTACGCAACGCAAGAGCTAAGACTGAACTCAAGGTAAAGTTTGAAGGTCAACTTGCCAAACACAAGTTCAATCCTAAGTATTTAGAATAGAAGTTTAACCTTCAAATCTCACTTGAATAAGACAGCACAGAAACTGAAAGAGCGTAATATTATTATTCAGAAAGTCTGCGGATCCTCCTGGGGCTCTTCAACACCTGTTTTGAGAACGTCTACTTTTGCGTTGGATACTCTGCCGCAGAATATTGTGCTCCAGTATGGTTGGATAGCTGTCAGGTGAACACAATCGAAACTCAGCTGAATAACTCAATGCGCATAATGTCTGGTGCCGTCAGACCAATGCCCGTCCACTTGTTACCTGTCTTGATCCATATTGCACCTGCAAACCTGAGAAGACAAAAGCTCCTACTTAAAGAATACACCAAAGTAGTGAAATCTTCCAATACATGAAAACATCCAAGATGTTCAAATACAGCCACTGAAATGAAGACATCCACCCATCGACAATCACCCTGTATGAACATGAATTAAATTTAGAAGGGAAATGGCAAGAACTTTTGGTCAGTGCAGTAGATGCTGAGCTTCAAACCTTTCCTTACTTAAGCACTTTTTGTAACTCATCCCACATCTCTTTTGCAGTTGCACACTTGTATATATGCACAATGATCATCATCTACACTGAGGGAGATAGTGCGTTGTGCTTTCTGATCCTTCTCTAGCCAATCATCTGGTAATGGATGAGGCTCTTGTTCCTGTGTATATTTCCACGTACCTTCCTTGTGAGCACCATCTTCACCTTGAATTTCCAGAGCTAGTAGTTCTGATTAGTGAGGCTTAGCACTGACAACTTGATAGGACCGCTGCTAGTGGACATCTTCTCTGTTGCTCTGTGCTGCTGTTGCTTTGGGCTTCTGCTGCTGTGTTACCCTCAGGTTCTGTGTCGCACTGGGGTTCTGTGTCACTCGAATTATTCAGGATACTCTCCAAGTATGTGACAACAGAGCTTCTTTATTCAGCAACAAAGAAGAACAAATATGATAAGCCTAATAGATCAGGAATAAATTAATTACGTGTCTCTATCTCTGCAGTATCTGCAGCTGCTTCTTCTCCCATCCACACACACAGGAAACTGTATCCAGTCACATGCTCTTCCTGCGTGAGCCTCTGGGAGTTTTGTTTTGTTCTAACTTTATAAACAGAATACAAATCTAGCAACTAAACACCCATAGATAGGAATGGAGTTGTAGCACTAAACATATTCCAACAGTATCTACTCCATTTGTTTCTCTAAGCAGGAATCCCAGTTGTGATGTGACAGATTCTGTGTTTTATTTGACCTCTTGTTTTGCTGCAAACAAAGATTATCTCTTTTCTAGCAGGGGTAAACAACAACTCACAAGCAACAGTGATCCACTTTTTCAGAAGAGAATGTGAGCAAAGAACTCTTTTGCTGGGACTATGGCAACCCCCTTAACCCACTCTTGTCTTAAGAGGATAGGATTTCCAGAGGCTAGATTTATTTGAAAACCTGGGTCTTGATCTCTGCCGTGGTGATTGAACCATGCGGTGAAATGTAAGACAAAGGTAGTCAGTAGGGAAGGGAACTATTATTAAGAGACTTTATTGCTGAGTATCTGAAGTTGTATGAAGAGAATGTGCTAAACCTGTGTATGGTGTACCCACTACCTCACATGTGAAACCAAACGTTTTGAACTGAAGAAACTGTTGATTAGGAACTCTTTGCCTCCACGTTTGGTCTTCACTGTGGATAGGACCTGGTTGGCCCAAGACATTGACGATATGAAGCCAGTTGAAAAGTTTTACCTGCATCGCACAACCCATCACACCCACCCAGGTCTATCACACCACCACAAACTATATCCTCCACCCGGTGGGGCTGAACAGTGTAACTCGAGGTCTTTGACTGTGATCACCACCCCGGGTCAACCTCACAGATGGTATTTTCTATTATTTACTCTGTGCACTGAGTAGTGGCCACTCATGGGTACTGCAGCTCATGTCGAATTGAATTGATAGGTCGTCTTAAAATAGTTTTAAGGTTGAAGGGAAAGTTTAACTTAATCTAGTTTAACCCATATCCTAACATGCTAATCCAGAGGAAGGCAAAAAAAACCATGTGGCAACACTAAGCTCCAGATTGGGAAAAAAAAACCTTCCAGACTCCACCTACGGCAATCAGACTAGTTCCCTTGATCTTACACGCTATCAGAGAATCTAGAGTATATAACCTGAAATAATATATTTTTCATGAAAGACACTAGGCCATTCTTAAATAAGCTGTGGAAAACGACTTAATGATTTATAGGGATCTTCAGAATTAGCTGTTCCCATGTTTTCCCAACATAAGATAATGTAGGAGCTTTTAGGAGCCAAATTTATTGGGGCATTCTAGTTATTGTAGCACCCCTGCGGTCCGGCTGCCACTAATGGTGCGGCATGCATTTCACATGTATGGTATCATTCCCAGAGGAAAGTGGGGAAAGCTTTGCCAAGATCCCCATTTGCACTCAACACAATCAAAACTCCAGCCTTGGGGGTTGCTGGGTGGAAGAAACCCACATTCAGGGCAGTCCCTGCCTTCTGAAGGGAGACGTTAGGTGAGGGGTAGGTGATAGAAGTAGACAGCTCTAGTGAGATCCATTTGGGCAGCTAGGGAAGCTAGGACTACACGTGGAGTTAGGTGCCAGTCCCAAGCCGGGGACACAAATCTGCTGCATGCTGTTCAAGCCGGGCAGAAGAACTAGCTGCAGATGGGGTACTACCCCAAATTGGGTTTGGGAAACATCAGGACCAACTGAAACTGGAGTTCACTGGGCGTCAGGTACAGTACCAACTTAGTAGACCCTCCCAAGGCTCAAATGGCTACATAGGGTTAGAGGACAAGCAAGACTGTTGCTCACAGAACTCGCAGCTGCCTGCCTGCTGGGACTAGCAAACAGAGGACACTTAGGAAAGGAAAAGGGGTAGCAAGTGTCAGAGAGAAAAAGGCAGTAAGGAAGAGCCAAGCACCCTGTGTTTTGGCAAAGTCTGACTCTGAATACTTCTGGGCTGGCCAGGCTGTGATCTTGTTGGACTATGTACCTCGGCTGGGCTGTAACTGCACTGAACCTTCAGTAAATGGTAAGAACCACAAGAACCCTGTGTGCTGTCTGGTCCTTCCTGCTTTCCCCTACAGAGCCGTCACCTTGCACTAACACAACCCTCATCCTCCTTCTCAACCCATCCACCTTCTACACTCTCCAAGGGACCTGAGCCCTAGCTGGAAAGGGCTTAACATCAGGCTGCCACACTATTCTCCCTTGGAAGTTCCCACAGCAGCCCCTGGCCATCTACATGCCAGAACTCCAGTTGGCATCACGACATACCACAAACGTTATCCCTACCTCTACATGTCCAACCAGGGCCACAACGTCTGTGTACACCACTTTGACTCCTGAACTGTTTAACCCCGGATGGTTGCATACCTCGGCCCAACAGTCATGACATTATCGTATAGGGGCATAAATAGGGTTAGAAGGTGGGGTAGCTGTACCGGGAATTTCCCATGTTGTACTTTCCTGAAACATCAATTACTTTAAAGAATGACGAGGTTTGTCAAATGTTACCTTCCAGGATATATTTAGTAAGAAGTTCTCGTGATTTTAAAGGTCAGACGTGATGTTTTTCTAACCCTGTTTGCATGAAAGAGGTGTGTAAAGATTTGACTGTCAGCAAAAAGCTCCCATACCAAGTATATAGTATTTCAGAGAAAGAATGATCTCACAGGAATCACATGGACGTTCCGAATTCTAAACTGGCAATTTATGATTTGCTGTGTCATTGTGCGTTGCAGGTTTAGTTTAGTCCTGGTTACCCACCGTGAAAACTATTCAAAGACAATGAACACAAAAAGGTGGAATTTTGAAGGTTCTTTGACATGAGTCTTCTGATAATGAAAAATATGTTTTTACTGTATATTGAACAGAATGATGCAGGGGCAGAGATATTGATTCCAACGATGTATCACTTACTGGATTGCAGAAAACTTTGTCAGTGTTGCAATATGGTTACACAGCATTGTATTACTACATAGTATGGGATATCCAGGTCTTCTAGGTATTATCTCCTGCTGCTAAAACAGTGATTTTATTGAAAATGCAACGAGAAGCCGAGTAAGTGACACATTCTTGGAATCAGGCTCTCTGCAGCTATATTATGCTGCTTTAATGTTAAATAACAAAAACCTGCCGACAGATTCCCTTTAAGTCAATATAAAGAATCTGGCACTCAGTGAACCAGGTCAAAGAAATGGTTATTGGGCCCTCCTCAGCCTAAATGTGGCGCCCCGGCGATTTGCTCTGCACAGTGGTACTGCACCTGTCCCATAGGTGTGGTATCATGCTCACAGGTAAGAAGGAAAGAGCTTATCTGAGACATACCGTCACACACCCAATACCAATCTGAGCTCCATGCCAGGGAGATGCTGGGCAGAAGAGGCTCATACTTGGAGCAGCCAATCCCCTGGCTGGGGGAAGGAGAAGGTTTAGGGGGTGGGTTTGGGAAGTGAGTAGTAGTTAGTCTGAGTAGGAGAGAGGAACAGCAAGAGAGAGCAGCACAGAAGGGGGCTAGCGGGACCTTCTGTGTTGGGTCAGCTGCGAACCCCCCAGTTCTGAGGACCCCGAATCTACAGCCAGCCGTCCAGATCAGTTAGAGGAACTGGCGGCAAAGGGGTGCCGGCCTCAATTTGGTCTGGGATCTTCAGAACCAGCCAAGAAACCGGAGGCCACTGAACTGCACGTGCAGTGGCCGCTACTGTGGACTCTCCCAAGCTGCAGGACTACAGAGGGTCGCGAGAAATTACAAGGCAGTCACTCAGAAGGGCCCGCAGTCGCCTGCTTTTGGACTTGTAGCACCAAACCGCAGGGAAGGAGAAGGAGCAACAGTGTAGACAGCAAGCAACGGGCAGCCAGGAAAGGCCTATACTTGGTGTCTCAGTGAGATGGTTCTAGACTACTTGTGAGCTGGCTAAACTGCAATCTGAGAGAGCACAATTCTCTGGCTGGGTTGACACTGAACTAAGCTGCAAGTAAAGGGACTGGAGACAACTGCAACTCCTGTGTCTGTCCATTCCATCAGCACCTTCCTTCACCTACAACTACTACCACCATCATCCACATCACCACCTGTACTACATCCCAGGGGCCCGCTCTATCTGGGGGGAGTGTTATGTGAGAGGGTGGACCTGCAGTCCTGTCCCCCCCCCAAAACATTAATGATTTTATTGTATTTTGTGTGATTTCATTATATAGTGTATTAAGAAAACTGTATTACATTATGATAAGACATGTTATGTAGTAATGTATTCTCCTGTCGGTATTCCAGTTGCACCAGTAAAAGGACTGAGGAACCAACAAACCGTGAGTCTGTCTGTTGCTTTGCGGCCACCATCCTGCTCCCTACACCCATACCAAATTCACTGCCCTGGGGATCCGCTCCGCCCGTGGAGAGCCACTCCATCCCAGCTGCTCATCCATTGTCCCCAGAGGTTCTGCAGCAGTGGTGACCACTAATGGCTACAAACCACGGGTGGCATCACAACTAACCTTCCCTATCATCACCCTCTTCCCTATGAAGCCAAGAACTGTCCTTTAACAACTGAACCCAGGGTCACGGAGCCAGGTCTCGACCCCTGTGACTCCACAGAACTGCTTAACAGCCCGGTTCCCAGTATCTCACAGCCCTGGGGTGTGTCAGATACGGTTCCTCTGTGGCGACCAGATTGCGGGAGCACCACATAGGCAGTTTTGATATCACCTCTGTGCTGTTTCTCGCTTCTGCCAATACAATCGTCCTGCTTTTTCGACATTTCAATTTACCGTATGTAATTTAGACAATACTGACCATTCAGTGATGGGGGTTGCTCACCTGACAAATTGCAGAGCAGGGTTTGGTGGCCAATGGGAAAGCATAGTCCCCCTAAACTTTATCCTTGTTACTTTTTTTATATATTTTGTCCATTGTATAGAAAAATTAATTAAACATACAGTTCAAAATTTTATTACATAAAACCAACAAATAAATAGAAATATATAATATATTTTCAGACTATAAGATGCACCAGACCATACGACTCACCTAGGTTTTTAGAGGAGGAAAATAACAGAGAAAAATTTAATGCAAGAAATGTGGCCATGACACATTGTTATGGGGGATCTGCCGCCGACATCTTTATGGGGGATCTGCTGCTGCACATTGTTATGGGGGGTTCTGCAGCCGACATCTTTATGGGGGGATCTGCTGCTGCACATTGTTATGGGGGGTTCTGCAGCCGACATCTTTATGGGGGGATCTGCTGTTGCACATTGTTATGGGGGATCTGCAGCCGCCATCTTTATGGGGGATCTGCTGCTGCAACTGGGTTTATCCTGGCCCATCCTAATATATATATCTCATATCATGGTGTATATGTCACTTATCATGGACCCAACTTGGTATATATGCCTCCTGTTACTTTGTTGTTTTTAACACATAAAAATAAATAATTATACTCACCTTTCCTCAGCTCCTCGGGCACGTGGCGTTCTCTTCTGATGCTGACAACTGACTTCAGACTGTGACGGGCAGGGCATGATCTCAGTATTGAGTGTTTTGTAGAATTATGGGCATGGGGAGCAGTGAATATTCAACTTGGATTAATATCTTGAGTGGCCGGTGTGTGTCAGCAAGAAAACTCAATCCTGTCCTGCAGCGGTGACCCTTCTCCTGCCTACTGTATCCCCACTCCACCGCCAACCCCCACTGTAGCCAGGTAGTACATTCGGACTATAAGATGCACCCCCTTTTTACTCCTTGAGCGGGATAAAGAAGAGAAGGAGATACATGACCCAAGATTTAAACAACATAAACTAAAGCCACCACTTTTATCAGGTCATTTACTGCAGTCTTTCAGTCGGTATCTAAACTATAGACTCCTCCTGCATATGATAAAAAAAGGAATCTTTTTATACTTCTGGCATATTGCACGTCCATTGAGCATCCTTTTGCTTTTCTTGGCATCTCAAGCCCTGCAGCTACAATCCTCCTCACTTTATTGACATGGATGACCCTTCCTATGTGATTCAGATTGCTGCGAATCTTCAGTTGCAGAGCTGGAGCGCAGGCCTGCGCAAGCGCTTTATGCTTATCTACCCTACTAAGAGCAGAACTAAGTCTTATGTGCCGGCGCCAGCATCTGTTAGCCTTGAAGTAAGGTTAGTGCCGGCGCAGCACAGGAGTGACAGAGCACTACTGCTACAATATATGATGATAAGTGAGGCTTTACAGGCTTCACTTGCAGGTCAGTGCCACTATGATATTCCTGTGAATCCTCTTACCTCTGTGTACTAAATTTGTATGTCCTAAAGATATAAAATAAGATAAATCAAGATGGTGAATATCACTAAATTTTTCTTGAAAAATTGAATATTATATTTGAGGTGGAAAAATGAGTAATCTAAGATATCTGGACAACAGAAACAAGTTGGGGCTTAAAGAAGTGTTCATGGTAGTCTGTTACTAATGAAGAATAAGTCACCTGTAAACAAGGGCAGAATATACTGAGGGCAATCTGGTACACTGCCCAGGGCCTGAGGCTGCAGAGTTCCTATGACCATATAGTCCTCGTTGTGTTATGTTTTGCGCTACCATCGGCAGTGTTCATCGAATTGAGCATTCCTATAGCTTTGCTGCCAGCAAAAGTGTCTTGCAGGGAGCGATCACTTTCTCTATGACTCAGCTGGTGGGTGCAATGACTTAATCATGCCAAATGAGTCATTTAGCCAGGGGCGGAACTACCGTGGTGCAGCTGGTTCAGCTGCACCAGGGCCCTGACCGGCTAGGGGGCCCCTTCAAGCCTGAAGGGGGCCCCCAGCTGACCCCCGTAACCCGACGTCAGAGGAGAGGAGGGTCAGGCAAGGGAAGCAAAAAGCTTCCTGCTTCCCTTGCCTGATCCCGCCCCTCCTCTCCTCTGCCCCTCCGGCTCCCGGGAACGGCGCAGCTCAGCAGGCAGGAGGGCCGCCGCAAGCACAGGCACCGCGGCCGCTACCCAACAGACCGCGCTGCCAGCAAATAGCACCCCCCCCCCGCTCCTCGATAGACCGCGCCGCCAGCACCGTCCCCCCAACCCCCCTTCCCGCTCCTCAACGTGGCTGCACCAGTGCCCCCTGGGGTTAAGGTCCGCCCCTGCATTTAGCACACAAGAGGAAGGAAGCAGAGCCGCGGTGGTTCATCTCCAAAGGGAGGGATGTTATTTTCAATGCTTAACTAGTGTTTTAAAGTCTAAGTTCTCTACCCCCCGCCTCATACTCACCTTCCGGTATCTTCTTCAGCTACCACCACTTCACTGGTTGTGCTTCGGCCATTTGAGACCTCTAGTGTTTCATGGAGCGCTCTGTAGGTCACAACTCAATACATCTCTATGGGAGTCTTGTTGCCGCTCATAGAGATGCATTGGGAGCTTGTGACGTAACTTTTGACTTTCAGCCAACCAGAAATTACCGTTACAAGATGGCGCCGCAGGACTGGGAAAAGCATGAGTACGTCAGAGGGTGAGTATAACACTAGGGGCTTACATTTAAAGCGCCACCCCAGTGCTGAAAAACAAACGCTGGAGTGGAGCATTAACACCTTCAATGCCAGTTGCCCTTCTGGGGTATTGATGTATACATTTATAGTGTTGTTTTTATTTTTCCATTTTTTCACCTATTCAAAAGGGAATAAGTGATATTATACTAGAGCATCTCAATGAATTAGAATATCCTCAAAAATCAATATCATATTGCCATGTTTCCGGGAGCTCTGAAACACTTTGACTAATAACTCAATATTATATCCACCCTGTGATGTCTAGTGGAATACAGCAGCGCGGTTTTTTAAACCCTCATCCTCTCTACTTTAATTTTCTGAGATAATGTCCTTTGGGTTTTCATTGTCTGTAAGCCATAATCATCAACATTAACATAAATAAACACATGAAATAGATCCCTCTGTGTGTAATGACTCTATAATATATGTGTGTCACTTTATGTATTGAATTACTGATATAATGTAACTTTTTGATGATATTCCTTCTGTAGGTGAAACATTAGACTTGTGGGAATATTCCTCATTAATGCCTATGGGACACAGGATATTTTGTTTAGTTGTTGCTCAGGATAACATTTATTATTTATGTTTATTTATATATTTTAAAAAGATGAAATATGAGCAGTAAAGTCATCTGGACTCATCGAGTTGTTCTTTTTTCTTACAGCAACAGACAATAATAATGTATCACAGTAATTACCATAATGATATCACATTCCTGGCTATACAATGCTCCGGGAACACCCCATGGTCGGTTTTCATATGATTCACTCTTACAGTAACAAGATACTTACATGGAGAGTAAACTGCAGACTTGTATCTATTACCGGATTACCGCGGCTGATCCGGGCGGTCAGCGATGTCATTGGGATCAGCCTGTCGGGGCTTTATGTATTTTCTTGTTTATCACGGGTGTATTTGAGATTCATAGTTTCACACCACAAACTACGGTATGCTATTTTGATCCTTTTAAATACAGATAGATAGAGAAATATATGACCCACCCCAGGGCCGTGGGGTACCCAGTTCCGGGCGTTAATTAACCGTGGATGTCACGGGCGGCCTGTGCCCGGTCCCATGGCCCTGGCGGTCGCTGAAAAAGGGGTTAAAAGTAAAAATAAAGCATTTGTGACGCCACCTACGGTATCCGGTAATGGTACCGGCACTGCTTGCAGGCCTCCGGGGTGATGATGAGGCAGCTGGGTTGGTAACATTACCCGTAGGTGGAGCGGGATCCCCGAGGCAGTAATGGAAAAATGGAGAACTCACACAGGGAGGCAGCTCGTCAGGTGGAGACCTGGCACACAGTCTATGTTAAGGGCAGGATCAGGGGCTGCAATAACAGACACATACACGCTGGAAGTTGTTTCCGTACCTTTTACTGATGTTGATCTCCACACCCGATGAGTTGTGAGGCCTCCTTGTTACTGTGTGTGTGCTCTAGTCCTGGCCTATCTGAAACCTGGCCCTGACCTCTCCTGTGTCCCTCACTTGTATAGCAGGCGGTGAGAACCTTCTACTGGGCACCGCTAACTCCTCTGCAGCCCCTGGCTCTGTTGGTGGCTGTGCTACAAGTGTCACCGGGAGACTGAGGTCTCCCAGGTCCTCCGGTATTCTCTGCTGGGCTAACTGGACCCTTGCAGACTTGGACTCCGGTGTCCGGGTTGTTTCGGTTGCTTTCCTGGGGTGAACCGGTATGGTTCCTCTGCCCCCACTCTGTCTCTGGTACGCCTTGCCTCCGACCCTCACTCTTGGGTCCCTTGCACTGGCTAAGCTTCCCTCACTGGCACGGGCCTGGCGCGGCTTCGTTCACCAGGATGTCTTCACAGCCCTCCCTGGAACTGCCCTGTTTAACTCCTCCCCCAGGCCTGAATTTAAAGGGGACCTTGCTTGAAGTCGGCAAGTAGAGCTCCCCCATCAGGTCTGGGGTGGAAGATGTTGTATGTGCAATTTTACGTGATGTGGAAATCCTCCTGCACCAGGTGTTCCTGTGGGGCACATTACCTGAAGGTTGCCACATATATAACATATTAAACATGGATACCACATTTATTATTCAGTTTTGCACATCATATTCCGTAATACAACATATCATTAAAGCAGTTGTGCCACTGATCTAACTGACACTTTAATTATAAATCTTAGATATATACAGTCCTGGGTCAAATGGAATGTAATATAAAATGTTCGCCGGATCACAGATTTCTAAAGTATACTAGACATACAGCCTGGATCACAGATATAAGAGTATACAGATTACAGCCAGGGATCACAGGGAAATATAAGAGTATACAGACATTACAGCTGGGATCAGAGATATAAGAAGTATAACAGACATTACAGCCAGGGATCACAGAATATAAGAGTATACAGACATTACAGCCAGGGATCACAGAATATAAGAGTATACAGACATTACAGCCGGGGATCACAGAATATAAGAGTATACAGACATTACAGCCGGGGATCACAGAATATAAGAGTATACAGACATTACAGCTCGGGGATCACAGAATATAAGTGTATACAGACATTACAGCCAAGGGATCACAGAATATAAGAGTATACAGACATTACAGCGGATCACGATTAAGCGGGATCACAGAATAAAGAGTATACAGACATTACAGCGGGGATCACAGAATATAAGAGTATACAGACATTACAGCGGGATCACAGAATATAAGGTATACAGACATTACAGCCGGGATACAGAATATAAGAGTATACAGACATTACAGCGGGGATCACAGAATTAAGAGATACAGACATTACAGCGGGATTCACAGAATTAAGAGTATACAGACATTACAGCCGGGATCACAGAATATGAGTATACAGACATTACAGTGGGGATACAGAATTAAGAGTATACAGACATTACAGCCAAGGATCACAAGAATATAAGAGTATACAGACATTACAGCCAAGGATCACAGAATATAAGGTATACAGACATAACGGTGATCACAGTATATAAGAGTATACAGACATTACAGCAGGGGATCACAGAATATAAGAGTATACAGACATTACAGCCGGGGATCACAGAATATAAGAGTATACAGACATTACAGCCGGGGATCACAGAATATAAGAGTATACAGACATGACAGCTGGGATCATAGAATATAAGAGTATACAGACATTACAAGACGGGGATCACAGAATATAAGAGTATACAGACATTACAGCCAGGGACCACAGAATATAAGAGTATACAGACATTACAGCCAGGGATCACAGAATATTAAGAGTATACAGACATTACAGCCGGGGATCACAGATATAAGAGTATGCAGACATTACAGCCAGGGAACATAGAATATAATCATGGTGTATTATGAAATTCTGCCGCAGCTGAGGTTTGTATCATAAGGTTTTGCAGCAGATGACGTGTATATTATGATGCTCTGCAGCATCTGAGGTTTTTAATATGAGGTTATTCAGTAGCTGAGGTATGTATTATGAGGTTTTCAGTAGCTGAGGTAATGTATTATGAGGTTCTGTAGCAGCTGAAGTGTGTATTATGATTTTCTGCCGCAGCTGTGATACATAATATGATGTTCTGCAGCAGCTGTAGTATGTGTGATGAGGTTCTGCAGAAAGTGAGGTGTGTAGTATGAGGTTCTGCAGCAGATGAAGTGTGTATTATGATTTTCTGCAGGAGCTGCAGTATGTGATATGATGTTCTGCAGCTGTTGTAGTATGTACTATGAGGTTCTGCAGCAAACGAGGTGTGTAATATGATGTTCTGCAGCAGCTGAAGAGTACAGTATGTTATGATGTTATTAAGCAGTTTATAATACAATACATGTCGGGGGGTCATTTCATGGCAAGGAAAAAAAAAATCTGTGAAGGAAGCCGAAATTATTTATTAATTTTCTAGGACATAAAAAATAACCACATGTCCTATATGGAAACTAATAAAACACATACGGGGAGGAAACTGGCAGCTTTGCATAGGGAATGCCCGGTACCTTTACATGATGATCTCATAATAATATTTATTTTATTAGCTATATTTATATTCTATATTTTTTTTCAAAATATATACACATTTAATATTAATATATTTAATATTGATCTACTTAATATAGATATCATCGTTATATTACAGGTATCAGTACAGTCTTCTTTGTTATATATATTTATAAATATGTCTTCATTTCCAATCTTATCCTCGAATCCTTCTCATTATCAGAATACGATGATTCATTGATTGCCACGAGATTGATTCAGTCTCAGAATACAGTATAATCAACCCAGAAGAGAGGCGATCACGAGTCCACAAGATACCAGCAGGACTTCAAGGGTCCACGACTGCAAACAAAATCAGATAAATATCACAATAAAGAATAGGATAATAAAGTCCAGCAGACGTTCTAGAATCTAGAATGTATGGGCTGATTCCAGATTACTCCAACAGCCAATCACAGACACCCATTCTCTGTGACAGCGTCTGTGATTGGCTGTTCTGCCCTCTGCAGTGAATATCTCAGAAGTTAATGAGCGGCCCCGGAAGTACAAGCGGGCAGGACAGAGGGACGGCAGGACTTGATAAGTATAATGGTGATGTTTAGTAATGATTTTCTTTCTTTTTTCAGCCCCCCTCGCCCCCAAACCCAAACTGGAACATGGACTTCTTAGGTAAGTCAACATTCAGGATCTGTCCCCTATTACAGTGTCCACAGCCAGGCGCTCTGTTTTGATGACAAAGACCCCCTTTTTGCTGTTCAATACTTGTCACAGCCATCATTACAGGACTCCTTACTTGCTTGGCACCAACCCTCAAGTTAACGCCTCTGACTCTCTGTAACCATTAAACTGTTATCTCAATGGTCGTCACTCTCCTATCTGTGATGCCCTTTGTAGGTCTTCCCCTTTAAGCTCTTCCCAACAGTCCACTGGCTGCTGCATGGCTGGCGTCAGCACCCAGACAAGTGCCAGGGCCCTGGCCACACGGGGGCCCACTCGCTGTCAGGGACATCGTCCATTCATCTTGCTGGACGGTGTCCCTATGTATGGGGTCCAGTATAACTTTGTCTCCCCTACGTGTGCAATTTCTCTGTGTGCAGAGTTCTCCCCCCTGCCCTGTGTGACGAGCAGCTGGCTTATGAATATTAATAAGCCGGCAGCAGAGACCAGTGAGATCAACTGCAGAATGGTGTTGATCTCCTGTATCGCCGTCGCACATCGCAGGGAGACAGATGCCAATGCACAGAGACAGCATACACGCACATGCGGGGTCAAAACAGCGTATGGGGGAAGACAGCACAAGGGGAAAGAGAGGAAGGGAGAAGAACAGAGTGCACAGAGGAGAAAGCGCATAGGTGGGAGAGCACATGATGGAGTAGATAGCGCACAGGGTGAGAGTGCACACAGGGGAAAGGGGAGAAGAGGAGGAGAGAAAGGAGTGCATGGAGGATAAGACAGCGCAAGGGGAGAGAGTGCACGATAGGGGAGACAGCGCACAGGCGGGAGAGAGTACACGGAAGGAAGGAGGGGGAGAAGGAAGTGCAGGAAGGATAAGATAGCGCAAGGGGAGAGAGTGCACGATAGGGGAGACAGCACACAGGCGGGAGAGAGTACACAGTAAGAAGGAGGGGGAGAAGGAAGGGCAGGGAGGATAAGACAGCGCCTGGGGAGAGAGTGCACGATAGGGGAGATAGTGCACAGGCGGGAGAGAGTACACAGGAAGAAGGAGGGAGAGAAGGAAGTGCAGGGAGGATAAGACAGCGCCTGGGGAGAGAGTGCACGATAGGGGAGATAGTGCACAGGCGGGAGAGAGTACACAGGAAGAAGGAGGGAGAGAAGGAAGTGCAGGGAGGATAAGACAGCGCCTGGGGAGAGAGTGCACGATAGGAGAGATAGTGCACAGGCGGAAGAGAGTACGCAGGAAGAAGGAGGGAGAGAAGGAAGTGCAGGGAGGGTAAGACAAACCCCAGGAGATAGCAGCCGCCCCTGGTCTGCTGCCAGGCAGATTTAACCTTACATCTATATTACCTTACTACTGTTCTGTATTACATTGTTTACACCTTGGCCTAATACATACATCAACTCTGCTACATCCTATACATTATAATACCTCACACTATACATTACAATATTACACAACCAACTTATATTATACTAGCTGTGAGCCCGATGCAAATGCATCGGGATTCTAGAACGTGCATTAATTTGATTATAGTAGATAGCTATTTTTTATTTTATTATTTATTTTGTTTTGTTTTTTTAGTATTTTTATTATTATTAAATTTATTTATTATTTGGTATTTTAAGTGAATTTATTTGTATTAAAATTATTTTATTTTATTTAAAAACCGCATCTGCGGCGCGGTTGCGGTAATCCCCATAGAAAGTATAGGGGACTTGCGGCAGGTGCGGCAAAACCGCACTTGCCGCACCTGCCGCAAGTCCCCCTATACTTTCTATGGGGATTACCGCAACCGCGCCGCAACTTGCACTTGCGGCGCGGTTGCGGTAATCCTTATGGGGATTACCGCTACCGCGCTGCAAGTGCTCGCACTCAGCCAGCGACTCGCAATGCGGCGCGGTTGCGGTAATCCTTATGGGGATTACCGCAACCGCGCCGCAAGTGCTCGCATTCAGCCAGCGACTCGCTGCCGCACCTGCCGCAAGTCCCCCTATACTTTCTATGGAGATTACCGCAACCGCGCCGCAAGTGTAACCGCATCTGCCTCGTTCGACGCATAAGCATTACACTTGCGGCGCGATTGCGGTAATCCCCATAGAAAGTATAGGGGGACTTGCGGCAGGTGCGGTGGCTGAGGTAGCGACTCGCAATGGCCTCACGGCCATTGCTCGCGCTACCTCAGCGGTACATCGCTAATTTTGTGGCCAAGCCTCTGGTTCTATTTTCGGCCATTGCTCGCGCGTGGTGACGTCACAGTGTGACATAGCCACGGCGTTTTCGGGGGCCAACACGAAAATGCCTACGGCAATTATATAGTAGATTACTATTCTTAACTCTCTCTAATCCCTATTACTCCCCCCAAAGAGGGATGGCCCTACTAATGGCTCTAACTGTGGCCATAAGGAGGAGACAGTGAAAAAAACTAAAACCCACATACCTACAATGTAATAAATGCCATACAGATGTATTAAAAACAAGTAATGTGTTTGCGGGGGGGGAGACACGATCGCTGGTCCACCTCCTAACATGGGCTCCTACACCTTACTATTCTACATAATGGGGTAGCATCTTAATGAGCACAGTGGGGCAGCACATTAGAGCACGTAGTCATCTTAATATGATTTTAATTTGTAGTAGATATGAGGATCCTATATCAGATCCTAAATCTGGAATTACAAAGGGATAGAAAATAAAGGAGACTTACCCGGTGGACTCCACTGCCGGCCTGGCTGGGTGTGGATCCGGTAGCTTTGGTAGATGAGGTCTTTGTGGATGTTGAGGTAGTGGTTGTATTTGTAGCCAATGAAGTAGCTGTAGTTGAGCTTGTTGACGTCTTCACTGTGGTGTTGGTACTGGATGGATTTCCCGCTGTGGTGGTGGTGGTAGTGGTGGTAGTGGTGGTGGTGGTGGTGGTGGGAACATATGTAATCTTTGCACTCAGCACATTTGTCCAGAACACCCGCTCAGTTTGAACCACCGTTGCTCTGTTACACATATAAATTGATTATGATATATTTTTGCGTTAATACATTACAGCCAAACACACAATCCCATATTACACAGTTATTATTTGCTAATAAGAAGAGCGAATTGATTTGATGCAAATTAAGTTAGTGTAGAATTTTTAGTAACTTTTCACATGACCTCAGGCACAACCGGTCTGGCTTCCCCATAATGCATTGCAGGTATCACATCGTATTATACGGTATAGCAAAGCCAATCAGGAGGGACTATCATCGCCTGTGTCATTTCTGAGATAGGGAATGCAGCAGCCATTTTAGAGTGAATCTGGATAGTGAAATGACACCGGAGCTCACAGCTTTGCAATAGAGATGTCAGGGGTGTGTCAAATCCTGATGTGATCTAGAGGATCTGACATCAGAAGATCATAACGCATAATTCATAGCAGATCCATGGTTGACTATTATCTGTTATTGGAGTCTTGAAAGGATTAGGGAGTCTTTCTGCTGCCTGAGAACTTACAGTCTATATCTCAGCTGTAGTCCTTTGGGCCACACCCTTCCGCTATATATTTGCACTCCTGGCTGCCATCCAGTTCTGGTTATATTTCTTTTACTGAATTTCACTGAATTGTAAAGCGCTGTGGAATATGTTGATATAAATAAAGATATGATTAATATTTTACTGACCACTTTTGAAAGAACCTGTTACTTGAGAAGCAAAGTATGTAAAGATTGTTGTTTGTTGTGCGCTTTCCCGTCCGTCTGTCAGGGTGAGTCCAGGGCCTGTTAGGGTCTAGGGACTTGACAGCGACAGGGTAAGGATCCTTATAGGAATATTAGGGGAGCAGAGGGTTCAGCCTCAGATGAGTCTTAGGAGGTCACCCCCCTCACCCCCTTCCCTTACACCTGGGTCTACAGTTACTATCTTCCCTGGTGTTCCCATCTGTGTTGCTCTGCACACCGAGCCTTCCTTCACTCAGACATAACATGAGATAGGAAGAGTAAGCCCTAAAACACTGAAGAAACATTACAGATTGTGTATGACAGCACAAAAATGACAAACAGCTACTATCTGTTTACCCAAGTAATAATACACGTAGAAGTCACTTTGACATTACAAAGGTTGAATTAAGAGCATGAAGGAGTTACAGTGCCTACAAGTAGTATTCAACCCCCTGCAGATTTAGGTGGTTTGATAAGATGCCAATAAGTTAGAGCCTTCAAACTGCAAACGAGAGTAGGATTTATTAACAGAAGCATAAATCTTACAAGCCAAAAAGTTATGTTGCTCAGTTGAATTTTAATAAATTTTAAACATAAAAGTGTGGGTCAATTATTATTCAACCCCTCAAACCACCAGCATTCTGTTTGGTCCCCCTAAAGTATTAAGAAGTAGTTCAGGCACAAAGAACAATGAGCTTCACATGTGTGGATTAATTATCTCTTTTGCCAGCCTTTTCTGACTATTTAAGACCCTCCCCAAACTTGTGAACAGCACTCATACATGGTCAACATGGGAAAGACAAAGGAGCATTCCAAGGCCATCAGAGACAAGATCGTGGAGGGTCACAAGGCTGGCAAGGGGTACAAAACCCTTTCCAAGGAGTTGGGCCTACCTGTCTCCACTGTTGGGAGCATCATCCGGAAGTGGAAGGCTTATGGAACTACTGTTAGCCTTCCACGGCCTGGACAGCCTTTGAAAGTTTCCTCCCGTGCTGAGGCCAGGCTTGTCCGAAGAGTCAAGGCTAACCCAAGGACAACAAGGAAGGAGCTCCGGGAAGATCTCATGACAGTGGGGACATTGGTTTCAGTCAATACCATAAGTAACGTACTCCACCGCAATGGTCTCCGTTCCAGATGAGCCCGTAAGGTACTTTTTACTTTCAAAGCGTCATGTCAAGGCTCGTCTACAGTTTGCTCATGATCACTTGGAGGACTCTGAGACAGACTGGTTCAAGGTTCTATGGTCTGATGAGACCAAGATCGAGATCTTTGGTGCCAACCACACACGTGACGTTTGGAGACTGGATGGCACTGCATACGACCCCAAGAATACCATCCCTACAGTCAAGCATGGTGGTGGCAGCATCATGCTGTGGGGCTGTTTCTCAGCCAAGGGGCCTGGCCATCTGGTCCGCATCAATGGGAAGATGGATAGCACGGCCTACCTGGAGATTTTGGCCAAGAACCTCCGCTCCTCCATCAAGGATCTTAAGATGGGTTGTAATTTCATCTTCCAACAAGACAACGACCCAAAGCACACAGCCAAGAAAACCAAGGCCTGGTTCAAGAGGGAAAAAATCAAGGTGATGGAGTAAGATGATGGGAGTGATGGTGTGTCACGGTCCGCGCTGCTTCTGGATAAAAAACTCACCAAAGAGCCCAGCAAACTTTCATCCTCTTTATTCCTTAATCCAACGCGTTTCAGCGCCACAACCCGGCGCCTTCCTCAGGGATATTACAAGCATACACATAGAGGGGGTTTTTATAGCCCCTATATCCACAAAAAAGAGGTGTCATCTATTTACCAATGATGTCATCCTCATCATCACAGGGGGAGGATCCACCTATTTTGGCGCAATTTTCTTATAAAACACTTAATACATCACATAATTGTTGGAAAAATGATCCATGCCTCCAGACATTATTGATTAAAACAACTATAAAAGAAATTTTCTAAAATGGAGCAAAATAGAGGCAAGAAATAAAAAATAAACAAGATCGATCTCTCCATTTATCCATATAAAAATTGTCATGAATTAGATCATTATTCGTTCGGGACTAGAACCTGCGGATTTCAGGCATATGTGTGGTGTTTTAATGGTCTCAATGTTGCGCACCACTATGGATTCACCACACATATGCCTGAAATCCGCAGGTTCTAGTCCCGAACGAATAATGATCTAATTCATGACAATTTTTATATGGATAAATGGAGAGATCGATCTTGTTTATTTTTTATTTCTTGCCTCTATTTTGCTCCATTTTAGAAAATTTCTTTTATAGTTGTTTTAATCAATAATGTCTGGAGGCATGGATCATTTTTCCAACAATTATGTGATGCATTAAGTGTTTTATAAGAAAATTGCGCCAAAATAGGTGGATCCTCCCCCCTGTGATGATGAGGATGACATCATTGGTAAATAGATGACACCTCTTTTTTGTGGATATAGGGGCTATAAAAACCCCCTCTATGTGTATGCTTGTAATATCCCTGAGGAAGGCGCCGGGTTGTGGCGCTGAAACGCGTTGGATTAAGGAATAAAGAGGATGAAAGTTTGCTGGGCTCTTTGGTGAGTTTTTTATCCAGAAGCAGCGCGGACCGTGACACACCATCACTCCCATCATCTTTCTTGGAATATACCACGATCCAGTGGTAGGTGGAGGTCCTGCAGCAGCTTGGAACATTGATTCCTAAACGCAGTCAAACCAGTTGTGGGGACCACAACTGGACCAGGTGAGCGGCCACACAGCACCACCATCTACATACTAGTGTCACTAGTGATAGGGCACTATTGGCGCCTCTTGTCCCCCCCCCCCTTTTATATTTTGCAAGGTGATGGAGTGGCCTAGTCAGTCTCCTGACCTTAACCCAATTGAAAACTTGTGGAAGGAGCTCAAGATTAAAGTCCACATGAGACACCCAAAGAACCTAGATAACTTGGAGAAGATCTGCATGAAGGAGTGGGCCAAGATAACTCCAGAGACCTGTGCCGGCCTGATCAGGTCTTATAAAAGACCATTATTAGCTGTAATTGCAAACAAGGGTTATTCCACAAAATATTAAATCTAGGGGTTGAATAACAATTGACCCACACTTTTATGTTTAAAATTTATTAAAATTCAACTGAGCAACATAACTTTTTGGTTTGTAAGATTTATGCTTCTGTTAATAAATCCTACTCTCATTTGCAGTTTGAAGGCTCTAACTTATTGGCATCTTATCAAACCACCTAAATCTGCAGGGGTTGAATACTACTTGTAGGCACTGTAGATACAATCCTAGGAGACCTCATGAGTTATACACATCTTTTCAGTTCAGTTTAAGCTTTGACAATTATTTTGCCAAATTTAATTTTTGGCAGAATTTGGTGAATGTGGGGAATTGGAGTTTTAAAAGTTTCGCTCATCTCTATTTTCTAGATTTAGATTTTCTTTCATTGCAAAAATGATCTTACCTGATTTGAATATCTGCAGTAGAAGAGACTGGAGCGACCCAGGTAACGTCAATGCTGGACTTTCCAGTATTTGATGTTTGACTGACGGTGCTCTGTAATGATACCATGTATGACATTATTACTGGCACTGCAGTTGTATATTGTGCTGTCAAACATAACGAGACTTCTGTGATGTGAAATCTCAAAATTGCATTGAAGAATAATCTTCCAGGAGATTCCAGTAAAACAGAAAAGAAAAAAAATGTTCGGCACTGCTTACAATCTTCTGCAGAGAGGAAACTCGCATCTGTCCCAGAGCTCCGTATGTCACATCCAGGATTAAAGGTTGCCAGCTGATAGTAGAAGTAGTGGTGTAGAAAAGAATCCATCAGCACACCGATCCTACAAAACCTCCAGGTTGAGTTAAAGAGGGTGCATAACCAAAACAGGGAGAGGTGCAGGTAGTGTGTAGGGCAGCAGCCTGTTTTGCACCTTGTGGTGCTTCAACCGGTCCTGCCTTAACTGGTTTAAGCACCGCAGGACCGGTTAAAGCAACACAAGGTGCAAAACAGGCTGTTGTCCTACACACTACCTGCACCTCTCCCTGTTTTGGTTATGCACTTTCTTTAAATGAACCTGGAAATTTTTTATTATCGGTGTGCTGATGGATTCTTTTCTACAATGGATGATTATCTAAGGCAGGGGTGAGGAACCTCAGGCCCCAGGACTGTATGCAGCCCTCCATGACTTTTCTGCGGCCCCCAGTATGGATAGCCAGGAGATGGATAGTACGGATAGTCAGGAGACATCTGCAAGAGAAGCGCTTTATTTACTCAGTGGTGGATGTTGCACTGCAACGCTTCTCTCGCAGATGTCTCCTGGCTATCCGTACTGATGAGGGTCGTGTTTTGACCGAAACATCTAATCTTGGGTTGTAAATAAAACTTGAATGCATCTTCACACCCTTTGAGTGCCAAGTATCATTGACTTTACATTACTGGTTTGGATCCAACTTGTGCACCACTAATGGTAGAGGTGCCACGGCTTCTTTTTGTATTGGTCTTCCTAAGGAACTTGAGCTTGTGATCACTTTACTAATAATGAAGTATTGCAATATATGGTAAATGTATTGATCTAATATGAAGCTCAGCCATGTACTTGGCTTCATAAAAATACAAACATGGAGACAACTTGGTCCTTAAGTAGGTCCTCAGCTGCTTTGGCAACTTATCACCAAGAATAGACAACCCAATGACTTTGTTCCACCATAGAGGTGCATACTCACGATCAGGAGATGCAGCGTTTTGGACACAGCATATTACCAAGCTAGTTACACCACTGGGGTGCAGACTCGGTCAATACAAGTGTATGAAATGGGCGTGTCCAAATAGTTGACATGGTCATCTAGTGAGTGCAGCCTTGCTCAATACATTGTACTGGATGAGGTCACATCCACTAGTTGGGTTCTGGCTGAGAACATGCACAATTGTGGTCACATGATTGCCATTCCCGCCTTAGAAACCAGGGAATCCTTGTAGAGCATGTGATAGGAGGAGTCATAAATCTGAACTATCATTTTAGATTGGACAACCCCTTTAAGACCAACATATAGAGGCCAGTCTTTCAGAGGACCCGTCACCAGGTCAAAAGCGGGCAGCACTTCATAAAGGAGGAAAACTTACAAATACTGTAACATCATTTCCCCAACACATTTGTTTAAATAAAGATAAAGTAATCATCCCCTTTAAATCCACATTTTAGAGGAAATAGGTAGAGAGTGAAGACACAGTCATTAAGGCTGGCTTCACACCATGGTTTTTGGGATCAGATTCTGTCCGGTTTAACCTCCCATGTATCCCTATGTGCCGGATTGGTCCTATTTGGCCATCAGTTTTCTGTGCCTGATTTGGTTTTTCACAGTGCACAAAATCGGAGACTGCAGCGGTTTTGGGCTCCAGTGAAAAATTTGGACAAAATCGGACAGTCCTAGGGATCAAGGGCGATCCGGCGCCTATAACATGGGAGTCTATGGGCGCCGGATCCGTGAAAAAATCATATCGTTTTTTGGATCCAGTTTTAAGCACAGACCATGTTCAGAAATCCTGCCGTCCAAATTTCAGCACCAAGGACAGCACTACTTCCAGCACAGGCACTGATTTCAGCACCAAGGTCAGAGGCAGAGCAGACACAGGCAGACTTCAGCACCATGGACAGCAGTACCTCATGCACAGGCTGTGAATTCAGAACCAAGGACAGTGGCAGAGCAGACGCAGACAGACTTCAGCACCATGGACAGCAGTGCGTCATGCACAGGCTGTGATTTCAGCACCAAGGACAGAGGCAGAACAGACACAGGCAGACTTCAGCACCATGGACAGCAGTACATCATGCACAGGCTGTGAATTCAGCACCAAGGACAGAGGCAGAGCACACACAGGCAGACTTCAGCACCATGGACAGCAGTACATCATGCACAGGCTCTGAATTCATCACCAAGGACAGAGGCAGAGCACACACAGGCAGACTTCAGCACCATGGACAGCAGCAGAAAATGAATCCTGCAAAAGACAGGATCCGGGACCATATTTGGCCACACTTTATACACACCCTGTGTTGTCAGGTTCTGTCACGGCGATCCTGCAAAAAACAGGATCCACCCTGACAGCCAAACACCGTGATGTGAAGCTAGCCTAAGAATGCAGGCATTGGAGTTCATATCTAATGTCCCTAATACTGAGCATGTACAATGCACCTTTCTATTGAAATTGTCTGTATTATTTGATAGACTTTAATCTGCTTTGCCCATGGGAAAAGGACAGTAGACCAGTTATACACTTACTGCCGCAGAAGTACATGTCAAGACTTGAGAGTAAGAATTGCTGGTCACAAAGGAGCCCAAAGGGACAGAGGAGCTCCCTGAGCGTGCCTGGATCATAAACCCTCTGAACTGGGATGGACTGCTGAGAGTAACTGGAATCATAAAAAAACATAAAACTCACATGAGATTTGGCGAATTACAGTAAATTATACCAGATTCAATATTTGTAAGACATAAGTTATCAATTAATCATTAGTCAGATATATAACATCAAATGTGCCCCAACCAGATCTGATCGGACCATAATGGTACCTTTACACGCCGCTACTGGATGGTGGCAACAACCGGATGCTTCACGTGCACGAGCACGCACAAACGGTTGCCAACGGTAATCGCACCACCTTTACACGCCGCAACAAGGTGCACTACGGTAGGTTACATCAATCTCTGCATACACCGCCGGGTGTCTCAAGTTACCTTCTGCAGAGCACTTTACCTCATTTACACACCGCTACAACAAGCTAATATGGGCGGACCTGGTGCAGCAGGGACAGCACATAGGCGTGCCACAATTGTGGATTACGAGACGTTCATACGCTGATAGGACAAAGCAATAGTATGATTGGCCAGGCATCGCAGGAGGCTGACTAATACATGACGCTCGAGCAATTGTGTAGTGTGACTGGTCAGCTCCTTAAATATGCCGCCCTGTGCGGCGACAACCAATCGTAACGCAGGAGCTTCCTCCAATGATCGCTGAAGGGGGGTGGTTTCCTGGAGCCTGTGTCACGCCCTAGGTACATACCAGGTACATAGCCTGGTGTAGAAACAACCCTTCTGTTCCTTCTTTACACGCCGATACAGGTCGCTACCATCGGCTGGGTAACCACCTGTTTTAGGGCAGTGCTCGGAAACAGGTGCCGCCACTGGCGGGTGGCTACAACCGTCTTCACACGCCGCTACCTCGGGTTGAATTGGCGGTGCAAGATACATTTCTCTCATGTACCTGGTTGTTGCCACCATCCAGTAGCGGCGTGTAAAGGTACCATAAGAAGTAACACTAAAGACAAAGGCTCATATCTCAGTTGGTGCAAAAAAAACAAACCAGCCTAATAACCGAGGACAAAAACCGGACACATTTGACCTCGTGACCGTTCCTTATTATATATCTGATTTCTAGGAAGGCTATTCACACCTGATGTGGAATCATTTAACTTGTATCTAACCTTCAAGTGCCTAGGGCGGCAAAATGTAGGGAGACAGGACAGTCCTGACCTAATTTATTCATTCAGTTATTAATATATTAACTTAAAGGGAACCTGTCAGCTACTTTATGCCCCCAAACCTATCACTATCTGTCCCTGCAGCTTTCTACTACATCTCAGAGACAAAATAGAGCACAATGGGTCTTATCATTAAAGGTACCTTTACACGCCGCCACAACAGGATGCATACAACCCGCTACAGGCTACAAATGTAGCTTGTGGCGCCAATATCGCCCGTAGTAGCGGCGTCTGAAGACGGGATGACACAGCCGGCTACAGATACATCTGTATCCGTGCACTGCCCATAAACAGTTGGCTACATCGCCGATTGTAGCAAGCTGTATCGGCGTGTAAAGAACCCACAGAAGGGAACTGTGGACACCTGGCGATGTAGCTGCAATGTAGCTAAGGCGTCACCCAGGCTCTGTGTTACCGCGCCCCATCTGCGATCATTGGTGGAAGATGCTGCATGACGATTGGTAGTCGCTGCATAGGGCGGCATATTTAAGGAGGTGACCAGTCACACTACACAATTGCTCGAGCGTCATGTATTAAACAGCCTCCTGCGATGCCTGGCCAATCATGGGTTTCTTGCTTTGTCCTATCAGCGTACGGACGTCTCGTAATCCACAATTGTGGCACGCCTATGTGCTGTCCCTGCTGCACCAGGTCCGCCCATATTAGCTTGTTGTAGCGGTGTGTAAATGAGGTACGCTGAGCTACAGATGGCTACTTGAGACACCCGGCGATGTAGCTAGCTGTAGATGTAGCGTAGCGTAGCGTACCTTGTGGCGGCGTGTAAAGAGGGTGCGTTTCCCGTTTGTAACCGTTTGGCCGTGCACGTGAAGTAGCAGTTGGTATCCATCCTGTTGTGGCGGCGTGTAAAGGTACCTTGAGGGTAACTTAATACCCTTAGGCCACGTGCACACACTGAGTATTTGTTCGGATTTTACCTCAGTATTTGTAGACAAAACCAGGAGTGGGAACAATCTGAGGTAAAGTATAATAGAAACGCGTCACCACTTCTCTATCACCACTTCTGTATTTATTAGGTCACGTGCACACGCTGAGCATTTGGTGAGTTTTTTACCTCACGATTTGTAGCCAAAACCAGGAGTGGAACAATCAGAGGAAAAGTCTAATGGAAACATGTCACCACTTCTGTATTTATCACCCACTGCTGGTTTTGGCTACAAATCCTGAGGTAAAAACTCATCAAATACTGAGCGTGTGCACGTGGCCTTAGGATTGCATGCACTCACCTGGGCCAGTTGTGTAAACCCACAACTAGTGTATGCAGTCATACAGCTGATTGTTGAAAGATGACACTGGAGCTGGCTATTGTTCCCGGGTTAATTATTTATCCCTTATTGCAGTATGGAGTTCTGATGTGGCACAAATCCTAAGTCATATTAAAAGGCTTGTTAAATAGTTGATTATGACTTTAAAGATTGTTACCCTTATTGGGTGGCATTAGTGTACCTTTACACACGGCTACATTTGTAGCTTGTCACCAGGTAACTTACTGGTTGCAATGAAATCATGGATACATGGTTCTATCTTGTTGCTGTGTAC
Source organism: Allobates femoralis (assembly GCA_033576535.1). NCBI lineage: Eukaryota > Metazoa > Chordata > Amphibia > Anura > Aromobatidae > Allobates > Allobates femoralis. Next base: position 131,329,656 of record JARQOC010000007.1, read on the forward strand.
AAATGGAATCATCTCTCCATGATTTCACTGCAACCAGTAAGTTACCTGGTGACAAGCTACAAATGTAGCCGTGTGTAAAGGTACCCTTATGGTACCTTTACACGCCGCGACGGCAGGCTGGATACATCCCGCTACTTCACGTGCACGAGCACGCTCAAACGGTTACAAACGCTCAACGCATCACCTTTACACGCCGCGACAAGATGCGCTACGCCACGCTACATCTATAGCTAGCTACATCGCCGGGTGTCTCAAGTAGCCATCTGTAGCTCATTTACACACCGCTACAACCAGCTACTATGGGCGTGCCTGGTGCAGCAGGGACAGCACATAGGCGTGCTACAATTGTGGATTACGAGCCGTCCGTACGCTGATAGGACAAAGCAATAATACCATGATTGGCCAGGCATCGCAGGAGGCTGATTAATACTTGACGCTCGAGCAATTGTGTAGTGTGACTCGTCAGCTCCTTAAATATGCCGCCCTGTGCGCCGACAACCAATCGGACCGCACCATCTTCCACCAATGATCGCAGATGGGGTGCGGTAACACGGAGCCTAAGTGACGCCTTAGCTACATTGCAGCTACATCGCAGGCTGTCCCGGGTTCCCTTCCGTTGCTTCTTTACACGCCGATACAGCTCGCTACCATCGGCGTTGTAGCCATCAGTTTTCGAGCAGAGCTAGGAAACAGAATTATCTGTTGCCGGCTGTATCGTCACGTCTTCAGACGCCGCTACGACGGGCTACATTGGCGCTACAAGCTACATTTGTAGCCTGTAGCGGGATGTATCCAGCCTGCCGTCGCAGCGTGTAAAGGTACCATTAGAGTTTTCCACTTCCTCACTGAAGTGACAATTTGCTTATTTCCCAGAGGAGCACTGCGGCTATAAGTCTCCTCATCAGCTTATCTCTCTCATTATGGCAGCAGGCAGATTCCTCTCCATAAGGTAAAAAGCTAGTTCCCCAGACCTCTATATAATATATGGGGTTTTCTTTATGTATTGAATTACTAAAATAAATTAAATTTTTGATGATATTCTAATTTATTGAGATGCACTAGTATGTGAGCGTGTTTGCATTGTGTATGTAGGTGAGCATATGTTTGCAGTGTGTATGTACGTGAGCATGTTTACATTGTGTACGTACAGTGGGTATGGAAAGAATTCACACCCCTTTAAATTTTTCACTCTTTTGTTTCATTGCAGCCATTTGGTAAATTCAAAAAAGTTCATTTTTTTCCTCATTAACGTACACTCTGCACCCCATCTTCACTGAAAAAAAAATGAAATGTTGAAATTTTTGGATATTTATTAAAAAAGAAAAACTGAAATATCACATGATCATAAGTATTCAGACCCTTTGTTCAAACACTCATATTTGAGTCACATGCTGTCCATTTCCTTTTGATCCTCCTTGAGATGGTTCTACTCCTTCATTGGAGTCCAGCTGTGTTAAATTAAACTGATAGGACTTGATTTGGAAACACTCACACCTGTCTGTATAAGACCTCACAGTGGATGTCAGACCAAATGAGAATCATGAGGTCAAAGGAACTGTCCAAGGAGCTCAGAGACAGAATTGTGGCAAGGCACAGATCTGGCCAAGGTTACAAAAGAATTTCTGCAGTACTCAATGTTCCTTAAGAGCACGGTGGCCTCCATAATCTTTATATGGAAGATGTTTGGGACCACCAGAAGTCTTCCTAGACCTGACTGTCCAGCCAAACTGAGCAATCGTGGGAGAAGAGCCTTGGTGAGGGAGGTAAAGAAGATCCCCAAGATCACTGTGGCTGAGCTTCAGAGATGCAGTAGGGAGATGGGAGATAGTTCCACAAAGTCACCTATCACCGCAGCCCTCCACCAGTCAGGCCTTTATGACAGAGTGGCCTGACCAAAGCCTCTCCTCAGTGCAAGAGATATGAAAGCCCATATAGAGTTTGCAAGAAAACACACAAAGGACCCCCAGACTTTGAGAAATAAGATTCTCTGGTCTGATGAGATGAAGATAGAACTTTGGTGATAATTCTAAGTGGTATGTGTGGAGAAAACCAGGCCCTGCTCATCACCTGCCCAATACAATCCCAACAGTGAAACATGGTGGTGGCAGCATCATGCTATGGGGGGTTTTTCAGGGACAAGATGAATAGTTGCAATTGAAGGAAACATGAATGCGTCCAAGTATAGAGATATTGTCATGTATTGACTGCAGTCCTGGAGTTCTGCTGTTGTTTAAATCAGAATTTTTTTTCCTTTGACTCAGTCAGGATGAGATTAAAGCTGCAGTTGCTAAATGGGCTGTGCAGCTCTGCAGGTGAGGAGTGAGTCATAGCTCAGGTGGAGGCGAGGGGTATGTCTGAGCTTTCCGCTTTCCACCCCTCAAACTTAAGTAGTTCTGCTCCCTTCCACCAGATGTGGCAGAAAGAGTTCATTCCTCTTCTAGGACCTGTGTAGTGCAGTTGTGTTAGCTGAGCTGCTGCTGTTCCCTTCAACTGATAGTCTTTTCCTTGTCTGTGGGTGGATGTAGGGGCTTTTAGCCTAGGGCTAATCAGGAGCGAAGGGCTAGGGTGGCAGCCTGAATGTCCTCACCTTAACAGGTAATTTCAGGATCAAGGTGAGCCAGGGACCCCCAATCTAAGGGTCAGACTAGTTCTCCAGTTCACATACCTCATCTTAACATCTTGCCTCCTGATTCCCTTTCTGCTATACCAGCTTGTGACAGATATCCTGGATGAAAACCTCTTCCAGAGCTCTGGACCTCAGACTTGGCTGAAGATTCACCTTCCAACAAGACAATGACCCTAAGCACACAGCTAAAATAACAAAGGAGCGGCTTCACAACAACCCTGTGACCATTCCTGACTGGTCCAGCCAGAGCCCGGACCTAAACCCAATGGAGCATCTCTGGAAATGGCTCCACCAACGTTCACCATCCAACCTGACAGCACTGGAGAGGATCTGCAAGGAAGAATGAGAGGATCCCCAAATCCAGGGGGGAAAACTGCATCATTCCCAAGAAGACTCATGGCTGTACGAGCTCAAAAGGTACAAATACTCAATACTGAGCAAAGGGGCTGAATACTTATGACCATGTGATATTTCAGTTTTTCATTTCTGTTTTTATCAGTCCAGATGGGGTGCAGAGTGTACATTAATGAGAAAAAATTAACTTTTTTTTTAATTTACCAAATGGCTGCAATGAAACAAAGAGTTAAAAATTTAAAGGGCTCTGAATACTTTCCGTACCTACTGTAGGTGAGCATGTTTGCATTGCGTATGTATGTGACAACGTATGAATTGTGTGTTGGATTATTCTGTGCATTTTGCGTAAAATTATTTGTGTAAAAAATCATAGTTATAAGAGAAACCACATTGACTTAAAGTGTACAGTATCTTTAGCTACTACAGTAAATGTTCTGTGCTTGCACGTGAAGACCACTTTCGTGGGCCACCAAAAAAGGTAGTGACCCACCCCAGGGCCGTGGGGTACCTGGTCCCGGACTGTAGTTTCACAGGGGATGTCAAGGGCAGATTGTGCCCGGGCCCGTGGCCCTGGTGGTTGCTGAAAAAGTGGGTTAAAATAAAATAAAAACAGTTTGTGACGCCACCTACGGTATCCAGTAATGATACCGGTGCTGACTGCAGACCTCCGGGGTGATGATGAGGCAGCTTTGTTGGTAATGCTTCCTGTAGGTGGAACGGGGTCCCTGGGACAGCTGTGGATGAATAGGGATATTCGCAGGGAGGCGGCTCATCAGGTGGAGTTGCTGGCAGACAGTCTGTCTTTGACTCTGAACCGGGCTTTACTGGTGACACAGGCAGCAAACAGTCTTTACACAGTCAACAGGTAATGCTGGCCTGGGTAGTCACCAGAGAACTAGGACGTCTCATTGGGGCCCTCAGTGGTGTGCCTGACTGGTCCCTTCATCTGTCCTTACTGTGCTCTCCCTCTGTTCCTTCCTCAGCACTCCTGTGCACAGAGCCCTCCACCTGTCCCCACAGATCCTTATGGACGGTTCCTGTCTTGAGGCCTCCGATCCTATACGGGGCCTTAGGGGATTATGTTGGGTGTTGGCCGCGACTTCTGAAGAAGTCCGTACCCTCCGGTTCTACGGCTCGGAGATAAACGCCCGCACCACCTTGGTGCCTGTCCTCCGGTTCTGGACTGGATCCTTCTGGCCGGGAGTCGTACCGGACCAGATTCTGGTGCACCTCAACACCCTACAATCTCCTTCTTCCTCCGGGACACCTGTACTGAGGTGCCCTCCACTGCGCTACTTGCAGGGTTCACTTCCAGACTCCTCCTTTCACTAACTTTCCCGCTCTCCACTACCCACCTAAGCTCCGCCCACCGGGAGCGGTTCCCTAGCAATGGTTTACCCTATGGTCCTCTGACCAAAGGTGTGTGGATGCGTGTGATGAGGGTCCCCCACTGACATCCCAGTCCCCAGGTCACAGGAATACTACACACTCTCGTGGGTGCAGTACCCCTACGTGGCGTCCCGACCAGTGGGGCGCCACATTAGCAAGAAATCGTCCTTTTTTATTATCATCAAGAATAACGGACCGCACATTGACACAGATTAATTTTTACTTGTCAAAAGATAGCATGGAAAATTATAAAATGGAAGGTTTTGTATTAAGAGAAAAAATATGATCTTTAGTGATAAAGGGCAACATGAGCTGTGAATGAAGCCCATCTATAGGTTCACTGGAAAAGGCCATAAATAAGGTAACAAAACATGAATCCCTCTATGTTCCAGTATATTTTCTTTACCAATGTGCTTACCTTTTATTTTGTCCCCAGCACTATAGGTGTATTTTTCCAGGGATAAGGTATATGGTGGGCTTGAGGTTTGGGCTGAAGCACCATGTGACGGAATCATTGAGTCACAGACCGCTGTAACTTGTCCATCTGGATATGCAAATGTATAGATAGGGAAACTCGCCAGGAGTAGAACTATGATGTGTTGTGGTACAAGATCCATCTGTTGGGAAAAAGACACTAAAATATAGATTACAAGAAAAAAACTTGAATTCTGGCATTATTGGATCTGAAAGGTCCGGACTAAACAAATTCTCTGGATTACTGGACTGTTTTAGGGCCCTTTCACATCAGCGGTTTTCGCTGATGTGCGGCAGATCCAGCAGGTGGCGCCGGATCTGCCGCCTAACGGCCGACTTGCGGCCTGGATCCCACAAGCCCCATGCAGTGTCAGTGGGGCTTGCGGTCCGGTGTGGCAAGTGCAGTTACGCTGGATCGGCTGGATTCGGCGCTTGCGGCCACGAAACAAAAAGCTGCAAGCAGCGTTTTTTTTACGAGATCACAAGTGCCGGATCTGCTGCATCTAAATATGTTGATTATTATGTCATTATAATGATTAAAGTCTGATGTTACCATTGACCTACAATAAATGTATCACTTACAAATGAGCCATGAATGAAGGAGTCAAAGTCGGAGCCAGGGAAATTCAGGAGTCTGTGTCGGAGTTGGGGTCGGTGGTTTGGCTTACCGACTCCACAGCCCTGGTTATTACCAAATACAGACTTAAAAGAAAAAAATCTGTGTTGAAGTTCGGAGTTAATGTACCAAACCACTGAAGCGAGCAAAGGTGCTCGGGTACACTCGGTGCTCGGATGCACTCAGTACTCGGGTACACTCGGTGCTCGGATGCACTCGGTGCTCGGGTACACTCGGTGCTCGGGTACACTCGGTGCTCGGATGCACTCGGTGCTCGGATGCACTCGGTGCTCGGATGCACTCGGTGCTCGGGTACACTCGGTGCTCGGATGCACTCGGTGCTCGGCCCTATGTCAGCCGCTTGGAGTGTGTGAATGGCTTGTACGGGGGAAAATTAGTGTAACCGGAAGTAGTGTGTACAGCGATGCTCGCTCCAGTGATTTGTGTACTTAAAGCACCCAGACTCTGAACCCGAACACTGATTTGGTTGTAAAGCCTGTGTTAGGCTGCTTTCACATCAGTATTTTCTGCCGTTCGCGGCAGATCCGGCAGCTTTGCCACATCTGCCGCATGATGGCTCACTTGTAGCAAGCCCCAGTCCATTCCTCATGGGACTCGCGGCCATTTGCGGCAAGTGCGGTTTTGCTGAATTCGCCAAATCCGGCACTTCCGGCAGTGGAAAAAAATGCTGCTAGCAGCGTTTTTTTGACTCGCCATAAGTGCCGCAAGTGCAAGACCGCACTTGCTGCACATGACCACGAGTCTCATAGGGAATTAATGGAGCTTGCTGCAAGTGTCCCGGTTAGGCTGGGGTCACAGTACCATTTTTCACAAGCGTTTTTGGAGACCTGCGTTTTCAAAAACGCATGTATAAAACGCACCCATAGGCCCCCATGTTAAAAAACGCATGCCCTAATAGCCAAAAAGCATGTGTGACTGTCCATGCGTTTTTGGAGCATATCCAAAAACGCATGCGTTTTTGTAGAAAACGCATGCGTTTTTATAACATGGGTTCCTATGGAAAACGCATGCAAAAACGCATGTACAGTTAGTACCTTTTAGTGCCATTCAAAAACGCATGCGTTTCCCATAGGAGCCCATGTTAAAAAAAACGCATGCGTTTCCGGAAACGCATGCGTTTTTTTAACATGGGCTCCTATGGGAAACGCATGCGTTTTTGAATGGCACTAAAAGGTACTAACTGTACATGCGTTTTTGCATGCGTTTTCCATAGGGACCCATGTTATAAAAACGCATGCGTTTTCTACAAAAACGCATGCGTTTTTCAAAACGCTCAAAAAAATACTACAAGCACTATTTTTAGGTGCAGATTCAAAAACGCAGCCAAAAACGCAGGGAGCCATCAGAGACCTTAAAAAACTCATGCTGACATGAAAAACGCATATAAAAAAGCATGCGTTTTTAAAAGGCACTAAAAAAACTGTGACCACAGCCTAAGGCCTGAACATCAAAGTTCGGGTCTGCTCATCTCTCCTTGTAAATGCTGAGTTCACATGTACACATGAGTAGCACAGAGCAGTCATGCCCACAAAGTGCTGTGTCCGTACGTATTAACGTAACTGAGACTAGCACCAACTTGCCCATCAGATGTAGAAGACCAGTGCTTGTTCCTTTTGTATTACTCATATTTGCATTGTACACATGAACAGCAGACTGCTGAAACTTATGTTTACTGAGCTGAGCACTTATTGTGTCTCCCATTGCTGTGTGTCCATTTTGGGACCCAGGTCACTCTTCATCCTGCTTTCATTGAGGTCAGTCGACACATGAACAGGTTTTTAAATTAGCTAGAGTAGGTACCGCTCTAAAGTGGGTACACCTTGACGTGGTGGGATGGTTTTTACCTTTTTGCAAATATATATATATACTAAGTACCCTGTTTTTTACCAGCATCTGCTTTTTACTTTTTTATTTATGGCAGGGTAGTTTTGCACATTTTGTATACTGTTTCCCCTAGATTAAGTCAAAACTGTGTTTGCCTGAAATCAGTCTAAGTGTACATAAACTTTTGAAAAACAAAATCTAAAATGAACCATAAAGGTGAATCTACCAGCAAGTTTTTGCTACCGTATGAATCTGAGAGCAGTATAATATAGGGGCAGAGACCCTGATTCCAGCAATGTGCCCATGACTGGCCATGTATGTTTTTTCAGCAGGACATGAACATTAAAAGACCAGCTGTTTTGTGTTATCTAGTTCTCCCACTCTGTGTAACCCCACCACTGATTAGCAGCTTTCTCCTCTTTGGTTCTCTGCAGAACAAGTCTGACATGTTATATTTAGTGAATGGTGAAGCCGAACTGTAAAGTTCGGGGTCCATACTGAACACCAAGTGTTCGGGCACAGATCCCAAACACTTACTTCCCATGGACATTTGTGTTACAGTTTGGGTTTGGGTTCAGGTTTGGGGGCTGAAATACAAAGCAAATAGTTATTAAATATTATCATCATACTTACCGGCATCCTGCCACTCCGCGTCCTGCAGTCCCACCACAACCACTTCCGCTCCATAACTTGCAGGATATTCACTGCAGAGGGACCCAGCAGCCAATCACATATACTGTCACACAGAATGTGATTGGCAGTTGGAGTAATCTGGAATCAGCCCATGCATTCTAGTATGGGCTGGTTTCAGGTTACTACAGCAGCCAATCATAGACCCCCATTCTCTGTGACCGCATCTGTGATTAGCTGTTGGGTCCCTCACACATTTTGTACTATAAAAAAAATGTAAAACATTTTGTGTAGCGCTCCACTGTATTTTTGATTCTTAGGGCAGATAAAGCGGAAAGCTATGGGTTGCCACCCCCAGCTGCCTGGCTTTATGTTGGCTGGTAATGAAAATACAGGGAAGCTCATTATTTTTTTTTTTAATTATTTAAACAAATAATTTTAAAAAATGTGTGGCCTTCACCCTATTTTTGCCTGCCAGCCAAGGTAAAACCAGACAGCTGGGGGCTGGGATTCTCAGCATGGTAAGGCCAAGCAATCTGAACGGCTGCACTGAAAATCGTAGCCCGCAGCCAACCCTGAAAATGGCGCATTCATCCATAGAGAAATTTTCAGGCGCTTTACCTGGCTCTTCCAGTGGCCCTGTTGGCAGTTGCATGCTGGGTAATGAAGGGGTTAATGCCGCCTCTATATTGTCAGCTGGCGCTAAGCCCGAATTCATGGTGTCAGTCCAATATTAGACCCGGCCACCATAAATTTCTAGTAAACATTAAAAAAAAAAAACACAACAAAGAGAAAAAATATTTTAATAGATATAAAACACAAGACATTTGTGGACTCCATCTTTATTAACAAAAATAACTCCCTCCGATCTAATCCACAGGGTGTCTTCTTCAGCTATGCTACATCTCTGCAAGCAGACAAACAAGTCTGCTCGCAAAGACGAGAAGGCACGGACTGAACAGCCAGCAATTGGAAAGGTCAACCCAGGCAGCTGGGGGTGGCAGCCCCTAGCTGTCCACTTTATCTGCACTGAGAATCAAAAATACTGCGAAGCGCTACACAATGCTTTTAAATTATTTATTTTTACAGTACTATAGGTGTGAGGGGCCCAACAACCAATCACAGATGCTGTCACAGAGAATGGATGTCTGTGATTGGCTGCTGGAGTAACTTGAAATCAGCCCATACATTCCACCATACTAGAATGTATGGGTTGATTCCGGATGACTCCAATTACTTTGTGATAGTACCTGCGATTGGCTTTTGGGTCCCTCTACAGTGAATAACCTGGAAGCAGAAGCAGCAGGACAGCAGGATGCCGGTAAGTATGATGATGATGTTTAATAACTACTTTCTTTTTCCAGCTCCCTGCTCGCTGCTGTCCGTCTTCTTTCCAGGGCGGCATCTTCTTCCCACGGATTCAAATTACCCGCCCATTGCGTCCTCGCAATGAGCGGGTCACGTGCTGCAGGCCCCGCGTCACTTCCGGCCGCTGCGTCGCTGGGACTGTGACGCGCCCAGGCCGGCTTCAGCATGCCATCTGCGCATGCTCAGAAGCCGGCCTGAGCGTACGTGTGACGAGGCGGGCGGAAGTGAAGCGGGGCCTGCAGCACGTGACCCGCTCATTGCGAGGACGCAATGGGCGGGTAATTTGAATCCGTGGGAAGAAGATGCCGCCCTGGAAGGAAGACGGACAGCAGCGAGGAGACCCACCTCGCTGACAAAGTGCCTGGAGGAACGCCCAGCCGACAAGAATTTGATAAGTATAAAAGTGATTTATTGTGCCTGTAGTTAGTTAGATTTAGTCAGTCAGGGATGGTTAGAATAGTCATTTAGGGCCCCAGGGACAGATATTTAGAGGTTAGATAGCGATTTTTTGATGGTTGGTTCCCTTTAAAGTCCGAGTTCGAGGTTGGGACTCAAGTTTGAGTCACATTCGGCCTTTAAAAAACTCGGACTTTAAACAATAGCCTGGGTGAGTCTGGGGAATTAGAACATCGGCGAGTTCACCCAACACTAGTTATATTTAATATGTGGCTATAAATTGTGCTTCCATGTTGTTGTGCACTGTATGACCTCAGTATCACCTCTGAGATTTCCACATCTTCACATTTTCATCGTATTTATATACATTGTGGTAGACTATATGGGAAATTTTCCAGCAGACACAATAGAAACTCAGAAACAATATAGAAAATGCTGACAAAATGGTGCAACCACCACAGACGTATTCAGCTATCACATTAACAAAGCCACAGGCGTGTTCACATGTTTGCTTTCTCTTGGGTATTTTTGCTAACACAATAGATTATTTGTATTTTCTCTGTTCTAGGACATTCTTGCAAAACCTCAAAATCTGAAGGGAAAAAAATGTGTGCCTTCATGTCAAATGGGGATCTAAGGGATAACAGTTCTCCTTATGGAGAGTGACGTCAGGTCCGGCATGCCAGTATGAGGAGACTTCAAGGGGTTATCCGGGATCTATCAAAAAAAATTAAGGCAGGTAGTTGGCACCTACCTACCTGTTGTGCCCGACACCATTCACTGCCGGTGATTTCTCTGTAGATGGGCTTATAGCCGATTTTACGCTGATTGACAGCCGGCACCCCCAATCAGGTAGCGGGGAGCCCGCTGTCATTCAGCAGGAGGTCGGCTGTCCCGCCCCTTTCCACAGAGCAGAAAAGCTGCCTCTGCTCTGTTTACCCCGCCATGCTGTCTGTGACTGCTCCGTGTGGAGGGTGAACGGCTGTGAACGGTGCTGGGCACAACAGGCAGGTAACTGGCGACTACCTGCCTGTTAGTACTTAGGCACGTTTTTTTTTCCATATAAATCCTGTATAATCCCTTTAAAGGCCTTGTGTGGGGAAATAAATATACAAATTGCCTCCTCAAAGAGGACTTGAACTCTAACGCCACCTATTGGAAGTAGCAATCCTGAGTCACTATTGACCTTTTAACGAACCTTAGCACATAAAACAAAGGATACAAATCAAGCCAGAACCTTAATTTGCAGATACAGTGTTTTGGGGTGTTTGCTCCTTGTCAGTGCAAAGTATGAGATTTGAGATCTGATTTGGCTAGGTGAGAGGATAAGATTGGGGATCTAAGGGATAATAGTTCTCCTTATGGAAATGACGTGACCCATAGGGGCCGTGGGGTACTCAGAGCCAGGTCGGTCGACGCTACTGGGGATGTCACGGTGGCGTGATCCGGTCCGTGGCCCTGGAGCGGGGAGGGGAAAGTAATTTGTTACTTTTTATGAAGTTACAGGACTTGGGGGATAAGAATTGTTCTTGTGACGCCACCCGCGGGTTGTGGCTAGTGATGGCCACCGCTGCTATACAGTTCCTCTGGGGCTGGTGACAACACAGCACAATTGGTACCCTCCACGGGTAGGGCTTATCCCATGGCAGCAGATGTTACTGAGTGAGTTGGTACTGATGTACAGCGCAGGGCTGAGGGCGCGACAATGAAGTTCACAAACACAGTGGGGTGCAGTCTCAAGGTCTTTACTCACAGATTGTTGTCCCGGGTTACGACAGCCGTCACCGTGTAACAGCCCGCTGAGCGCTGAGTTCTTGGAGGACGGGATCCAGCTAACTCCTGGGTAGCTTGGTGGTGCTTAACCGGTACCCCCTTCCACTGTCCTCTCACGGTTGTCTCACTCTGCGCTTGCTTCACGCTCCTGCCCGGCACCTCAAACACAGAGCCCTGAGCCAGTGGCCACGAGCCTTTGTAGGACAACACTTGGTTCCCTGGAGACTAAGTGGCCAACTTTTTGGCGGGTGTGTGCAGTTTTGACTGCGGCACTTGGAGATACCAGAGCTTTCGGGTTGCTAGCTTAGTCTGGTTGTTCTCCACTAGTCTGGGGCCGGTTCCCCTTCACTGCAGCCTGGTCCTTCCACACCGTGTCAGTCAGTGTGGATGTGGGCGTTCCCGGGTGGATTGCTCACTACCCGGTCCCCTGGGACCCCTTCTGTCTTCGAGAGCACCCTCTCTCTCTCAGCTCTACCGTCTTATCTTGTCTCTCTCAGGTCTTGGGATGAGCTCCAACTGGCTACAGTCCCCAGGACGTCTCGTTTTTGTTCTTGTCCTTCTCTGACAGACTGTCTGGCCATCACAGACTCCTGCAGTTCTTGCCACCCACCCACAACTACCTTATAGTTTCTACTTTCCTTTTTATACTGCCTGTCACGTGTCCTATGTCACTAACGTGTGTCCCCCCTGACTTCACTCCCTCCTGGGTGCTCCCCTGAACTCTGCTCTCCACCCATCCCTTCTACCTTGGTTCCTCTCTTGCAGACAGGCCCAGGGACTGTGCTCTCCCTTAGGAGCAATCTTGCTCCTATCCCTGACCTGGAGTGGTGTAGTGTTGGTCTCGGTGTCTGGATACCGGTCAGTGTCCCCTCCTTACCCGAGAGCGGGGTACTACACCTCTGGCTGGGGTGTAGTACCTCTGTGGTGACTGGATCCGCAGGGGTGCCACAGAAAGTGACATGTTAGGTCTGGCATGCCAGTATCTACAAAATGAGCTTCTGGTTTGGCAAATATCTTTGGTTTTATAACAAGGCTTGATAAAGGGTTGATATTGACTTGTTGGATTGTTGCTTTCAATAGGAGGCGCTAGAGTTCAAGTCCTCGTTTAAGAGGCAAATTACATATTCATTTAAAATCAGACACAAAGAGGTACAAGATGGACTGTAACATGATATAAGTACAGTAAGGCCGGCTTCACACCACGGTTTTATCAGGTCCGGGCCTGTCTGGGGTGAACCTGACAGCCCCGGACCCGATTTTACTGTAGTGTAGCCCTATGGGGCCGCATGGAGCCAGATGGCGATCCAGGGGAATTTGGATTATTCTTCCGGACACAAATCTCCCCAAATTAGATCCTCCTGGATTCACTCGGATCCGGGGCAATCCAGCGCTCCCTAACATGGGAGTCTATGGGCCTGGATTGCCCCGATACGGGAGGATCCGGTAGGATCCGGGAACCGGACACCGGCGGGTGAAGTTCAGTGTGAGCTACGTTGAACTCCAGCACCAGGGAGCTGTCCCCTGTGAAGCGGTTCAGCACCATTTCACAGGGGACAACTGAGCTCGGCTGCATTCGGCTACAAACAGGACCGGAGGGCATATTAGGTTCACCCCTGACAGCCCCGGACCTGATGCTGCCGCAGTGTGAAGCCAGCTTAAGACTTGGCACTACAAATGGTTTCTGAATTATATACAAATTATTCAATTGACCAAAACCACATAGATGTTTCGGTCCCAAACATTGGACCTTCCTCAGTGTGCATAAGGTAAGGTATAAGGCTGCTTAAGAAAAATCAGCACAGGTGAAGATCACAATGACCACCTCTTGGTATAGGAGCACTCCTATAGCATTCAGAAACCATTTAGATTGCTAAATCTTACTTTGTTCACATGCAGGATTGGTTTTTGCTTGAGCACTGTTCGTTGTATTATGGATCCTCACAACCAGGATTTGTAGTCCCAACTCTTTAATTAAGGCAATCTGTGAGCAGGTTTTTGCTACCTCATCTGATAGCAACATAATGTAGGCAAAGAGATTTTAAACCCAACGAGGTATCACATGGCTGAAGCTGTTTTGACACAATCAAAGCAGTTAGTTTTAGGAACACAGCAGAGCTGGGAGAGCTGCCCCCGCCCACACCAGGCTCTCTATAGAGATTGTACATTGACTGTGTGGTGTCAATCACAGCAGGGGGCGTGTCAGACTGCCATGCACGTGACAAAGTAGCTCTGCAATACCAAAGCAAGAGAGGAAAAGGCTGTAAAAGACACTCCCAATCCGGGATGCAGGCATTATTCAGCATGCTACATTTTTTTTTAAAATTACTGAATAATTAGTTTTTTTTATTAAATCCCAGACTGGATGTGCCTTTTCCTCTCTTACTTTGACTTCTCTGGATTTGTCCACCAGTGCCTTTGTGTCGGCCATTTTTGATGAAAATTTGGGCTTTTCAGTAACAGGGGGTCCAAAGATGATGAGAGATAGCAAGATGAGACAGGAAGAGAATGAATGGGTCCTGACAGCTTAATGTTTGTCATCACAGCAAGCGTCATAGCATTAAAGACAATAAGTGAAGCTTTAAAAGAAACCTTCCAGATGATTCACGCTAGCCGAACCCCAAACTGAGTGAATCGGAGACAGATTGATTTATTGTTGATATCTCCCTGTCTAGCATTCTGTCATTGACAGGTTCTTTAGAACACACCTAGGCATAGACCTGTCAATCAAGCAAAGCCAGGAGGCAGGTGGAGATATTACTACATGTACTCAAGTTCACATATACCCACATTTCACACTTTACTACAATACAATATTTGCATATGTGGTGCCCCTGCGGTTCGGTTGCCACTATGGTATTGCACATATCCAATAGGTGGGGTATTAGGCTCACAGGTAAGAAGGGAAAGCTTTGCTGAGGTCCCCAACACACACCCAACACTTTCCAAACTCCAGGCCAGGGAGATGCTAGACGGAAGAGACACACATTCAGAGCAGTCCCCATCTACTGGCTGGAGGGATGAGTTAGGTTTGGGGTGGGAGGTGTTAGTTAGTTGGAAAGAGAAGATAGAAGAAAAACAACATGGCGAGGAGAAGGAGTTCTAGGGAAGCCAGGCAGCTAGGGAGCACCCATGCAGGAGGGTCAGCTGCAAATCCCCAGGCCTGAGGACCCAAATCTATAGCCGAATATTCAGGCTGGGTAGAGGAACTAGTTGCACAGGGGTACCAGCCCCAATTCGGTCTGGATATCTTCATGACCAGCCGAGAAACTGGAGGTCACTAGGCTGCATGTACAGTGACTACCAAGGTGGACTCTCTCAAGGCTAAGGAACTGAATAGAGTCAAGAGGACTTGCAAGGCAGTCACTAGGAGGGCTTGTAGTCACCTGCCTTTGGGAGTTGTAACCACAGTACACTAGGAGGACAAGGAGTAGCAGAGTGACAGAGAGGAAAGGGCAGCAAGGAAGGCCATATTCCCTGTGTCTCAGCAGAGTGGACATGGACTACTTGCGAGCTGGCCAGTCTGCAATCTTGGTGAATACAGTACTCCGGCTGGGTTATGTTTGCACTGAACTCAAGTAAAGGTTACCGGTAATAACTGCAAGAACCTTGTGCCTGTCTACTCTTTCCTGCACCTCTATGCATCTTTTACTACTACATCCACCACCATCTCTACTTTACCTTCACTACATCCCAGTTGCCTGCTCCATCTGAGGGGAGTATTCGTTCTAGCTGCCAGACCATCTACGCCCTGTGATTTACTACATGCAGCGTTGGTCATCCCTGACCAGAAACCTCAGATGTCATCACAACAAACTTTTCCCTTTAAAATCCCCTTTTTCAACGACCGGTCGCGGCCATGACTTCCAGGGAAGGCCACTGTGACATCCCCTGAACTGACGAACCCTGGAGAGTCGAGTACCCAAGGCCCTATGACCTCTGCACATACATACACACAATTATATATCTAGCGTACTATGGACCTCCGGTCAAATTTTGGATCAGTCCCTTCCTCTTTACCATACCAAAACATATCATCTCCCTCTTTGACTTCTTCTTGTATGCACATTTTTGTAAGTTGTAAAATCAAACCCCTACAATCCTAGACCTCAGAGTCAGACCACTACTATATTGCAGATCCCAGACTTAGATCCTAAACCTCAGAGTCAGACCCCTACAATATTGCAGATCCCAGACTTAGATCCTAGGCCTCAGAATCAGACCCCTAAAATATTGCAGATCCCAGACTTAGATCCTAGGCCTCAGAATCAGACCCCTAAAATATTGCAGATCCCAGACTTAGATCCTAGAAATCAGAGTCAGACTCCTACAATATTTCAGATCTCACACTTAGCTCCTAGACCTCACAGTTAAACCTTTACAACTCCACTTCTGAAAATGAGCATAGAGTCAACATTGATCTCAAAATTATTTTTGACCTTAGACTCAAATCTCAAAAATTAATTCAGTCACTAGGTTCAGTTCCCAAAATATATTTGGACCCAAGACCAAACCCTTTATTAATTCAGACTCTGAACTCTATTTTCAGTATAGGAAATGACTGACCGGCGGCACCTGTGTGTAAAGGCGCTAGCTGAAAAAAACACATTTACCATAAAGTATACAGCTGCACAATACAACACAAAGGAAGGAGGAAACATGATCTAGCATAATAGCTATGAAAATACTTGGCAAGGCAAATACATGAAGCTAATGAAAATTTGTGTGAGGAAAAGAGACAAAGCAAAAACTGCTTAGGAATATTTGAAACAATGGAAAAACTTAGCTGATGTATCGGCCAATTCATGGGAGCCCGATAACCAATGGCAAGGTATTCTCTACGGGTACTTAACCTACTGCCTCTGTTTGTGATTGAAATCTGCATGTGTGGGTGATTAGGAACCTGGCCACAACAAGATGGTGGATTTAGCATGGCTGTGGGGCAAGGATGCTCAGTTAGAAAAAATATACTTAGATCCTAGACCTAACAGTCAGACCCATTCAATATTTCAGATCTCATATTTAGATCCTAGAAATCAGAGTCAGACCCCTACCATATCTCAGATCCCCAAGGTTAGATCCTAAACATCAGAGTCAGACCCCTACAATATCTCAGATCTCAGACTTAGATTCTAGACCTCAGAGTCAGACCCCTACAACTCATCTTCTTAAAATGAGCATAGCGTCAACGTCGATCTCAAAATTCATTTAGACCAAAGACTCATCTCAAAATTTATTCAGACTCTAGGTTCAGTTCCCAAAATACATTTGGACACAAGACCAGACCCTGGATTAATTCAGACTCTGGACTCCAACATTTTTTTGAGACCCCAAACAAAAGTCTTTTCTCATAAATTTAGAGCCCAGACTTGACAAACAATAGCCTCAAACTCTTGAAATTAAGCAATAAATGCCCCCAAAATCCTGCGGCCCTGCTCACTGACCTTACCATAGAACTTTGTTACAGCATGGATGAGGCCCAAATATAACTACCTTACCATAGAACTTTGTTACAGCATGGATGAGGCCCAAATATAACTACCTTACCATAGAACTTTGTTACAGCATGGATGAGGCCCAAATATAACTACCTTACCATAGAACTTTGTTACAGTATGGATGAGGCCCAAATATAACTACCTTACCATAGAACTTTGTTACAGTATGGATGAGGCCCAAATATAACTACCTTACCATAGAACTTTGTTACAGCATGGATGAGGCCCAAATATAACTACCTTACCATAGAACTTTGTTACAGCATGGATGAGGCCCAAATATAACTATATGTGTCAAAGAGCGGCAACCCCATTAGAGGATGCACAAGACCGCTAGAAGACCGGGGACCCTACAAATATATATAAAAAAAAATGTTTTCAGAGAAAAGCATTAAACATTGCTGTATTCTCAATTATTGCTACATTGCATGGAAATGAAAGTTATTTCCTTGTCACGTCAGTTCTAATGGTCGCTGTTGACAGAGTCGTAGATCCCAAAATGTTATAGATTTTTACACAACTTGTAATATATACAAAGCTGTAGAACATTGGAACTAAAGGGGCTCCTCTCACCTTTCTAGTTTAGTTCGTCTACACAAGTCTAGAAATCTTACCTTTGGGTGTGAAGACAGGTTTGTTGCAGAAAGAAAATGACTCGAGATTTGTCCTATTCTTAAGAAAGAACTGAAAGAAAAATGCAAGGAGGAGTCCAGACATCGTCTTTCATCTTCTGAGGTGTGCCTGACATCAACAGCTTCATTATATATGATACACACTATATACTACACACAGTATACACTATAAAGTCAACATATTCAGTCATGGGCGAAAGTATTGACACTCTTAAAATTGTTCACTAAAAAAAAGTATTTCTCCCAGGAATGATTGCCATCACACATGTTTTGTCATACACACGTTTATCTCCTTTGTGTGTATCGGAACAACACAAAAGAAAAGAAGGTAAAAAAGGCAAATTGGACATAGTTTCACACAAAACTCCAAAAATGTGCTGGACAAAATTGTTGGCACCCTAAACTTAATATTTAGTTGCACCCTTTGGAATAAATAACTGCAATCAATCACTTCCTATAAGCATCAGTAAGCTTCTTACACCTCAACTGGAATTTTGGACCACTCTTCTTTTGCAAACTGCTCCAGTCAAGTCACCCAGTGCCAGAGGCAGTAAAACATCTCTGAGCCTCCACCATGTTTGACTGTAGGTCCTGTGTTCTTTTCTTTCATTCCATTTTTGTTAAACAGTAGAATAGCGTACTTTACCAAAAAAAGCATTATCCTAGTCTCATCTGTGCACAAGACACTTTCCGAGAAAAATTTTAGCTTATTCACATATATTTTGGCAAACAGTAGTCTAGCGCTTTTATGTTTCTGTGTCAACAATGGGGTCCTCTTGGGTCTCCTACATAGAGTTTAATTTCATTCAAATGTCAAATAATAGTTTGCACTGACACTGATGCACCCTGAGCCTGCAGGACAGCTGGAATTTCTTATGAACTGAATGTACTAGACTAGAGGTACTCGATTGGTGGAACATGGTGCAAATCTGTCTAGATCTTTCAATCCTCCCATCATAAACATACACAATATATGGATGACCTATCCACAGGTTAAATATCAGATTGGTTGGGTTACAACATAGCCACCCCTAATAATCAGCTGCTATGTGCTCTGGGGGCTGCAGGATGTCAATACCTTTAAATTAATCAATTCTATTTAAAAGGAGCAGGTCTGAACTGGATAACATATCAATAAACTGTGAATGTGCAACACTATTAGTTATTTTAGGAGTTTGACCTGAAAAAATAGTTTGGTCTGGTTTTTCCAGTAGCAACATCAAATCCTGATTTCAATTATATAACTTTAATAAGGTAACATTACTATTTGGGTTCAATTTGGTCTGTCATCTGACCTCTAACCAATGTAAGCAGAACTTTACTGAAACTGTCTGCACATTGCCTGTGTTGTTCTAGGTTTGTGCATACTGTCAGGCTGGGCTAGTTCTGTGCCTCAATCACCTGAATTCAGCTCACTTAATTAAGAGCCAAATTAAATTAGCTTTCAGCTCTGCTCTGGGTCAATTGTATATTTGCTTTTTGCTGGGTAGGACTTCATCTCTTTGTGTTCTGAACCAGACCCTGTCTGACTTTGTTTCTTACCTGGACTTGACCTTCTGCTAGTGACCTGACTTCTCTTTCTGTTTTGTACCTATGTACTCTGTTTCTGTCTCTCTGGTTTCCTGACTTCGGCTTGATTTGGATTTTGCTTCTGTTAACCATTTGCATTACTGCGCCATTTCCTGGACCTGACAACGGATTACATTGACCTCTCTTTACTACCAGTAAGTAGTATAATTGTTATACTTACTTTCCATTTATTTCAGTTAGTTTTCTGCTTCTCTGAGACTAGTTATTACTTGTGACCAGTGCCACAGAAACTAGTTAAAGGGCTATTCTCTAGTTAATAAATTGTTTAATTAGTGAGACAGCATGAAAATAGTAAAAGCAAGTAGATCACAATTTTGCTTATCTGCTGTCATTCTCTTGCAGTGAGAGTGGTTATCTTTTATAGCATACAGATGGCTTTTATGGAGCCTAATCTCCAGACCAGACCAAGACAGTGCATTAGATACCTCCCTTAAGAGGGCTTAACTCAACATCCCATTCAGCTCTCCCCAGCCCATTGATTTCTATACAGCAGTTAGCTTCTTTCCAGGGATGTAACTACAATAGGTGCAGGGGTTGCAATCGTACCCCTGCCCTGGAGCCTTAGGGGCTCCAAAAGTCCATTTGGCCTATAGAAAAATACTAATACTATTAAAGATTTGCAATAATTGGGGGCCATGTTGCAGTTTTCTCACCGGGGTCCATGAGTTTGAAGTTACACCACTGCTTCTAACCTCCCTTCCCCTCCTTCCTGTCTCACTCATCATCTGAAGCTATAATATATATTTGTAACATGATTTTCTTCTGTTACAACCACTGCAGTATTTTACTGTAAGGAAAGAACACTGCAAGCAACAAGAGCAGAGAACATCCCCATCCCCAGAATTGATGCATGCTCCGTAGAGCCGGGATCAACCCAGCCCCTGAAGTGGATGTCACTGATGAAGCTTCTTTTACGGGTGGGGGCAGAAACTGCCGCAGTGACCACAGCCTCTGCCCCCCATTGAGGCACTGTATGAATATCCCAGCATGCACTGGGGGTTTTCCAACAGAACATCATAAAAATGGCAATAGGTAAAAATAAAAAAAGAAGTTAAATTAGAGAATGAAGGAGAGAGACTTGTAAATTAAAGCATATTAGAAAAGCCATTAGAATATTACAATAGTTAGGCCCCTTTCACATCAGCGGTTTGCGGCCGATCCGGCAGGTGGTGCCCTAATGGCCGACTTGTGGCCTGGATCTGGCAAGCCCCATGCATTGTCTATGGGGCTTGCGGTCCGGTGCAGCAAGTGCAGTTCTGCCGGATGCGGCAGATCCGGCACTTGCTGCCACGAAAAAAAACTCTGCTTGCAGCTTTGCATCGTGCTGGCTGGATCATCGCCGCAAGTGCGGTCGTTAGGCGGCAGATGCGGCGCCATCTGCCGGATCAGCTGCTATCATCAGCAAAACGCTGATGTGAAAGGCCCCTTTTTTAGGATGGATATCATTATTAGTTTTGGACCTCCCCTTTAAACAAACACTTGTGTTCCTGACGTTGTGTAAAGACATTGTGAAAAATGTTTTAGACCCATGATTAGATATTTTTTCCTTCTAATAATCTATAAGGCACTGTGACTAGACTGCTTCTTAGATAAGTTGGTGGACATTGCACATGTTACTATTCTTATCTCACACTGACTGGAGTAGCAGTAATGCGTGGATCCATATTATACATCCTTTACAAATCCGTGTTTAAACATGTACATGAAAAATGGCAGCGGCCCATCAGTGTATTGGATCCGTGTACGGTCTGTGTGTCTGTTTTTAATGTCAATGTAATCACTGTTTTTTACAGATGGATTTTCAGTAGAGATGAGTGGACCCATGGAGGTTTGGATTCTGGGGGTTCTGCTGGACTATAGACCATAACGTTCCTTTATGGACCCATACTTGACCCAAAGTTCATTGGAAGTCTGATTGGGCAGTTCGACTTTCCGCCCACATAAACAAACCTCTTCCTGGGGACAGAGGGCAGTTTTGTCTTTTTTTTTTTTTTTTACAAACCACATGACCACCTTTCCCAGGGCGGGTATAAGCGGTGACGTCACTGCAGGGGGCGGGGCTAAACGGCCATTTCTGGGGGAAAAAAACAAACTCTGTGTTATAATGCTGAAGAGGGAGAGAATGATTGGCGGCGGTGGGCAGATTAAACATGCAGGGGGTGTGAATCTGCCCTTGGCTGCAGCCCCTAGCCACCTCCTTAATGGCTGGAGCATGTAAGTTTTCTAAGTGTATTATCTCGGGGTACAGGGCTGCTCAAGTGCTGGGGGACCCCTTGCCTGGATGCAGCAGACATGCTGCATCCAGTGCTGTAATTAGATCACCATGCCTGGTTTGGTGACAGGTCCTCTTTAATAAAGGAAGAATGTTAGAAAACAGCTTAGATTATGGAGATAAATTGGATAGTAAGTTAGGAAAAAGTTTCTGGTCTCAGGCTACCCCTGTAAAGAAATTTCCCAAGATTCTTTAAAAAGTAGGCACATAGCGGAGAATGTAGAGTACCATTCATGCAACAATCACAGCAGAGACTGGCGTTTGTTCACAGCGGTCAGATGAAGGAGCAAAGCTGTGAGTGACTGATATTTCTACTAATATTCTTTTATTCCAATCCTTACTTTTTGCCCATCTTAAAGAATCCTGAAAAACTCTATCTGAATAACAATATCCTACATCTATATTGTAAATCTATCTAGATCCTCTATATATTGTAAAGTGCATTCCCATTCCAAAACAGCACCTTTATTGTAACTCACCTTGGGTTCTGGAGTGCAGAGATCTCAGCGGTTTTCAGAATTTGGATCTTTAATTCTTCTCATCCCGTTGTCCAAAGAAATACAGTTACCCATGAATGAATTATACAGGCAGCTGTGTACACATACATACACACACATAACAAGACAAACGTATTATTTTAGTAAAATACATTGCAAATTGCTGTGTAACCAAACAAAAAAATGCCATGTAATGGAGCTTTTCCGTAAAGGTGAGCCAAGAATCTTACACGTTCAAGTTCCTTATTAGAGTTCTTGGCCCATCATCGCTGCTAAACTTGTATTTCTTGAAAGATTCCACTTCTATTTCATTGCTGGCAAAGAAACTAAATACATAGAAGATGTCAGATGAGTTTACACTTCCAGGCGTGACTAAGCACCTTCTATTATTGGCGGTATGCATTGACAGTGCAGATGTTTACCATGTTTCTACAAGCCCGTGAGGATTCAGAAAAATACATGAGCGCTGCTTAGCGTGTGCTCTTTAGTCTTCCAGATTCCCATAACAATGGACAGTTCTTGTATGAGGCAATGACTACAGTAATGACTAAGCAATTTCTTCAATGGTTTGTACAACAGCACCCCCTATCAGCTTGGAGAATCCAAAAAGCCTAGATACGTTATTCGGGAGTATATAGGTTACTAGTATGAAAATATAAAGGATTGGCCTGGGTATCATGATAGTTGATGGTATAATTGTCTTAAAGGTGCACGTAAACTGGACATTGAGTCAAATTAGCCATTGAAATCCCATATGACTAGCATATCAAACACCCATATACTGAATCTTGCAGTTTTTTTGCTTTTTGTATAAAGCTCTACCTGTAAAATATATCAATAGTGGTCAATACTGCAGGCAATACTGTAAGATTGCATTCCATTGGTGAACCCTTGGTAGGTTTGGTGGCACAGTCAGTGTGTGCCACATGTGATGTGACCAGGTTCCTGCCCTTGAAGACACAAGCATATTAAAGGGGTTGTCCATTACTAGGACACCCCCTTCTGATTCCACATGTCTCCCCCAGGTAAAAGATCCTATACTCACCCCCCCATGCTGGTGCCATTCCAGCGGTGTCAGTAATTACGGTACAGGGCTCAAAAGACATTGGGTCATCATGCGAGCTCCGCGTCCAATCACTGCTGACTTCTTTTGCCACACAGTTAGGACTTTGGATCTCTACTGACATTCTATGCATTTTGACCTGTTACAAAATGGTGTCCGCTGCTTTGCTCCTGATCATGCGATTCTCTCCTCTGCCTTTATAAACCTCAGCCTACCGTCTTCCTGTGCTCGAGTATTCAGTTTGAATTCCAGGATTTCTGTGCTTTCCAAGTGGGCTCCACCTCCTGCTGATCCATTCCGGATTTTCCAGCTACTGTCTTGGTCTCCAGCAGTCTCAACAGTCTCCTCTACTCCCCTGCTTGCAGCTGTCCGTATTTAGTTCCTGACTTTGCTCCTGCTTCACAAGCCCTGTGTCATATAAGCCTTGTGTGCCCTGCTATCATTAAAGAGGACCTGTCACACCCCCTCAAAGATTTCAATCTGAAATCAACACTGAATGCAGCATGTATGCTGCATTCAGGCAAGGGGTCCCCCATGTGTTTGTGATGTTTTTATCCATAAATACAGCCTTCTGTAAAATGTCAGTAAGGCATTACCAGCTCTAGGAGTCATCTTCCCGGGGGCTATTCCCGCCCCCTGCCACTCTCCCTCTCCTCGCTGCCTCCTTGATGACTTATCAGGCATCCTCGCTCTGCGCCTGCGTCTCCTTGTGCTACTTCACGCAGGCGCAGAACGAGTTGTTGCTATTGTCGGCCCCGCGCTCCTGACCCGCCTCCCGTCCTGACATCAGCACTTGTTCCCGCCCTGCGCCTGCGTGAAGTAGCACAAGGAGGCGCATGCGCAGAGTGAGGATGCCTGACAAGGCATTGAGGAGGCGGTGAGGACAAGGGGTAGGGGAGAACAGAGACACAAGGGGCGGGAATATCCCCCGGGAAGGAGCTGACTCCTTTAGCTGGTAATGTCCCCTGACATTCTGCTACACGTCTTCAGAAGGCTGTATTTATGGATACAAACAACACAAACACATGGGGGACCCCTTGCCTGAATGCAGCGTACATGCTGCATTCAGTGCTGCCTTTAGATTGATATCTTTGGGTGGGGGGGTGACAGGTCCTCTTTAAATGAACTATTGTTTATAGTGCTGTTACAGCTCTATGGACATCGGGACTCTTTAATAACTGTACTTCACCAATAAGTTTTGGACTTGCTTTTCTCCATTGGTTTCTTCCAGTGAGAATTATCTTCAGAGACTTTCATGTTTATCTTATCTTGCTAAGAACTATTTCCAGAGACTTCTGTGTTACCGGTTTGATGAACTTTCTCCTTTGCTGCACACCTCATTATATCGGCCACGTGTGATAAATGTAGACTTATTCACCTTAAAACTTTGGTTTCTGTGTGTATTCTGTGCTACCAATTGCAAGTAGATCCCTGAGTAATCCTACAGTACATTATACACGAACAAGAAGCTGGTGGTGATTGGACACAGTCACAATGTCATGTGAGCCCCATAACTATCACCGCAGAAATGGCACCAGGATGGGAGGTGACTACAGGGGTCTATTATTTTACATGAGGGAGACGTGGTATTCGAAAGGGCTGTCCTAGTAGTGGACATCTCATTTAATGTATAGAGTATACGAATGTATGTATTAGGCAGGATGTGATAGCAAATAGTCTAGTGCAAGACGCATCAGTGTTTAACAATGTTGTATAAGATAGGAATATAATTGATAGGTTGATGTTAAGGTATAATTTGCTCAGCAATTAGGTGACTGCAGGACAAGGAAGAGGTAAATTACGGGATTAGCCCACAGGGGATGAAGCCAGTGACTGACTCCGTTAGATTGAGACGGTTTGACTACAGTTGAATTTGGACATGCAGGTTGAGTTACACTCAAAAAGGCAAATTGTCTCTTCAATGAAGAAGTGGATGAACTCTAGCGTCACCTTTAGGCAGCAATCCTCAGTCATAGTCGACTCTTTAACAAGCCTTTTAATATGACCAAGGATTTGTGCCAGATCAGAACCCCAAACTACAGACACTGTGTTTCGGGGTAACTGCCCCTCATCAGTGTAGTGTGTGAGATATTCTGATCTGGCTATATGAAAGGCTAAGACGAGGTCTGGGGAAAAGGCTGCAGTTAGTGGGTGATCGCAACTGCCTGGAGTGGCAGAATGACCCTTCCCCATCTCTTGTGTAAAGAGGATAGGGTTTCCAGCTGAGACTTGGTCTATCTGAGGCCCTGGGTCTTGATCCCTACCATATTAATTGTGCCTTATCGAGATTCTCTGGAAAAAAGGGAGTCATAGGTAGTCCGATGGTTAGGGAACTAAACTTAAGAGACTTTGCTGTGCATCTGAAGTTGTACGATAAAGAAAATGTACATAAGATGTGTGCCCACTGCCTCAGTTGTAAAGTCAGAAGTTTTTAACGTAAAGAACTGTTTTCTTCACTGTCTATCTACACCGCGGGAAGGACATGGTTTGCCCAAGACATTAGTGATATGCAGCTGCCACAAAGGTACAACCTGCATCACTGAAATCCTTGCTCCTAACCAGGTCCCCCGCACTATCACACACAATATTCCCCAACCTGTGGAGATGAATGGAGCATCCGAGGATCGAGCTTCGACCACAGCTCTCACCCAGGACCACCCTCAAACCACATGGGTCCCAGAGAGCGTCTAAAGCAGTAACACTGGTGACTTTGCACTGGATCGTTTAAAGGTAGGTTTGGCTTGCATACTGTTTGTGTAGTTATGTCTGGGGATCAGTTTGGATTCCCAAGAACCGGGATACAAGCGGAACCCCCAGTGAGACCATGGTCAGTTTTAATGACCTCTGTGCTTTTTCCAAAATAATCTATATATTTAGACTAACACAACAATGTAGACTACATTATTGTGTCCATCTCAACAGATGGACAGTCTCAGAAAAAAAACACCCTCAAACATAGTTCATTTCAACCCACTATCATAAAAATCTATGGCACCATTGAGAATCTGTCTCAGGGATTCACATAGAAGCTTGAGATGTCACAGCAGTAATGCAGTGAGCAAGGCATCTGAGAAGCTGAGGACTGACGGTATCAGTGTCCTGTGTGCACCTAGGCTTGGGGGTTGCAGACTAAAGCAGTATAATTCACTTTGAGAATGTCTGTTGTATACCTGACGATGGAGGCCTCATTATTCCTGCTATAACCAGAAGGAGAGAGAAACCCTTGCCTGTAGGTATTTAGTGTAACCTTATAGGTCCACAGTAAGATGAAGTGAGATTGTAACCTCCAAGCATTTATACCAATATACTATAACCATTAAGTGTCATCTACTTTACCACGAAGCCACTGACCACCATAACTGACAAGGTAAGTACCAGAGTTATAGCCATTACCCTTATTGCCCCATCTGGAGTAACATTTCTGTGGTATTTCTTGTAAACTGTGCTGAGTTACCCTCATTTATTGCACCACACTAAATTAGATTCAAAGGATGAAGGTAACAGGTTATAGCCTTTGCGCTGCTGATCACTGATAGAAATACCAGGGAAGATTTGAAGATACTGTATCAGAAGATCTTCATTTCGAGGACATCAGGATAAAAAAATCTGTGGTTGTGCAGCGGTTTGGTGGACCGAGGGTCGCTGGAGGTTGTAGGCTTGATGGAAGAGGTGGGTCTTCAGGTTCCTTTTGAAGGTGTCCATGGTAGATATTCACCAAATACTTAACGTGTGAACGTGGCCTAAGAGTAAGATGTCACATCTTTTAGATTTCTCATCTACTCCTGGTTTTGGCTTGCAAAAACTGATGTGAAAAACTGACCGAAAACTGAAAATGTGAACGTAGCCTTAAACGTGTTTATTTTACACACACACACACCACACATGTGAAATATAAAGTGGCCCGCTGTTCCCAAAGGTGGTATTCAGCCGATGAGGCATACCCCCTCCTTGCCGCCAGCCATTAAATTAAGGGAGAGGATCCCACCTTCCTCTATTTTTCTAATCCTCTTCTTTTTCCTTCAGTGATAACGAACTCCGACACAGATGCCCCCGGACACCAAATGAGCCAGCATCCACTGTTCATGACCGCCTATGGACATCACCTCCCGAAAAGTATCACCTCCCGAAAAGTATGAGCCTCAGATTCCTGATTTTGTGGCCTTATCAGGAATCTAATTTGACATGGCCGACCTCTCAGAAATGCACTTTTTCAATCTCTTTTTCTCTGAGAATTTTGTAAATCTTACGGTGGTTGAGACAAATTTATACGCCCAACAATTTCTTTTCCCCAAAACCCCGCTGCAATCTTTTATTAACTGGACAACCATAGACGCAATAGAAATTATGAGGTTTTGGGTCCTTGTTCTTCATATGGGTATAGTGGAGAAGCCAGAAGTTAAGCAATATTGGAGGTTTATACTACACTTCAGTTTTCCACATGGCTATGACCC
This sequence comes from Allobates femoralis, assembly GCA_033576535.1. NCBI lineage: Eukaryota > Metazoa > Chordata > Amphibia > Anura > Aromobatidae > Allobates > Allobates femoralis. The sequence goes on from JARQOC010000007.1 coordinate 131,357,127, forward strand.
AGAAATGCTATGAGTCCATTGCAAAATTTTTGCATTTCAAGGATAATTGTAACAATTATGTAGATACTTCGGAATCTGATAGCGTGAGATCATGACGAAACTGAGACCAGGGTTTTGAGTAAATAATTATATTGCAAATAATAATCAGTTTAAGAAACAGAGACTAACAAAATAAATCCTACAAATACATGCAAGTGCATCCAGCACTAAAATGTGAATGTTCAGAAATAATATGCGAGCAGCATGAAAACGGACTTGTCCAGAAAAAATATGCAGAGAAGTGTCCAGCAAACAGATGGCTATCAATGTACTTCATAGCGCTGAAAAAGTCCTGCTCAAGTCCTGCACAAACAGCCAGCACGGATTAGTACCGGATTAAGTACACTGATAATTTAAATGGAGAATCAAAGTTCCTACAGACTCAGGAAGTCCAGAAGTAATGAAGCTTTTCTCCAAGAGGTCTTGAAGAGAGGAAACCAACAGCCAGGATCAGGATAATACACCATAGACTACAGGCAACTGAGGTAATGAGGCAGAGCACAGAGCTAATTAGCAGCAGCAGGAAGTCCAGAAGAAACCAGTAGTGACTCAGAGACCAGCTAGCACATAATACTCAGGCAATGACTAAAGCCTGGAACCAGACTTATAAGCAGGACTGACAGGACGATCAAGGGCAAGGCGAGGCACAGACTCAATTTTGAGTGAGGGCAAGAAGATACAGCATTCCATGAAGAACCAGGAAACCTTACAATAATGCAATGTCCACCCCAAGATGATCCCAACTTTGATGGTCAATGATCACATCAACAACAATTTTGTTGAAGTGTACATTCCCCAAAGGGACATCTGTGTGGATAAGTCCCTAATACATTTCAAGAGAAGACCCCAATTCTGGCAGTACTAGCCTATTAAAAGGGCCAGGTGTTGAATTAAACTTTACAGATTACAACCACAACTTTAGGGTTTATGAAGGAAGAGAGACACAGATTAAACATCCTGAATGCCCCCCTCCTGGGAATTGGAAAATTGTGTGTGATTAATTAGTGCACCCCCCACTGCTGGATACGGATTATCATCTTCACAAAGATAGCTTCTACACCAGCATCCCACTGCTCAAACCCTTCTCTGCAAGAGTTACTGAGGTATGTGGTGCACAACAACATGAGAAGACTCCCTGGGACGCGAGAGCAAAGCTTGATGTTGCGACAACATGCAGGTGGTCAAGTATAAGAACAAGAGAGATGTCCTTTTCTTGACCACAATACTTGGTAATGGCAGCACCGCAACCGCTCTACGAGGTACATGTACACAAGTCCTCAAGTAAGAATGTATCCTGAGATACAATGAGGGCAGCTGATCCCTCAGATGAAATCCTCTAGCTCTACAGTACCATGCAGAAAGCTAAGGTGTGGTACACGAAGCTGGCTGTGCACATCATAGAAATGGCAATGTACAACACTTACGTGCTATTACGATGTTCCCTTGTTCCCAATTATCCGTTTGTGTAAGCATATCAACAATAAACTGATGCCAAGCGTTCATCAGGTGATTGGACATAACAATAATATTAATGCTCATTCTGTCCACATCATGGCTTGTCAGTGTCACGTGTCGAATGCTTTGCAGTTCATGTGTAATTCTGCTGTAATTTAACTCAGAGTTAGGGATGAGCGAGTCCTAAATTATTCGGAATCGCTAGACCCGCACGAGTCCGAGCCCAGGACTCGCTACTCGTTGCGAGTCTAGCGAGTCCAATGTTAATGAATAGGGAACCGAGTAATAACGAATAATGCTATTTTCAAATCGCTGATGTGTCTCTGAAAGTGTGCGAGTCCAAACTCGCAGGTTTTTCTCTTATTTGGAGCCGAGCTGCAGGCAGGACACCGTACAGCAACGCACTGGCACAGGAAAAAATTGTTTAGTACGCAGAACCAGGCACTGTTAGGGCTCCTTCACATTTGCGTATGGTAACGCAGCGTATGCTGCGTTCCCATACGCATCCAAACGCATGCGCACTGCGTTCCTATGTTTAACATAGGAACGCATAGTGCCTGCGTTTGGCAGCGTTTGCTGCGTTTTTTGCGGATGCGGACGATATCTGCTCTCTTCAGGGTCCAGCGTCCGCACCCGGGACGCAGCATGTTGCATTTTTTGGGCGCTCGGGGACCTTGGAAGATCAGCAAGCGTCCCCAAGCGCACAAAACCTGCATTGTCTTCAATGGGTCCGCAGTGTTCTGCGCTTGACAGCGCAGGAGAACGCTGCGGACCCATTGAAAAATCTCCCGGTGGCCGCCGGTGATGTCACAGGAGCTCACCGACGGCCACCGGGAGATCAGCTCAGCCTCTGCTTCTTCTCTTCTTCTTCCCTTCTTCTTGTCTTCTTCCCCGCCGGCGGTAATCTCCTAGCGATGTCGGCGGGGAGAACAGCTGATTTGACAGCTGTTTGAATCTTCCCGCGCCGACATCTCCTCTCGGTGTCGGCGCGGGAAGATTCAAACAGCTGTCAAATCAGCTGTTCTCCCCGCCGACAGTCCCGGAGCTTACCGGCGGCCGGGGGACGGAGATCTCCGGCGCTGATCTCCGCCCCGGCCCGCCCCCGGACAAAGCCGATTGGCTGGCCGGGCTCCCTAGTGATGTGTCCGCAGGCGGACATTATCCGCTGCGGACACATCAAAAGACCATGCTTTTGACAGCGTTTGTGTCTGCATGCCATTAGCATGCAGACACAAACGCAAATGTGAAGGTAGCCTTAGGCTGCGGTGCTGGCTGCGTGCAAGTTTACAAGTACCGTGCGAGCTGCAGGCAGGACACCGTACAGCAACGCACTGGCACAGGAAAAAATTGTTTAGTACGCAGAACCAGGCACTGTTAGGCTGCGGTGCTGGCTGCGTGCAAGTTTACAAGTACCGTGCGAGCTGCAGGCAGGACACCGTACAGCAACGCACTGGCACAGGAAAAAATTGTTTAGTACGCAGAACCAGGCACTGTTAGGCTGCGGTGCTGGCTGCGTGCAAGTTTACAAGTACCGTGCGAGCTGCAGGCAGGACACCGTACAGCAACGCACTGGCACAGGAAATGTTTTGTGGAAAAATGGCACCAAAATTATTCGGTAGACTAGTGCCAAAAATAAGAAAAAGCTTAGGATTACAGCTCTGCGGAAAGCTGGGTGAACTAAGCTCTGAGGATGGTGCTGGATTCACTGTAAGGCTGCACCTATCTCCCCTTCCTTACAGTCCTGTACAGCAATCCTCCGTCCTGGTAGTTCTGAAAAGAACTTTTGGGTTATGTGTGAGGAATCTTGACTCCTACACTCCGTCCTGTTAGTTCTGAAAAGAACTTTTGGGTTATATGTGACTCCTACACTGCCTAACTGTCCCTAGATCTGCTCCAAGTCTCCCTGCACTAGGTCAGCTCTTCTCAGGAATGTGCCCAAAATGGCGGGGGCAAGCCTTATATACTGCCTTGCCTGTCATAGATGACATAGGCATCACGATGGACAGCAGCCAATCATAGTCCTGACACAACCAAAGCTGCTATGGCATTACTGACTATGATTGGCTAAGATGCTTGTCCTTCTTCACAAGTTTTCTGACCTAACACGCAATGCTGACTAGTAACATAAAAGATTCTGGATTCGCGAGTCCCGAATAGAGAATACAGGACTCGGAATCGCAGACTCGCTAGGATTCGGACTCGTAGACTCGCTCAGACTCGCTGCTGTTTGGGGAGATTCAAGCTATATAGTGATGTGATAGAGCGAGTCTAGCGAGTCTAGCGAGTGAGATAAAGTAAACTCTGACAAAACTAAGATTGCCATTGACTTGCATTGGACTCGTTACTGAGCGAGTATTCGCTAAAAGACTCGCCGATTACCGAGTCCAGCGAGTCCCTTAAGAATCGCCGAGTAACGAGTCCTAGCGAGTAGACTCGCTCATCCCTACTCAGAGTATTTCCTTTGGTTCTTCCGGGTTTAATGCTAGAAGCTGTTGTTGTCTTTTTATGTGACTCTGCATGTGTAGATGAGGGTTTGTGTCAGATCACTTAGTTGTTCACTCCCTCAGCCTTCCAGCAGGTGTCGCTGATAGAGTTTCACTCTGCCTTGACCGTGAGCTGAGAAGACGTTGATACACTCGTGCTGAGACATCTTGGTGCTCTTCCTTCTGTGGAAGTTGCTGTGTATCTCTGTCTGTGGGGGGTATGTGTGGGGGTGTAGCACAGAGCTGGTTGAGGAGCAGAGGGCAAGGGTGGTGGACCAGACCTCCTCACCATCAGAGGTACCTATAGGTACAGGGTCAGACTAGGGAGCCCAGTCCAGGGCCAGACTAGCTACCTAGTTTAGCTTGCCCCTTATTTCCATTCTGCTTCCATTCCCTCATCCACTATACCACACTCGTGACAGTCAGCAAGTGAAAACAGGATGGTAGGTGATCTCACCTGGCCTGAATTCAACTCTTGTAACAGCACCCTAAAAGTTTCAGTTTGATAGCACAATATCTTAGAATTTGGGGTGAAGCTTTTAATTTTGTACACACCTATAAAAAATGTGCTCTGTATTCTGCTGCGCCAAGTTAACTTTACTACTAGACCAGCCAGATCCAGGGCCACCTTTTGAAATTGGTTCCAATCCACAGGACTTGTAAAATGTCACCAAGGAATAGTTAGTTGACACTGGAGAGCATTAATGTTTGTGTACTTTTGTACTTTAGCAAAAATACTTAGCTGGAAAAAACGTTGAAGATCAGGTTCTTTGGTATTTCACACCTATAATGGCCCCCTAACATAGTTTATTATTTTATTTAGCATTGCTTATGTAGCACCATCATATTCCACAGATATCAATCATCACTGTCCGCATTGGGGCTCACAGTCTACATTCCCTATTGTATGTCTTTAGAGTGCGGAAGAAAACCGGAGAACTCGGAGGAAACCCATGAGAACCCAGGGAGAACATACAAAATCCTTGCAGATATTGTTCTTGGTGGGACTTTAACTTGAGACACCAGTGCTACAAGTCAACAGTGTTAACCACTGTGCTGCCCCAATGCTAGAGTGTGGTCTAAGGGTGCCGTCAGACCTGTCGACGGCGCAGGAGAATTCGGCGGCGACTGGCAAGAGCGCGCACATTTTTGGCGCCCGCCAGCGTCGCCGTCCCGCATTTACATGGGGCGACATCTCCAGCGACGCGCCGATGATCTGACAGGCGGCATTGCCGCCAGGGTCTCTGAAAACCCCAGTGGCGATGCAGTACAATCACAGGCCAGATCAACTAGAATACCTCCACTGTCTCCTGGTATATTGGGCATCTTTGTGTTAAGTCTTGACTCTGGGGCTCAATCTGGTGACCTCTGCTTGTGTGGTCAGTATTTGTTTCCATTGAACTGCAGCAGGTTTTGTATTGGTCCAACTGCTGTTAGTTCTTGTCTTGTTATCTGTGATTATTTATCCAGACCTTGGGCTTCTGTTAGGTCTCACCTTTCGGAATTCATTCAGATGTTTGATGATGTATCTTCTAAGGCGGCCGTCACACGCTTCAATATCGAGAGCGATATTGTTAGCGATCACGTGCACGCGCGATCGCTAACGATATCGCTCACATCGCTGGTGAGATGTCACACAGACAGATTCACCAGCGATGTGGAGCAGCGAGATCGCTGGTAACTATGGTACACATCGGGTTACTAGGCGCCGCGCGGCGCTTAGTAACCCGACGTGTACCATAGTTACCATCTCCCAGCATAGGCTCTGCCGCTGGGAGATGGATCATTGCAGTGTCACACACCACGATGCTGCAGATTGAACAAGCGATGATCGCTTGATATGAGCTCCGGCTCTCATATCTGTGATGTCACGATCAAGCGATTTTACATTGTAAAATTGCTTGATTGCACGCAGTGATGCACAAACGATATCGCTTAAGCGATCAAAAAGAAGATCACTTAATCGATATCGTGTATTATATTGATGCGTGTGACGGCCGCCTAAGACTGAGTGTGACGTTTTCCCACTGCCTAGAACATATTGCGCTATCACATTCATACCAAGTGTTAAAATCCATCATTCTTGTTGACCTCTCTCTTCCAGAGAGAGTGTTTGAAGAGTATATTGAAAAAATCCAGCCAAGGGTCGCTTACAGTCGGCCACCTTGCTGGTCGCCGTGGGATTTTTTCTTTGATGGAGGGTTATGTCCTGTTTGGACTTTAGAAAAATGTATAAAATGATGGTCCGAAATCCCTATCCTTATCCCTTACCCCGTATACCAGACCTGTTTAGCTGGAACTAAATGGCTTTGTACACGTGACTTGAGAGAGGCATATGGCCTAATATGTGTTCGACTTGGTGATGAGTTTAAAACTGCTTTTAATATGCCTGAGGGTCATTATGAATGCATGGTGATGCCATTCAAGTTGACTAACTCTCCAGTGGTTTTTCATTATTTCAGAATTTACATTTTTTGCTGTCTGTGGGTAGATTTGTGGTGATCTATCTGGGATAAGATAATAATTCATTCACATTTTCAGAAGGAGCAATGAGAGCAAGTTGGCAGGTCCTTCAGATTCTTCATAGCAATCATTTATTTGTTAAGCTGGATAAACATCATTTTGAAGTGCGGCAGGTCCAATTCAGGGTTTCAGAAGCATTCTGTTAAGCATCCTTGATTGTGTGCAAATGTCGAGCCCCAGGCTTTGGGGTACTCAGGTATCAGGCTCTAAGGGGTTAACGCTCCTGTGTCACGGGGAGTGGTGGCCGCGCCTGATCCCGTGTCTTGGGGGACTTCTTTGAAAAAGGGGATTATATTTACAGGGGATTTTATATACAGTTGTCGTGACGCCACCTGTAGTTTCTGGTGACTAGTCACCAGCGCCGCCACAGTCCGCCAGAGGTAGATGGTAATGCAGCTAGTTGGCAAAGTCCTCTACAGGTAGGGCTGGACCTCCGAAGCAGCGTTCCTGGAAAGGGAACAGGTTCATGCAGAAGAAACACAGGCGGAAGCAAAGTCACTTTTCTCCCGGGTACTTTACTGTTAACTTGAAGCAGCAGCAGTTACAGTTCACAGCTCAGCACTTTAGATGTTACAAAGACAGGTAGCTTAACGGGTGGCTGCAAGTCGGTCCTAGGTGGTATGGTGGAACCCTTGGTGTACCTTCGTTGACTAACCCGTGTCCGTTCTTCCCCGCTTTGGGTCGATCTATACCCAGTAGCTCCCTGTAGGTAATACCGACAGTCCCCACCCTCGTTGGTGAGGAAGCAGGCAGACCTCTCCGTTGGCAGGGTGCTGCGGCTGATGAACAAGCCACAGCAGCCGGTTGCCAACTGCAAGCTGGACTTGGCCGGTTCCTAGAGCTCGGCGTTCCCGTGGTTGGACTGGAGTATCCCCTGCAGTGTGGACGCTCCACGCTGAGGATCTCCCTTTCTTTCTAGGGCCCATACTTCTCTTGTCGGCCGCCCTCTTTCAGGACCTCCTCAAGGTCCCTTCTTCTCTCCTCCGGTGCGGCTTGTAACCGACCCGGTGTGACCTTCTGCCTCGTTCCACTTACTTGATCTTTCCTAATACCTTTCCTCTTCCTCCATCTCCTCCTGTTCTCTCAGCCGAGAGACCCTAAGCTCAAAGACTTAGAGGCAAAGACCTCCTTGTTCCCCTTAGAAGTGAATTTATTCCCTCCCGGGTAACCTCCCACCCTAAACTAATGTGGGAGTGCTGGGAATGGGTCCCACCCACCATCCTGGGGTCCTCCTGTAGCTGGAGCATTTACACCTCTTTTACGGGTGTAATACTCCTCTGTGACGCCTGCATTTGCGGGGTGCCACACAAAGGAGTAACTTTAAAGCATTGAAGAGATTTCTAATTGTTACCGGAAGATCAATAAGAACTGTTTTGGTATAGTCAAGCCTTTAACTGACATGAACAAGAATGGGTAAAAAAAAAATTCAACCAAAGTGGCGCTTCACCTCTGGAGGATTGTGAACTTTTGTAGAATTAATCTTGCTCCAAAAAAATCTTTCAGCAATATTTATTAGAACACATTGTGTTTTCTGTGGTCTAATAAATATTGTTGAAAGATTTTTTTTTGAGCAAGATTAATTCTACAAACGCTCATGATTCTCCAGAGGTGAAGCGCCACTTTGGTCAGATTTTTTTTTCCATTTTTTACTCAATATACTCGTACCTATGTGTATCTAGGCTGGATCAGCACATGGTTCTCCGCAGTGATCTGCGCTCCCCATGGATCATAAGCACGCCATGAAGAAAAAGCATCCAAACGCCTTAACAACGACCTCGTTGGCGAGCCACGTAGGTCTGAGTTGTCAGACTAGCTGCTGTGTGACTGGGTCCCAACAACTGCCGAGGTCATTATACGGGTCGCCGTATCATTGATGAGTCGTCCAGTAGATCTGACTGTTTGACATCTCACCAGCGACCACGTAGCGACGTTCTAGCGATCCTTACCAGGTCCGTATCATTGTCGGGATCGCTGGAACATCGCCAAGTGTGACGGGACCCTTAAAGTGAACCTGTCACCTCCCTAGTGCCTACAGCCTATGCTTTATTCTGTGAAGGTGACTATAATCCCTCTACCCCTGTACACCTAAATAAACACTTTATAAAGTTTCCCATCCTGTATGTAAATGAATACTCACATGGTCCGCTGGGTCTTGTCACAGTGTCCGGACCTCACTCCTCTTCGGTCTTCTATGTACTCGGTGCTTCCTCTTCTCTCGTTGTTTCCTCCTCTTCAGCGCTTGCGCAGATTCCGCTTTGTTCACACAGGTGCCCTGAATGACTGAGCAGAAAGCGGCAGCTGTAAGCGGTGATGTCATCCTTGGACAGCGTTGCGGTTACTGTGGCAACACTGTCCTGCCGTGACCACAGTTACTGGCTACTATCCCTGCGACTCCTTCACTCAGTGTTATAAGACTGCAGGGCTAGTGTCCGGGTAACTGAGCTCACCCCAGGACAGCTTTGCCATAGTAACCACAACGCTGTCCAAGGGTGACATCACCGCTTACAGCCAGCGCTATCTACTCATCCAAGCAGACTCCCAGACTGTAATGTATTGCAATGCTTGTGCCTTGGTAATACATTATAACAGTGATCAGAGTTATAAAAGTTAATGTTCCTATATGTCCCTTATAGGAACTAAGTAAAAAACTGGGTCATTTATGAGGGATATCTAACATTCTACAACTTCTTAGCTCATGTAATTTTGGTATAGAACATAAAAAATAATTGATGTTTTGTTTTTAATCACTATCACTTTTATACGCTTTAAAACGTGCGGTAAATGTATAAACTTTGTAAAAGCATAAATATATTTTGTACAGATTTGCATGATGTGTACACAAATATTTAACAGATTGCAATTAAAAGTAATACATTTTTTTAATGTTGTTGTTTTTGTAATTTTTTATTAGTTAATATAAAGCATATTCAACAAAAGTTCTGTAAGTACAAGAGGTTACAAAACATTTTTTGTTTCAACTTTGTGTTTATTGAAAATTTTGAATTTAAAACATGGAACACAAGACAATATCAAGTGGATAGACAAACTCCACTCGTTTGCCACAGATAAATAAAATATACAAAAACATAACAATAATAGTATACTCAGCGTGTCCACTACTCCTCCTCTGTTAACTAGATTTTTAAAGTATTTAGCTTCCTTGTAGAAGGTCCTGAACCCAAGCTATACATCCCAATCCCCCTTTCACTAAGATGAATAAACATGCCCAGTCCTAGGCTACTATATACTACCGTTTGTTAAGTCAAGTTGTTCCCCTCGCTACCCCAGCGGATCTCCTCGAAATAAAGTCCACGGTGCCCATACCCTGTCAAACCTATCCATTTCGTTATGTAGAGAGGCTGTCATTTTTTCCATAAAGTACACGTCTTGGACCCTGGCATAAAGATCCAGCTGCGTGGGGGCAGCAATTTTTTTCCAAAATAGTGGTATGAGACATTTGGCAGCTGTCAAAAGGTGAATCAGTAACTTCGTGTGGGGTTTGTTCCATCCCCTAGGTGTTAGGTTCAACAAGAACAGATGGGGGTCAACTGGCACCTCAACCCCAAAAACCGTGCTCAACAGTCTCCCCACTTCCCTCCAGTAGCCCCCCAAGGTTGGGCAATCCCAGAAAATGTGGAAGAGAGATGCTCCAACGGCACCGCATCTCCAGCATACATCTGGAATGGATCTGTTCATCTTATGTAGAACCTCGGGGACACAATACCAATTCATCAGGAGTTTAATCTGGTTCTCCTTGTGAAGGGTATTGATAGAGGTCTTATGGGCCCTCGACCAGACCATTTGCCATTGCCCTAAAGTCAATGGGTGTCCCAACCACGACTCCCATCTCGCCATATATGTATGGCAGCTAGATGCCAGGGAGCCGGGGCAATGGAGTATAGTGTATATATCAGAAATGAGCCCCTTAGTTGAGGCATTATTCGCACATAACCTCTCAAAATCAGTCGGTATAAGGGATTCTGGGGAGCCCATCTTTGTTTTGAAATAGTGTAGTATTTGTTGGTATGAGCAAGATAGGTTTCTCTGGAGATTATGCTTCTGGGATAGTTCAGGAAAGGTTCTAAACCTCCTAGTCAGGGGGTCCACCAGGTCCCTGTATGTGAAGAGGCCTGTTGAAGCCCAGCGAGATCCCGCCCCCGACACCATGACATCCTCCAAATGTGGGTTATAGAGAAACGGGGTCAAGAATGATGCATGAGAAGCTAGCTGGAATTTGATTCTAAGAGTAGTCCATATGTCCCTGGTAAATGCCATAGGACCTAGGAGTGCCTTCCGAGAAATCTCGCTAGGTGGACCCCATATCAGGGCTGCTGGGTGCCAGGGAGCCAGCCACAATTTTTCTATTTCCATCCATCTGCTGAATGCGGGGAGAGTCGACCAGGAGGGAATGAGCCTTAAATGTGTGGCAAAATAATATTTGGTTATATCTGGGCAGGCCAGACCCCCCCGAGATTTAGGGGCACACATCACCGTTCCCGGAATGCGATGTCTCCCCGAATGCCAGACAAAGTTCAAGAAAATCGATTGCACCTTTTTTAGGACTATTTGTGGGACTTTTGATGAGATTGTTTCAAACAGGTACAGGAATTTGGGGAGAATTGACATTTTTAACATTGCTATTTTACCCAAAAAGGAGACCGGCAATGAGGACCACTTCTGTAAACGTAATACAGTATCTCGGATCAGAGGGGGGAAGTTTGCCCCATACATCTCACCATATCGTGAAGTAATGTGTACCCCCAAATATTTAATGGAAGATGTTCTCCAGGTGTACCTATGAGACTTCTGTAGATACCCAAGTTTAGGCTCTGGTATATTAAGAGGTAGTGCTTCAGTTTTACTCGGGTTCACTTTGTACCCTGATAAGCATGAATAGGACTCCAAAATTCGGTTCAGGTTGGGGAGGGTTACTGTGGGATTAGTCAGTGTGAGCATGACATCATCGGCAAATAGAGAAACTTTAAATTCCTTTGACCTAATCCGAATTCCAGCTACGTCAGGACTCCTGCGTAGGTGAGCTGCAAGAGGTTCAATGCTTAGAATGTATAGTAACGGAGAAAGAGGACATCCCTGGCGTGTGCCATTACGTATTTCCAGTTGCCTAGAATGCGCATGGGACAAGCGGACCGTCGCCTTCGGGGCAGAGTACAAGCCCCGAAGTGCGGTAATAAAAGACCCCGACAGGCCGAAGTGGCTCAATGCAGAAAACATAAAGTCCCAGTCCAGCCTGTCAAAGGCCTTCTCTGCATCTAGACTCACCAGGATGGCCTCGTCTCCTCTCTTATTTACTACGTCAATCAAGTCTAGTAGGCGGCGAGTGTTATCGCCCGCCTGGCGAAACCGAACAAAGCCGACTTGGTCTTTATGGATTAACTGAGGCAACCAATTGTTCAGTCTCTCCGCCAAAATTTTTGTAAAGATTTTTAAGTCCGAATTTAAAAGGCTTATAGGTCTATAACTTGCGCAGTCTACGGGATCCTTACCCTCTTTTAGGATGACCGTTATATAGGAATGAAGCATTGAGGCAGGAATTTCTCCTCCGGTCATGAAGCTATTAAACAAGGAGACCATATACTGCGAAAGCAAGGGTAGATAAGTTTTGTAATAAAGATATGGCAGTCCGTCGGGGCCAGGGGCTTTCGTAGAGGGCAATTTTTTCACGACGTCCTCAATCTCCTCAGCAGTGATCTTGTCATTTAGTTCGTCGAGAGCAGACCGAGGTAGTTTGGGTAATCGACAGCTACTGAGGTAATCGTTCAGCACTACATCCCTAGTCTGGTGGTCATTTGGCAATGGGGAGGGTAATGAGTACAAACAGGAATAATAATTATGGAAGGCCATAGCCATCCCTTCAGGATCATATCTAATAGCGCCATCAGAGCCTCTAATCCCAGAGGGGTTTCCATTTGTAGCTTTATTCTGCAATTGTCTCGCGAGCATCGTATGGGGTTTGTTACCATATTCATAGTATCTTTGGCGGGAGAATCTAATGAGTTTCTCCACTTTCCCCAGAGCCAGGTCTTTTAGCTTCGCTCTTAATTCAATCACCTCCCTCAGACCGCGCCGCGTGGGTCCCGCAAGGAGCTTCGACTCGGCAGCCCTCAGTTTCCCCTCATTAATGGAGTATTGCAGTTTGCTATCTTTTTTTAGTCTAGAGGAAAGAGCCATACATTCGCCTCTGAAGACCGCCTTGTGCGCCTCCCATAGGGTCCCGAGCGAGGGGGCCGACGGGGCATTTTCAGCGAAATAATGTGTCAGTGAGGTCTGTAGGGTCTGTCTTGTCACGATGTTCGTCAGTAAGGACTCTTTAAGTCTCCAGTGGGTCGGTCTTGGGATGTGGGGGGTAATTTCAAGGTTCACTATTAGGGGGGCATGGTCTGACCAGGTGATGTGTCCTATTTCAGCTTTTTTCAAGGTTCGGAGGGTCAGGATATTTCCAAAGAAATAGTCTAATCTGCTGTGAGATTTATGAGTATGGGAATAGAACGTATACTGTCGGGTAGTCGGATTATCTACTCTCCATAAATCATAAAGACCGTGAGTGTGGATTAATTTACGAAAGGTCACAGAGTCACGCCTCTCCCCTCGAGATAGGTCCGTGGGAGGTTTTAAATGAAGTCTATCGACGCAGCTGGAAAAGGCCAAATTGAAGTCTCCTCCAAAACCTGAAGAGTATCCCTCTCTGAGTGTATTTGCTTCAAAATAGATGATAAAAATGTCGTTTGTGCTGTATTCGGGGCATAAAGGTTACACAAGAGGATCGGCCTACCCTCCAGATCTCCTCTAAGTATAATAAATCGGCCATGTGGGTCAAGTTCGGTCGATCTTATGTGTATTCTACATGAGCGGGACAGTAGGACTGCAACCCCAGCCCTCTTTGTTTTTGCTGTAGCCGAATAGGTCCTGGGGAAATAGTGCTGGGCAAATTTAAGTGATCCGCTAGGTGTGAGGTGTGTTTCCTGTAGGAATATAATATCCGCTCCAGAGTCCCTCATTTCTCTCAGAGCCAGTCTCCTCTTGATAGGTGTGTTAAGTCCCTTGACATTAAGTGAAAACAATCTTACCATGATGGGGATGGGTCCGGCCTGCAAGTAAATCCCTACAAAGATCTGGAAGGGTCTCCTCCCCCCCTACTGTCTGGTCTAGAAGCTCAGAGCTTCTCTGCGGGAGAGAGCCATGGACACGCTGCCAACATTGAAATCTAAAATATTGCAAAACATCTGTAAAAACTAAAATAAACAAGTAACAGAATGTAAGACTTAAACTTGTTAGGATCCGACTCATAAGGATCCCAGGGCAAGAGTCAACCTATAAAAATCAGTCTCCAAATTGGAGAACAGAATATCCAATGAAAGCACTACACTCCACGAAGGAGTGCGATTTCTTTGGTTTGTACTCTTGCCGGGGGTCGTGGCCTTCTGGCCTCAAGGGTAGAGAACAAAGCACCATCTACAGCCCCCTTCCCCGGGGACAGTGTACAAAGCTAGATCTCCTTTGAAGACATAAAGGAGGGTGAAAAGGTCTAAGAAAGGGGAGGAGGGGGGGGGGGGGGGGAGGAAGGGAGGTGGGAGAAGGAAAGGGGCGAGGAGGGAGGAAAGCAAGAGATAGGGGAGGGGAAAGAGAAAGAGACAAATGAAGGAGTGCCCCTCTTATGAGGGCCATTTACTCATCAGGAATCTCATTGGGTAATGGGGCGTCGAGCCAAAAACCCCTCCGAGAGCAGCAACGAAAACCTCTCATCTGGGCTCTGAAAGTTCAGGTATTGCCCCCTGAGGTTCTCGCTCGCCGCCTCTTCGAGGTTACAGTCTGCCAGGTTCGTCGAAGAGTCGTGGGTAGCAGCGGCGTGGTCCAGTCCGGAAGAGCTGGTGCTTCAAAACCAAAGGTCTTACAGAAGGCCGGGACCTCATCTGGATATCTCAGGGTGGCAGTTGTATTGCCTCGACGGGCCGACAGACTGAACGGGTACCCCCATTTATATTGAATCTCCCTGTCGACCAGGCATTTGAGGAGAGGTCTCAGGGCCCGTCTACGCTGCAATGTTATCCAAGATAGATCCTGGTACAGGGCTATTTTGGCTCCCCTGAAAGACGGTGGTTTGGTTGGTGAAATCTTGGCCATAATATCCTCCTTTAGGCGAAAGTCTGTAACATGGCATATTATATCCCTAGGAGCTCCATCCATATTTTTGGGTTTTAAAGCTCTGTGTGCTCTATCCATGGGGATTGGGTGGTCCAAGGGGCGCTTTAGTATTGTATTAAAGATTGTGTTAAGCGTAGTCTCTATGTCCTCTCTCTCCCTCGCCTCCGGGACCCCCCGAACTCGGATATTGTGTCTACGGCCTCTGTTGTCAAGGTCTTCAACGTGGCGTTGCATGTCGTCTATCATCCTAGCCTGGGAGGATACAAGCGACTGCATTTGCGTGATTGCTTGTCTAGCTTCTGTGTGTTCCTCCTCCAACTGGTGAATTCGTTGGGTCAGCCCTGTTACCTCCTGACGGACTAGTGCTATTTCTTGGCGGCATGCAGACTTCACCTCCCGAATGAGAGCCTGAAAGTCCTGTTTGGTAGGGAGGTGTTGTATTAGTGCCCACCACTCCTGGGGGGGCTGCATGGATGGCTGGGAGTTGTTAGGTCGTAAGAGGGCCGTAGGATCCATTGTATCAGCAAGATCCAACAGGGAATCCCGACAGGCGTCAGCAGAGGAGACCCCCAGCTCAGCCCCGTACTCAGAGCGCTGTAAGGTCCGACCTCTGGGGTCTAGGTGGTTCCGTATACATAGCCCCCCAATTGAATGCAGGGCTCTCCCCAATGACAAGCCGGGGTTGCCCCGTGGGGGAACAGGGGGAGCCAGCCAGGTTCTGTAGGGGTGAGGGTGGGTCACTGAGATCTCCTGGGAGTCTTTCCCCAGGGTTATCAGCTGGGGAGGGGGTCAAAGAATCCTCTCCTCCCCACCCCCACACTGTATTATTAAATCCCTCTGAATGCAGATCCCCCATGTGTCCCTCCATGGAGCCCATCACCGGGGATAGGAGGAGGGTGTCACCCACCTCTGCCGTGTCAGCTCCTCTGTAATCCACCGGTGGCATCTCTCGGCCCGGTGTCTGGGGCATTGTGGGAGATGAGGAGCGGGTCTCCTGGTGTATGTAGGAGACGTCCGGGGCCGCGCGCTGCAGTGGGGAGCTGGAGAAGGAGGGGGGCGGGACCTCCACCACCCGCGCCATCTTGCCGTGATGCTGCAATGGGGACGCCTGAGTCCCGGTTCCCGTGTCTCCGGGCAGTGAAGAGATGGTCCCCGGCTGCGTGGGTCGGGAAGATATGTGCTGTGGGCTGTGTCCCTCTGAGCCGGTCGCCCCCGGCGTCCCCCCGACGGCTCCCTCCGCTACCTGCACTGAGTCCGCCCGCTGCTCCTGCCGACCTTTGGTGAGGTAAGCATCCAGGGTGCCCGGCCCAGGCGCCTCCGGGTCCCTGGTGGCTTTAGAGGTCCGTTTTCGGCCCATGAGAGGGGTCTGGCTTGTATTAAAATGCGGATTATGGTCCCCGGGTCGGGAGCTTCAGTTCCACACGTCCTCACATATAGGCTTCCGGACACGCCCCCCACAAAACATTTTTTGGAGGTCAAAAGATCAACAAAGTAATTTCCTGAAATATTTACACATATTAAGATTTCGAAAACTTGCAAGATCATTATTATGCAAAAAGTTGGTCTCCGAAATTGATAATTTGTCAATCAGACTTACTTATCATCAAGACAATTCAATGAATAAGGATGAAGACCTCCAAACTCGTCATTAATGCAGAAACAAACATGTTTTTGACACATGAAAAAAACTTATATAACTTTGGGGGAATATCCCAGGTTAGGTTCTAGGTTGGGCATTTTAAAGAAAATGCGTCACCTTGGAGAAAGCTAATTACCTGTAAATATAGAGTTAATCTGTAAGGAGATAGCGCTACAACGCTGACCGGCCACATTGCTGAAAATGAACGATTTTGCAGCAGTTTGATTGACATCTGGCTGGGCAGCTCATATATGCAGAGACAGCTGTCAATCAAGGTGCTGGGGCGTGCTTACAGTCACTGTTTATCGTGTACTGAAGCCGATCCGGGCATATCCCCTGACTGAAAGCCGGCAGCTCCTGGGAGGAAACAAGTTGATCTTCCAGGAGCTGCACTTTCAGTAAGGTGGCAGGATGGCAATTACAATCATTATCTACACATCAACACTGTATCTGCAGGTAAATTGTGTTTTCTGAGGTATCAGTTTCCATTTAATCAAGAAGCTTTTTTGAAGAAGAATCCCAACAGACTCTTGAGCTGATCTCAGCCCCGAGGAGATGTATAAGGGGTTCAACTTCTCAGAATTTTTATGATGATGAAGTGTAAATATTTGTAAATTGTATAAGGAAATAATTCCTGCCTTTGAGAGTTTAACATTAAAGAATTGAAATAAGTGGTGTAAATACTAACTAATCAAAATAGAGATTACCCATACTGCATCTTCTGTACAATACAAAACATAATAAATCTATCGGTCTATGATGAATATAATAACTATATCTAGAATCTTCATAGAAAAGCTTGTAGTTACTGTTTTTTTCATACTATAAGACGCATCCCCCCTCCCATTGTTAGAAGGAAAATAGGGGTGAATCTTATATCCCAGATGTAGCTTATTGGGGGGATATGGTGGCGGTGGAACGGGGTCACAGAAGGCTGGGTCGCCGCTGCAGGAAACTATGGCTGCATGAGAGGGCCAATGCAGCGGGAGGTATGCGCTATTGATCTCCCAGGTATGGATGTGATGAATGTCAGGAAAATGAGGCCAAAAGGCAGCACTGGTGCAGATTGAGACCTCAGAGAGACAGTGATTCCACTGCGCAGGTGCGAGACATCGGGCACTGTGCGGCTGATGAGACAGAAGTCTCGCTTCTGCGGAGTGGAATCACTTGGTGATTGTGTGGATGACGTCACTATGTTATCCTCTTGCACACACTCAGGATGGGCAGTGTTTCCATAGAGCAGGATGGCGCTGGCCGCATTCTGCAGACCCCATATGACTGAGCCCAGCTCTATGCCAACACCACCCCTCCTGACTGTGTGGATGACACAATGACGTCATCCACTTGACCACATTTCGCGCCTGCGCAGTGTCGCCTCACTGTGCCCTATTGAACAGCCAGTGATTCCATGCAAGATGTCATGCAATGTGCGGCTGATGACAGACCAAAGTCTCACGCCTGCGCAGTGGAATTATTGGCTCTTCAACAGGGCACAGTGAGGCACCACCACACAGGCGTGAGACGTGGGAATAGCGGGGATCACATAGCAACATCATCCACTTGCACACAATCAGGAGGGGCGCTGACCGCAATCTGAAGACCCCCCCAGTTTCTGAAACACGAAATTAGCATATGGTGCGGGACAGAATAAAACTCTGTTTGTGAGGTATGTCTGGATATATAAAGGATACAGGAACCCCAATGGCATCATGCTAAAGGTGGTGGGCAGGGTTTACAACCCCCAAAACTGGTGACAGGTGACCTTTATGAGTATTCTGCTTTTTCTCACCAATACTGCACACATTAAATGTACAGACACATAGAGCATGAGAACACCGGGGAGCGTCACAACAAGTATGTCACAGCAATATGTGGCTGTAGAAACAAAGAAGGTTCTTTTGTATCTTTCCATTTAATAAAAAAGTTTGACTTTTGTAATTCTGTGTAATCTAGAATAGCTGAGAAACGTCATCCTGGTAGAACACGCTTTGTAAGCCACACGGAAAGGTCATTTCAATGCGCCCCAACATTTGCTGATTTTCTAATATCTTTGCTATTGCTCTCACATTATTTTGTTTTAACTGTATTTATGATTGGTTCATAAAAAAGTATATTATATATATATATGCCTCAGTTGAACTTGATGGCCATTTATCTTCTCTTGACCATATTTACTATGCAAAAAAAATAGGATTTTATTCTACTTTGCTTAGTTTTACCATCTCAAACTTTAAAAAAACAATAAAAGAAATTGGATGAATAAAGTGTGGCACGAGTCATTTGTTCCAGGCTAATTAGAGATGTTAAAAGCTGCATTGTAATAATGTGTTCCGTGTCGTGTATTTACATCTTGAAGGTTTTTCAGCACAGATGTGATCATGTCCAGATCTTCAGTCATTGCCTTACAATCGTGAAGAAAATGTCACCAGGATGGTGAAGAGTATGGACAGGTATGTGATCCAGAAAGGAGCCTGGAAGACAAACGAACAAGGCAATACATTTGGAAAATAATATAATAAAATGGGTCCTTAGTAGGATTATTAGTATTCTATTGCTAGGCAATTTATACCTTATACCTTTATTACAAGGTCAGTGATATTGTGGGGTAATGTGATTTTGCCATTTGCCGAGAATGATGTGACTCCACATGGTTGGCATCTTTAGGACATGACATGCCAAAGATAATTATATCAATTATATCATCACAATATACGACCTAAAGATACAATAAACTCATGGCATCTTGTGAAAGCCTAAGTTATTAAACCTAATTCAAGGTCCAAAGTAGAGGACCTCAGAAAAAAGGCAACAACATAAGAGTATACAGACATTACAGCCAGGATTCACAGAATATAAGAGTATATAGACATTACAGCCAGGAATCACAGGATATAAGAGTGTACAGACATTACAGCCAGGATTCACAGAATATAAGAGTATATAGACATTACAGCCGGGGATCACAGGATATAAGAGTATACAGACATTACAGCTGGGGATCATAGAATATAAGAGTATACAGACATTACAGCCGGGGATCACAGAGTATAAGAGTATACAGACATTACAGCCAGGGATCACAGAATATAAGAGTATACAGACATTACAGCTGGGGATCACAGAATATAAGAGTATACAGACATTACAGCTGGGGATCACAGAATATAAGAGTATACAGACATTACAGCCGGGGATCACCAAATATAAGAGTATACAGACATTACAGCCGGGGATCACAGAATATAAGAGTATACAGACATTACAGCCAGGGATCACAGAATATAAGAGTATACAGACATTACAGCCGAGGATCACAGAATATAAGAGTATACAGACATTACAGCCGGGGATCACAAAATATAAGAGTATACAGACATTACAGCTGGGGATCACAGAATATAAGAGTATACAGACATTACAGCCAGGGATCATAGAATATAAGAGTATACAGACATTACAGCCGGGGATAACAGAATATAAGAGTATACAGACATTACAGCCGGGGATCACAGAATATAAGAGTATACAGACATTACAGCTGGGGATCACAGAATATAAGAGTATACAGACATTACATCCAGGGATCACAGAATATAAGAGTATGCAGACATTACAGCCGGGGATCAGAGAATATAAGAGCATACAGACATTACAGTCGGGGATCAGAGAATATAAGAGTATACAGACATTACAGCTGGGGATCACAGTCTATAAGGGTATACAGACATTACAGCCAGGGATCACAGAATATAAGAGTATACAGACATTACAGCCAGGTATCACAGAATATAAGAGTATACAGACATTACAGCCGGGGATCACAAAATATAAGAGTATACAGACATTACAACCAGGGATCACAGAATATAAGAGTATACAGACATTACAGCAGGGGATCACAGAATATAAGAGTATACAGACATTACAGCCGGGGATCACAGAATATAAGAGTATACAGACATTACAGCCGGGGATCACAGAATATAAGAGTATACAGACATTACAGCCGGGGATCACAGAATATAAGAGTATACAGACATTACAGCTGGGGATCACAGCAGAATTTTCTTTCTATAATGAACATCACAGAAAAAATCAGCTGTGATCCCCAGCTGTAATGTCAGAAAATTAAAGTAGGGAGGATGAAGGGTTAAGAACTGCGGTGCCATATTCCACGAGACATCAAAGGATGAAAATAATATTGCTTTATTAGCATTTCAGGCCTTCCTGGCCCCTTCCTTGGGTCAAATCAGTATCATATTGCCATGTTTCAAGGAGCTCTGGAATGCGTCGACTAATAAATCAATATTATATTCACCCTTTGATATCTCGAGGAATACGGCAGCGCAGTTTTTAACCCTTCATCCTTCCATTATTTTGATTTAATGTGATAATGACCTTTGGGTTCTCGTTAATCATCAACATTAACAGAAGTATTGAATTACTGAAATAAAGTAACTTTTTGATGATCTTCTCATTCATTGAAATGCAGCTGTATGTGCATAAAGTAAGAAAATGTGAATATAGAAATAATATAAATAATATAAAAATGTAAACCTCGTGTATGGAGTAAGAAAGAGGCAACTTCTTTTAACTCACAGTTGCAGTGAAATCATGGATACATTTTGTGGCTGTGTACAAAATGTAACAATGTGTCCATGATTTCACTGCAACCAGTGAGTTGCAAGCAATGTGTGCACAGATATCCCTGTGTGTATCGGTACCTTTAGCACTTACTTGCGGACCAGTAGAAGTGCCTGTCAGTGCACAGCAGGCTGCAGAGCGTTACCCTCCCAAGCATGTAAAGTTTTCTAACTACACAGAGATTCTATAGACCTGGAGTGCCGCAGACTTTCATTCTTTGAAACTGAAATTATCATTATTCCAAGATCTATTCATTAAAATTAACGTTTAAACCCATTTAGAATCACTTACCGTGTGGTGGGATGGTCCAGAGCCAGAATACGTAAGGCTCGGTCCGGCTAGATTTACCCAATAAATTGACCCATTTCTCACAGCTGTTGCCCTAGAAAGCAGAAAATGCAAGGATCATACAAGATAGCGGTGACAGCTTTAGGGCTTTCATTAGTCTCGGTCTTGTGCAGTTACAGTTTGTCTATTTTACCCCATTACCTGAACTGGATGGTTGGGAAGGTGACATTTGGTGCAATCCAGGTCACCTCCACTATAGATTTGGCGAGGTCAGATGTGTGACTCACTGCACTCTGTGAACAATAGATAACATACACAAGGTTAACTCCACTGTCCATACATGAGCTCAGAAATGATAGCTGTGATCTACAACTGCAATTTATCAATTCATATACATTGCCTCTGTAGGTCAGAGGTAGTCATAGACGCACTTCCAGGCTCATCATTGGTGAAGGCTGCTGCTCTCTTTTCTCCTGTAGCTCAATTTAAAGGGTTTTCCCATAAACAAATTAATTTTAATCAATAGATCTTGGAGTACTAAAAATTTCCACAAATAGTTATGTTCCTGTGCTGAAATAATCTTATATATGTGTCCCTGCTATGTATTGTGTAATGGATGTGTCTGACAGTACAGGGACGTGGTCTGATCATACCACATCTCCTGTGCTGAGATAATCTTATATATGTGTCCCTGCTGTGTACTGTGTAATGGATGTGTCTGACTGTACAGGGACATGGTCTGATCATACCACATCTCCTGTGCAGAGATATTCTTATTCATGTGTCCCTGCTATGTACTGTGTAATGGATGTGTCTGACTGCACAGAGACATGGTCTGATCATACCACATCTCCTGTGCTGAGATAATCTTATATATGTGTCCTGCTCTGTACTGTGTAATGGATGTGTCTGACCGTACATGGAGATGGTCTGATCATACCACATCTCCTGTGCAGAGATATTCTTATATGTGTCCCTGCTATGTACTGTGTAATGGATATGTCTGACCGTACAGGGAAATGGTGTGATCATACCATATCTCCTGTGCTGAGATAATTTATATATGTGTCCCTGCTATGTACTGTGTAATGGATATGTCTGACCGTACAGGGAAATGGTGTGATCATACCACATCTCTTTTGCTGAGATAATCTTATATGTGGTACCTGCTATGTACTGTGTAATGGATGTGTCTGACCGTAATTGGCACCTGGTCTGATCATACCCATCTCCTGGCTGAGATAATCTTATATGTGGTACCTGCTATGTACTGTGTAATCAATATGTCTGGCCGTATTGGCACTGGTCTGATCATACCCATCTCCTGGCTGAGATAATCTTATATGTGTGTCCCTGCTATGTACTGTGCAATGAATGTGTCTGACGTACAGGGACATGGTCTGATCATACCAAATCTCTTGTGCAGATAAATTCTTTATATGTGTCCCTGCTATGTACTGTGTAATGGATGTGTCTGCCTGTATAGGATCATGGTCTGATCATACACCAGACACAGCCATTACACAGTAGATAGCAGGGACACATATATGAGATTATGTTAACACAGGAACATTTTTTAACCACATCATGTTGAAATTATTATTATCCCAAGATCTACTGATTAAAATCAACTTTAAGATGAACTTTATTTCTGGAAAACGCCTTTAAGCCACTGTAAGTGAACAGTTGTATCCAGCTGCATAAGTGCCGTACATTTACCACTAGAGTCAGCACCTGACTTTCTACAGTTTCTGCTAAAGTAAACATATATCGGCAATGAACCTTATCTCACATAAACTCCACATTTACTCTTAAAATACACACTCTCCCACAGACTATTACCAGTGTTGATACCTCTACATTCCGCAATGTCTTTCCTGAGATCGCAACTTGTAATTACCACAAAGGTAAACTTGCCCTCGTCAAAGCCGAAATGGACAAACAGGACTCAACTTACTAAGTAATTAGGCTGCCTTCACACTTGCAGATGCATCTGCAGCGTTTTGCAGATGCATCTGCAAGTATCAGCATGCAGACCGCGGTCCCTAGTTTATAATAGGGCGCACCGCGGTCTGAATGTCTCATTTGATTCCTATATGTGAGCCTAAGCAGGCGTATGCCTGCTGACAGATCACACACTCCCGCCCGCACCTTGGACGCAACATCTCGCGTCCATATGTGCGGCGGGAGAGTGTGATCTGTAAGCAGGCATACGCCTGCTTACGGCTCAATATAGGAATCAATGTAGAGCATTCACACCACGGCCGTGGTCTGCATGCTGATACTTGCAGATGCATCTGCAAAACGCTGCAGATGCATCTGCAAGTGTGAAGCCAGCCTTAGAGACCTAAAATGCACTCAATGCGGACATTTCAGCCAAATGAACATTGGGTCTACTATTCTGGCAATGATAACAGAAGAAGAAATGGTGTCGCCTTTATTCTAAACCGAACGTTGGCCGGCACTGTCCTAAAGTACATTGGAGTCAGGAGTCCCCGATAGAGTCATCTCGATACGACTACAAAGAGCACCAATCTATGTCACAATTATACAAGTCTACTCACCAATAACAGATGCCGGGGAGAAGGATGTCGAACCATTCTATGATCAAGTTCAAGAAGAAATTCGACAGATGCCAAACAAGACTTATTACATGGGAGACTGGAATGCTAAAGTGTCACATGGGAAACATGGGACCTTTGTTGGAAACTTTGGACTTGATGAAAGAAACAAGGCTGGAAGGAGATTCATTGACTTTTGTACGACAAATTAACTGTCCATCACAGTGGTGGAACTAGAGCCTGGCGGGCCCCGGTGCTGCATTTAGACCGGGGCCCCACTCGGGAGCATAGTCATCCTGTTCATCCCTCAAATCCCAGGTGAGGAGCGGGTGGGGGGTCTAGCTGCTGCCTGTCCCTAGTGAGGAGCTTGCGAGCTGCTGTCCAGGTGAGGAGCGGGTAGAGAAAACTGCTGTTCCACGTGAGGAGCGGTGGACGAGCTGCTGTCCCAGGTGAAGAGGGGGTGGGGTGACCTGGTGGTGTTGCTACCTGTGCCTCCAGCTCATTACAGTCTAGGGAGCCGTGGCTGCAGTTGAGAGGATAGGAGGGTGGGATCAGTCGCGGAAACAGGAAGCTTCCCTCACTTCACCTCTCCTCTGACACACGATCGCAGTCTGCGGGGGACGGCTGGAGGCCGGGCGCCTGTACAGGTTCCTGAGGGGCCCCCTAGCTAGTTGGGGCCCTGGTGCAGCTGAACCAGCTGCACCATGGTAGGTCCGCCCCTGGTCCATCATGAACACTTTCTTCCAACATAACAAACGGAGACTCAACACATGGACAAAACCGAATGGGGCCTACAAGAATCAGATTGACTACATACGTGTTCGCCAAAGATGGAAGTCAACAAGTGTAGATGGAATGAAGGACTTTTTACGGAGAGTCAAAATGGAAAGCTCGAACATGGGACGGCTACTCAACACAAAGGAGATAAGATTTTGACTACCTCCAGGTACGACAGGGACACATTTGAGATGGATGATGGTTAACTGGAAGTTGTAAAGAACTTCAACCTACTTGGATCAATGATCACTCAAGAGGCAGCGACGACACCGGATGTCAATAGGAGAACAGCTATGGGCAAATCAACAATGAGGTCACTGGACGAGGTCTTCAATCAAGAAATTTTTTACTGGCAATAAAGACACGGCTCAAACATAGTCTGGGCCTTTCTGTAGTAACATATGGAAGTGACACCTTGACGATAAAGAAACAAGACAGAAGAAGAATCAACGCCTTCAATATGTGGTGCTGGAGAAGGATGTTATCAATACCAAGGATGGAAGAAAGAACAAAAAAAAGAAATTTGTAATGTAACTTGAAGAAAGTATCACTAAACTATGACTTGCCTACTTTCAACACATCATACGAAAGAACAATCACTGGGTAGAACATTATAGTATGAAGAATAGAAGGAACAAGGTGAAAGGAAGACCACAACCCAATGGTTTGATACTGTTAAGATAACAGCAGAAAAGAGCCTGGTGGACCTATTTAAGCTCGTGCAAGATCTTCCTATAGAGCGTTCATCCATCAAGTCACCATGGCTTGAGATCGAGCTGAAAGCCGATAACAATAATAATACATTGCTACTGTGCACACAACTGCCGTAGAGTGTTATCAACGGTATCTCCAAGAGGAGGCTTATCGCTGCGGTTACATTATATCACTGGAGCAAGTACACTGTTATTATTGCCTTAAAAGCTCCTATCTGTAGTGATGATCATAACTAGAGATGAGTAATCCTATACAGGGCTGGAGTTTGGCACTGGAGTGAGCATCACTGCAGTTGGGTACAATTGGTTCATGGCGCAGTACAACCTGCTTGCTGTGATTGATCGGCTTGCACCGGGGTTAAGAGCACAGTTTTTTTGTGTAGTGTGTTTCCTAAATAAAAACAATTTCCGCAAATGCCCCCCCCCCTTGGAAGTACGGTAATTGCTTATGGCTGGCGTAGGTGGGTGGAAAACGAACTGACAATCAGTGACTTCCAATGAGTTGCGGGTCAAGATCAATTCCAGAACAGCGCACATGAAAAAGTCCGGCAGCACTGCCCGAACCCGAACGTCCCTGTGTCTGGTCATCTCTAATCATGACAATCACATACTGTAATAAATGCCCAAAGATGGCAAATTCTCTGCAGACATTTTTGGGACTAACAGGTTTGTCCTGAACAGAATGGTTCTACAAAACGTCCTAAATTTTGCAGGCACTGAAAATTCTGCAACAAATCTGTTCCATGCTAATATACCCTAAACACTTACCGCAGTAGTAGTGCAATTTAGGGTCTGTATTTCTGACCCGCTGAACTGGAATGAGCCCAGAGGAGTGTTAGTGCCTGGTTGTCGAGCTTGAATCATAAAACCTTCAATGGGATAGTCCAGTGAAGTGTTTTTCAGTGTTACTGTTGAATATAACAAGAAATAAAAGCTTCAATTACTCACTGTAAAGGTAAAAAGCACCTGAAGTCATAAGCACTTTTAAACTATGCAAGAGGCTGGCTTAAAAAAAAACATCTGTAAGTCATAATCATCAACATTAGCAGAAATAAACACATGATATAGATCCATCTGTGTCTAATGACTCTATATAATATATGAGTTTCACTTTATGTATTGAATTACTGAAATAAATTACTTTTTCGATGATCTTCTAATTCATTGAGATAAACCTGTATATAGCACCATTTATTACACAGCACTTTACAGACATCATTACCATATAAAGAGGTTATTAGGCTGCATATATAATACTGTACTATATGGAGAGCTATGAGGCTAAATATATAAGGTTGCACCATATAAAGAGGCTATGAGGTTGTATATATAATGCACTATATAGAGAGATAAGGCTGCACTATATGAGGCTGTACTATATGGAGAGCTATGAGGCTGCATATATAAGGCTGCACTATATAGAGAGATATAAGGCTGCACTATATGAGGCTGTACTATATGGAGAGCTATGAGGCTGCACTATAGAGGCTGCACTATATGGAGAACTGAGCCTGCATTATACTGCATAGAGGGCTGTGAGCCTGCATTATACTGCATAGAGGGCTGTGAGGCTGCATTATACTACAGGGTGGGCCATTTATATGGATACACCTAAATAAAATGGGAATGTTTGGTGATATCTATTTCCTGTTTGTGGCACATTAGTATATGGGAGGGGGAAATCTTTTCCAGATGGGTGGTGAACATGGCGGCCATTTTGAAGTCAGCCATTTTGCATCCAACCTTATTTTTTTCAATGGGAAGAGGGTCATGTGACACATCAAACTAATTGATAATTTCATAAGAAAAACAATTAACATTAATACATAATGAAGGGGGAGAGGGGTCAATTTGTGAGTCTTTATAGAACTTTACACGGGGCCCATACATCCGACCTGCATGTGCGCGTGCGGGGCCCAGGTCTGAATTTCGCACCAGAGCCCACCAGACTCTAGTTACGCCACTGGAGAGTACCCAGAGCAAACCCATGAAAAAAGGGAAGAACATACAGCATATAGCCCTTGCAGATATTGTCCTTGGTGGGATTTGACCCCGACAGTGCAAAGTGGCAGTGCTAACCACTGAGCCACCGTGCTGCACATCTCCTATTAAATTAGGCAAATTTTCAGACACTTTGAAAGTCAACACTTTCTTCGAACTTTACTCCACCGTTTGGCAAAGTTTACGGTTAATCTGCCGGTGACGTCCTTAAGACTTGGCTACTTTTTATCTAAATAGCAAAACAAATAAAACATCAAAGATTTTTCATTAATGCAAAATTAGTAATTTTATAACCAGAAATTTGGTGTAAAAGATGTGATGAATTGGCCCCCAAAAATCTTAACTAAGTCAAGATCATTTTATTAATAAGAGGTACCTGTGATTTTATCTCCTGCCTGGTAAGTGGTTTTGGATGCGGTTATAGTATAAGGGGCACTGGTGGTCATAGCCGAGAAACCGTGCTGGGGCATCATATCTGCACAAGCTGCTGTAACGGAACCATTTGCATAAGCCGTAACTTGGAGAGGGAACACAACAAGCGTGAGCAGAGTGCACCGGAGGAAGGCATTCATCTGGAATAGAAAGAACGTTCTTAGTAACATTGCTACAAACAAGAACGTAACCACTTTTATATTATATCATAACAATACAGCTAAGGATATGGTGAAGGCGGAGAAGGTTCTGCATCGTATTCAAGGCAATCCAGGGAATTGGTTACTTTAAGGACCTATTAAAAAGGCAGATGGGGCAGATCCTTAACGGGGTTGTCCAACATATAGGAAAAACAGTAAACTAAAATATATGAAAAAACTTAGGAATAGGAGACTGACGACTTATGGTGAGTTGAACTAATCTAATTTCAAACCAAAATATAACCTGCTCTAATCTCGATGGAGGCAGCACAGGCTGCATTGGTGGTCTATGCTGAGATTAGAAGCAGGGGGAGAAGAATATTGCAGTCTCTTAGGGCGCCGGGTTACAGGAGGGAGAGGGGGTCGAGGTATTAACTAATGTGAGAAACCTTTTTTTAACCGTAGTTATATCACAACGCGTTTCGCCGCCTTCATCAGGAGCTAAGATGTAGAGACTCCCTGTTGTTCAAACATCTGATCACTGAAGCCTCTGATTGGCTGCTGCAGTCAGTTGACTGATAACCTGCATCATTAGCTGTGTCTCTGATGATGTATTTAACATTGTACACACTTTGTACCTTGAAAGCAAATGACAAATCCTTTTTAAGTGGAACCTATCGTTAAGATTTAACATGTTAATGTAAAGATATGGCCATAATGGCACTATTATACTGGCTTAATTGATACCGGTAGTGAACAAATCTACAGCCTATTTTTTGCTTAATACATATTAGCAGTTTTGGTGCAATATTCGTTCCGTACATTGGGGCGTATCTGTGGGTAGGGTTTTGGTCTCTGCCATAGCTTCTGTGTTTATATGAGTCTCTTAATTTTTCACATTTTACACTAGCCACCACCGCAGCAAGGGCAATGCTTGGGTAAATTCATCTCCTACTAGTCTTCGGTGAAACGGTGCATGTGCACACTGACGGTCAATGGTTTTCAACAAATGTAAGCCATTGACGGAGCTTGTGCAGATTGAGATCTCAGTTTGTCATTGAGCCGCGGTCTAAATCCGCGCATGCGTTACCCCACCCTTTACTTTACCATATAAAATCGGAGTGATGGGTTCTATTTAGGAGACAGTAAGGACTGAGCAGACTTATCACAGCCTCTCTATTGATGGACAATCTGCTCAGTATAATTTTACAAAATATCAGATTTTGAAGGAGCTCTCGTGATGGGAGCACAGAAAAGTTTTGTTATGTGGGCACAGATTTTAATCTTTATAATAGGACTGTTCATAACCACAGCTCTTCATATGCTCTTTAGGTATATAAAAGTCATAGGCTATGTGCCTACTGTGTGTTTTTGCTGCGTTTCTGCACCAAAAACGCAGCACCCACACCTTTGTAATGAAAGTCAATGTGATTTTCCAAAAGCTGTGCCCACACGTGCGTCTTTGTATCAGAAATCAACAGCGTTTTTTTTATGTCACTGCAATTAATTGACCATTTTTTTTTTTTTGTTTTCCCCCATAGACGCCATTCTAACCCCCTTAAAAAAACACCAAAATGGATGGGTATTGTCACGCTTAGGAGGTGAGGGAATCAGGTAAGTGAATGGTGAGAGGGGCGAGGGGATTCAGAGGGAGCTAATCTGACCCTTACAATGGGGTCCCTGGCTTGCCTTGCTCTCGGAGGTACCTCTGATGGTGAGTAGGTCCGAGTCTCCACCCTTTTGTTCCTGAGCTCCTGATTAGCCCTAGGCTGAGGGCCCCTACCTCCACCCACGGATCCGGATGCACAGCTACTCCCAAAGCAAGGACTTCAGCACAGCAACAAAGCATCAGCACAGCACAAAGACCAAGAGTAAATAACTCTATCAGCGGCATCTGATAGAGGCGGTGGAAAGCTATTTAAAGCCAGGGGGAGGGGATACTAGGTGAGTCACACCCAAGCCTCACATCAACCCCTAAACCAGCAGCTGAGCATAATAGTGAGTGCAGCTCTGGAGAGTAATACTGAAGGTATGTCAGGATCAAGACCTTCACAACCGTACCTCATGTTGCTCTTAAAGTAATGCAGACACAACACACACATCAGCATTCAGCACAGTCAGCGCAATCTAAGCGCTTGACAGGTATTCCCATAGTCCGTTTGTGATGTTTTTTCCTGTGATTTCAAAAACAAAAACACTCCGATACTCACCCCTCCTCGTTGAGCCTACGGCGATCCCCGGTGATTCTACCTCCGTGCACCGGCAAGAGATGTGTTTGTTGATCTTCCAGGACCTTTGCACCATGTGACTCAGCCTGTTACATTGTACACAGGATCTGGAAGATCGATAAAGACATCTCCTGCCACTACACGGAGGAAGAATCACCAGGGACTGCCGTGAGCTCGACGGGGAGGGTGAGAAAGTGTCTGTGTGTCTGTCTCTGTGTGTGTCTGTCTTTGTGTGTCCCCTTATTTGTGCTGCGTTTGTATGTGCACAAATGCAGCACAAACGCAATAGGTTTGTGCTGCTTGTGGTATAGACAGCTGCATTTGCATAGCTGACAAATGCAACACAAAAATAAAATGGGGAGCTTCCTCAAGTAAAGGGATCGTCCCAATTGTATGATTTCTAGAAAGTCTGCATTAATACGACCCAAAACTTTACTGCTGATGATGCATAGTAATAATAGTATTAAAATTAGTAGTAGTATTACTCCATCATACGGATACTTTTATATGACATTTATGGATATTACAAACACAAGTCAGTAAATACATTCATGTTCTTTGCAGCATTTTATCTCTGCAACTTCGAATATCTCGGATTCCTGACTTGAAGTGAGTTATTTTCAGCTTAAGAGTAGAGTTCACCAATGACGTTTTTGTAAAATAATTATATAAAATCACATATAAAGTATACATAGAGTTATAACTTGTATATTCCTGACCTTGGATACTTTGAGAAAGGACCCAAATACAGAACAATCAGGATATTGCTATTAAAGGTGAATGAAAAGAGCTACACAAAGATGGCTACTCTATTACAGAAAACCAGTTTTACCAGAAGTTGAGCTTTGTCTGATAAACACAATATCTCACATCTCACAAAGCTGAAGTTTCCACCTTTACCTGCAGCTATTTCTTCCTGGAATGTACTGATGGTGCCAGCTAAACGCTGCATGTAAGGAACCTTGTACATAATAATCCACTAATAGATTACTCCAGATACCTATTGCTATGGTTAAGATTTTATACCTTCATTTGATCAATTTGTATATTTTTGATCATTTTGTATTTTGTATTAGATTTCTAAGTGTTAGGGTGGTTTCACACAAGTGGTTTTCTGTCTTGCGTCGGTGTCCACCAAAATCCTACTGCATCCCGATCCTGCATTCCTATACTGTAATGGGGACGTAGGGACATCAGGTGGCAGAAGGATTTTACCGGATGCAGATAAGTGCGGCGTTTAGCCCGCGCCCCCGGCTGCATGATGTTGCGATTTTGCAGCGCTTCAAAAATGGTGATGTGTTCAGATGCGACTCAATATGTATCAGGATTTCACACTGAGCATACCCAGAGGAGTCTCCTCTCTCTTTCTTTCTCTCCTTCTTGCTTTCTCACTTCTCTCTCATTCTCCTCTCCCTGTCTCTCTCTCCCTCTCTCACTCACTCTCTCCCCCTCTCTCACTCTCTTCTCTCTCCCTCCCTCTTTTTCTCTCTTCTTCTCTCCTCCCTCTCTCTCTCCTCCCTCTCTTTCTCACTCTCTCTCATTCTCCTCTCCTTCTCTCTCCCTCTCTCTCTCTGGACCCACCCTCTCTCTCTCGCTCACTCTCTCCCCCTCTCTCACTCTCTTCTCTCTCCCTCCCTCTTTTTCTCTCTTCTCTCCTTACTCTCTCTCTCCTTCTCCCTCTCTTTCTCACTCTCTCTATATTCAATTCAAGTTCAATTCAAATGAGCTTTATTGGCAGGACTAAGTACATGTTAGCATTGCCAAAGCAAATGGTAAAAATAAGAGGATGGGGATAGGGAGGCATATAGAGGTCTAGGGTATATCAGGATCCTCTTGGAGGATAGGGGCATGTCCAGGATAGGGTATAGGAGTCCAAGATATATCAGACTCTCTCTCCCTTTCTCTCTCTCTCTCTCTTCTCTCTCTCCCTCTTCTCTCTCTCTTTCTCTCTGGAACCATGATAATACAAATTCATAGTCAAATTCACATTTCTATAAGAAAACGCATGATGGATCAGGATGAAAACGCATGCAAAACTGATGTAAACACATCATTTTTTTGCCTGATCAGGACGAGACACAAGTGTGAAACCAGCCTTATTTACAATAGCAATGACACAATGTATTTGCCTTTGTGTTGCTACATTGAGGATTAGTTCAAACTACTTGAATCCCATGCCTTATGGACTATGTCTAAATATACATGCCTTTTAGATAACGCCCTAAGTCTTCTCTATTGTTTTGTTCCTGTAATAAATATTTGGTCTGATCAACCAAAGAGCAGACGAGCCGTGTACACTGACAGACACTGGGCTGTGTGTGTTCTTGTCTCTGGTGCATTGCTATTAATTGGGCTAAATTAAAATTTCAGTGAAATTCTTTATCTTACTCATTCTCTAAAATTGACACGGTGTCATTTTATATACACATTATATACACATTATATAATAAATTATCTATTATATAATCACGAATGGGTTTTTTGCCCCTTTTGAGTCCGCTCACGCTGCGAGTCAGCGTGGTCATGTGGATACGCCCGAAGCATTGGCCGCGCAGCGGCCATTGCGAGCAGTTCTAAGGCGACTCGCTATGCCCGCGCAGCGGGCATGGCGAGTCGCCTTAGCAGCGCGAAGCATTGGCCGCGAAGCGGCCATTGCGAGTCAGAGACTCGCTCTGCTAGAATCCCGATGCATGTGCATCGGGCACCCAGCTAGTACCTAATAATTACATATAGAATAAGTATAATATAATTAAAGATCATAAATATATAATAATTATATAAAATACGCATTTTATAACTAGGATCAATTTAGGTAATAGAAGAGAGGAACAATGAAACCAAATTTCCTGCGAGTGCTGACAGCTTCATCTGCGGAATATAGGCACCGGAGAGTATAGATAAACATGGGCACAAAGAAGCTGCCGAGAGAGTAATGCGAACGCCGACCGATGGTATCCATCTCATGATACAGTAACAATCGAAACTACTTACGGTAAGCTGCATTAATATTTAGGTTTGTTATCAAAATGTACAACATTAGTTTAACTATTTGTATCAGGTGCGCTAGAGACAACACACATCAAATACCTGGACTGGCCAGGGCTTTACACAGTAGCGTAACTTGAAGCTCATGGGCCCTGACGCAAAAGTTCCAATAGGGCCCACGATTATTGCAAATCTTTAATAGCAATAGTTTTATTTTCTATAGGCCAGAGGGACTTTTGAGGCCCCCTAGGCTCCGGGACCCAGGTGCGATTGCAACCCCTGCACCTGTTGTACAATACAAGAAATAGAAAGTCTGCTCACCTATATACCGTATATACTCGTGTATAAGCCGACTTTTTCAGCCCAAAAATTGGGCTGAAAAGTCCCCCCTCGGCTTATACACGAGTATATACTTTTGTGCTGAGGTGGGGGCTGTGTCCGGGAGCAGGAGGAGGCAGGAGGAGGTGGGGGAAGGCTATAATATGAGCGGCTCGTGACGTGGAGCCGCTCATAACTTATTCATGATATGCCCTGCTCCCCCCGCCCATCCGCGGGGGGAGCAGGGCATATCGTCTTACAGCCCCCAGCACGGGGTATACAGCCCCCCCCCCCCCCCATCCCTCACAGTATACAGGCGCCCCCCTCCATGCAGCCGCTGCTTAGTGTACAATAAATATAGTGTTATTATCCCTCACCAGCCCGGTCTCCGTGCATCCTCCCTCCTCCCTTTGTGTCATGTGACCGGGGCTCACAGCGATGACGTCACCGGCCGGTCACATGACACGCAGCCTCGCAGGGAGGAGGGAGGATGCACGGAGATCGGGCTGGTGAGGGATAATAACACTATATTTATTGTACACTAAGCAGCGGCAGCATGGAGGGGGGCGCCTGTATACTGTGAGGGATGGGGGGGCCTGTATACTGTGAGGGATGAGGGGGCCTGTATACTGTGAGGGATGGGGGGGGGGCCTGTATACTGTGAGGGATGAGGGGGCCTGTATACTGTAAGGGATGAGGGGGCCTGTATACTGTGAGGGATGGGGGGGGGCCTGTATACTGTGAGGGATGGGGGGGGGGGCCTGTATACTGTGAGGGATGAGGGGGCCTGTATACTGTAAGGGATGGGGGGGCCTGTATACTGTAAGGGATGAGGGGGCCTGTATACTGTAAGGGATGAG
Source organism: Allobates femoralis (assembly GCA_033576535.1). Classification (NCBI taxonomy): domain Eukaryota; kingdom Metazoa; phylum Chordata; class Amphibia; order Anura; family Aromobatidae; genus Allobates; species Allobates femoralis. The sequence goes on from JARQOC010000007.1 coordinate 131,391,373, forward strand.
GGGGCCTGTATACTGTGAGGGATGGGGGGGCCTGTATACTGTGAGGGATGGGGGGGCCTGTATACTGTGAGGGATGGGGGCGCCTGTATACTGTGAGGGATGAGGGGGCCTGTATACTGTGAGGGATGAGGGGGCCTGTATACTGTGAGGGATGGGGGGGGGCCTGTATACTGTGAGGGATGGGGGGGGGGCCTGTATACTGTGAGGAATGGGGGGGGGCCTGTATACTGTGAGGGATGGGGGGGGCCTGTATACCCGTGCCTGGGGGCCTGTATACCCGTGCCTGGGGGCCTGTATGCCCCGTGCCTGGGGGCCTGTATGCCCCGTGCCTGGGGGCCTGTATGCCCCGTGCCTGGGGGCCTGTATGCCCCGTGCCTGGGGGCCTGTATACCCCGTGCCTGGGGGCCTGTATGCCCCGTGCCTGGGGGCCTGTATGCCCCGTGCCTGGGGGCCTGTATGCCCCGTGCCTGGGGGCCTGTATGCCCCGTGCCTGGGGGCCTGTATGCCCCGTGCCTGGGGGCCTGTATGCCCCGTGCCTGGGGGCCTGTATACCCCGTGCCTGGGGGCCTGTATGCCCCGTGCCTGGGGGCCTGTATGCCCGTGCCTGGGGGCCTGTATGCCCCGTGCCTGGGGGCCTGTATGCCCCGTGCCTGGGGGCCTGTATTCCCCGTGCCTGGGGGCCTGTATACCCCGTGCTGGGATCTGTATACCTGTGCTGGAGTCCACCCTCGGCTTATACACGAGTCAATAGATTTTCCCAGGTTTTGGGGGCAAAAGTAGGGGGGTCGGCTTATACACGGGTCGGCTTATACACGAGTATATACGGTAGTTACTTTATTTATTCTAATTCATTGTTAATGAATGTCTACTATTTGTGATAGTTGCTGAGAACCTGAGACGTTATGATGTAGATATATTATTTTATTACAAAATAATCAGCATTTTTTATAGCGGTTTTTATCTGAAGAAAAAAACATTTAATGAAATAAATTCTAAATATCTGATAAGGAGTAAGAGAATATCAATCAGTTAAAGGGACGCTGTCAGGTCATTTTTCTGTATGATACTAATATTACCCTTGAATTGTGCCTGGGCAGACCTTTTAAAACATGTAAAATCATTGATTTACCCTTTTTTGTTTCCTTACTATAAGCATTTTCACACCTTGCAGGCAGCTGGCTCATTAGTCCAGCTCCATTACTTTCAAAGCAGATTAGTTAAGTGTTATTTAAATATCCACACCTAACCCAAGCTAGTGTTCTGTCCCTCCCCTCTGTGCTCTGTGCTGGGAGGGGAGGTGATGCACTGTGGTGTCTGTAAAAGATTTTTATTATATGAACGTTGGTTTTCTTGCATACATGTAAATCGTGTATCTGCTGAGCAAATGATCAAATGTTGATAAAAAACACAAACAAATATCTCAGACTGCACAGACTACACACATGCCTCAAATACACACAATGACATGAAGAGCTGGAGATAAGAGCACACACCTCCTCCCCCTCCTTTCTGCTCTGCAATGAGTCACACAGCATAACAGATCAGAGAGGCGTGCAGGACAGTGTAATGATGCATGAATATTCATTCCTTGGGGAGTGCGCAGCAGAGAACTCACAGTGATTGACAGATGGAATTAATCTTTTATTTTGAAGCCGCAGCCGCCCTGTACCCACAATCTGCGTTTGGTGCAGGGTGGCTTTTTCCTGCGTGCACCCAATGGTGACCTTGTCCGACTCTCCAGAAACTAACATGCCGCGGAGATGTGGAAGTCCGACAATCTGCACCGCAGCTAAAGACATGCTGAAAACAAGAGGAGAAGAACAGTGAGGATTGGATTTCTTGAAATCCCATCCACTGTGCTGGTACTGTACAACGCAGCGTTTTGGACACAGAGGCAATACACTGCATCCAAAATGCTGTGTTCCCTGATCATGAGTATGCACCTTTAAAGGAGCACTGGTTACACTACAAAGAAGTGGCAGAAAGAGGGCGCTACCAGCAGCTGTCACCAGGTTACTTGCTTTGGCATGTGGTCTTTAACCCTTTAGAGACTGCAAAAGACCTGCAGTGAGATATGGTGACAATAAGCCTTACATTTTTAGTTTAAAGTAATAAAAGTTCTGGGATTCTCTTTTCTGCAATGATGAAGAAAAACTGGAACTTCTCCAGACTTTGGATCAGCAATATGTCTTCAGGAGGAAGAATTAATGATACACTAAAAGAACCCCCTGCCTACAGGTGGGTATCTGGCGGGGCACTGTAATGCTCTAGGGCTATTTTGTTCACTCTGTCAATGGAAAGTTTCAGCATGGATTCAATAATGTATAGGAGAACTATAGGAGAAATGTCTCTCCATTTGTGGGGAATCTGAAGTTTGGGCACCACACAGGACAATAATCCCAAGTATACGTTAAACTCCACCAAGGCTTTGGTACTGAAGACGTCTGAGAAGATTCTGGAGAAGACATCACAGTCACATTTCTTGAACCCATAAAAAAAAACATTTGATGGGAGAAGAAGAAGGTGGTTGCAGCACACAAATCCAAAAATATTAGTCAACTGGAGGCCACTGCCCATGAGGAGTGAGCCAAGATACCCCAGAAGCACTGCTGGAAGCTGGGGTTTAATTATGCATCATATCTAGTCAAATCATGGAAAAGAAAGAAAAGGGGCACAGTAGGGTTTATCTACTTGGTATCGATATATGAGTACCAATATAGGCTCACCTGGGTCAGTTGTGATCCGTCACAACTATTTATATGATATCTACGATATCTGGGCCCCATGGTCTGTTGCAGTCTCCCACGTATTATAGATCCAGGAGAGTATATAGAGAAAGGGGACATCCGATCCAATAAATGAGTACAATGAAGTTACTAAAAACTTATTTAGTGGTTTATTTCTATGCATCTCAAGATTAAAACTCCTTCATCAACACTACCACAAGATCTCTTAACCTTTCAACCTTGAAACATGTAGAAATAAACCACGAAATTAGTTTTTAATAACTTAATTGTACTCATTCATTGGAATGGGAGTGCTGTCCAAAGTCCCCTTTCTTTATATATATACTCCTGGATCTATGTATCATATCTGCAACTGGTCATAACTGCTGGAGATGCTCCACTAAGTGCTAAAGCCTTTTTACGGAAGAGGTTGAATATATCTCACACTGCATTAGTCAAAGTGTAATTTTATGTTGAATTTCGAGCAACCAATTCTATTAGTTGTTGCTATATCTAGTAGCTATTAAAATTAAATTATACTTGATTTACTGGTTTATTGCAAAAGAGAAAAAATTTGAATATTGGGAAAACTACTACTTTTATAGATTTAAGATTGAAGAAGTTCATTGAGTTCAACAAAATACATTGATACAAAGAAAGGCAATGTGGCAGGTGCTAATTGCCCCAGAATAGGTGAAAAAAAATCAGTCCTGATTCCACACATGGCAGTCAGATTACCATATTTTGCAGATTATAACACACCTTTTTCCCCAAAAATTGGATGGGAAATGGAGGTTGGTCTTATATTCCGGATGTAACTTAGCGAGGGGGTGCGGCGGCTGTGGATCAGGATCTCAGGAGGCAGGATCGCCACCGCCAACTCTACAACGGCATGAGTGGGGCGATGTTTTGGGCCCTGGACTGAGAGGAGGAGTTGTCGTGGCGGCGTGGTGCGCTGACTCCAAGTACATCACGTCCAGCACCGGGATATTAATGGTGCCCAACTCTTTGCCGTCTTCTTGCAGTAGTGACCTTGCCTCCTCTGCCCACATTCTGCTATTGTCGCCCCCCCTGGTAAGCTACAATCAGACTATTAGACAGACTCTAGAACTACAAGACAGACTCATATTTTCCCTATTTTTCTTTATATATTTGGGGTGCGTGTTAACGTCCGGTATGTCTTAATCCGTAAATACGGTAGCTCTGTGGATAAACATACCCTCAAAGAGTATGGTACTCAGACTGTAATATGCTATACTACTATTTATCAAAAAATGACAACCCGGCCCCATCTTTAACTTGGTTTTTGGGGTTGATTAATTTTGATTGCAGCTGTACCTCAAGCCGAGAGGAAACTTATAGAATTACATATCTGTTCCATAAACCACAATCACAAAAAGACAAAGTCTCCAGTCTTCGAGCCAATACTTTCATTGACATTGCCTATCTGAGAGGACATGTAATCCTAGCAAGTCATAGTCATAAGTAACAGGATTCTGAAAGAATTGTGTTTTCTCGATTCCACTCCATATAGAATGTATAGTTCTGTTTTCCAACGGGTGATATAAGGTGAATTAAAAAAGTCATTTTAAACCTACAAACTCATCCTGCAAAAAACAAGACTGACTTATAGCTGTTATCGGAAAAGTAAATATGGCAGTGCTATTGGGTTGAATAGCGCTGCGGAATATGTTGGCGCTATATAAACTAAGATTATTATTATTATTATTATTATTATTATTATTATTATTATGAAAAAATGAAAGAAAAAAAATATTATGAAAAATGCAATGTAAAAAAAAGTAAATTAGGTCCATATGGGTTAAAAAGTTTATTAATATATAGCCTTAATATAATTAGAGAGCTTAAGATAGAAATATTAAGCATTTATGTACTGTCAATACAAGACAAGTTTCTACAATTGAAATATATCTATTCTCCGCAGCAGCCAATTATACAATACATCTAGGTCATTGAATTGTTTTTAGGTCCTAACATATACAAGGAATTTGTGCAATATTCTGTAATAAAGATACTATTGAAAGATTCAAGAAGAAAATCGGAGAAGGATGATATTCCTACCTTGTCTTTGACTGAGTTGGTCTGTTCACAAATATCCAAGGTCGGGTTCTCACTGCTGTCCCTTAACACGCGGAGCCGTCTTATAAACCATGCAGCGTGCAGCTCTGGGAGTGGTCACTTGTCTATAATGTCTGAAAGTATGCACTATGTAATGTTACTTGGTAAGTCAGATGACAGATTCCTATTGTAGTGATCTACGTAATGATAAATCCATGTCAAGGAGACCCCCTAGTGAGCAGAAGACGGAAATATCAAACCAAAAACTATCATATTTCACAACACAGGTGTCAAAGAGAAAGAAGAATGTGGAGAAAGTATTACGGTAGTTTACAAAAAATGCTGAAGAAAGTAATAACAGTAGAATTGGTTGTCCAACTCTTATGGCCACTTTACACGCGGCTACAGGTAACAGGTTTTCCACAGGTAACTTACAGGTTGCAGTGAAATCATGGAGACATAGTTCTATCTTGTTGCTGTGTACAAATGGAATAATGTCTCCATGATTTCACTGCAACCAGTAAGTTACCTGTGGTAAACCTGTTACCTGTAGCCGCGTGTAAAGTGGCCATTAAGGTGCCGTCACACCCATCAATTTGATGAACGATTTTGTTAGCGGTCACAGCGATCGCTAACAAAATCGTTCAGATCGCTGGTGAGCTGTCACACAGGCACTCACCAGCGATCAGTGGACCAGAGACATCATGGAAATAATTTAAATATCGTTTCCACGATGTCTTGCTCCCGCTGCCAGGGTGCGGTAAGCGGGAGCAGGCTGGTCTCCAAGGTTAACTGCGGGTATCTAGGCAGCACGCGCCGCCTAGATACCCAATGCATACCTTGGTTACCAGCCTTTTCCGCTCACCGGCTGGTATCCATCTGGTATCTAGGCAGCACGCGCTGCCTAGATACCCACAGTTTACCTTGGAGACCAGCTCCCAGCGCTTGCAGAGAGGCGCTGGGAGCTGGCTTATCGGTCGTCTCCCGGTGTCACACGCAGCGATGCTGCGTGTCCACCGGGCGGCCAACGATGGATTTGAGATCCTGTCCTCAAATCAAACGATGAACGATCAGCCGACTGATAGTTTATCGTTTGTAGTGTCACACGCAACAATGTTGTTTCAACATCGTTCAAGCGTCACAGAACACGACTTTTGAATGATATCGGCAACGATATCGTTACGTGTGACGGTACCTTTACAATTATGGCTATGGTGCTCCATACAGTATATATAAAAGGAATAAACCAAATATTGTTTACCCGCCCCAGGGCCTTGGAGTACCCGATCCCGGGCGTTGTAGTTCTCGGGGGATGTCACGGGCCTGTGTCCAGTCCCGTGGCCCTGGTGGTCGCTGAAAAGAGTCAATAACAATAAAATAAAAGTGTTTCGTGACGTCACCTACAGTTCTGGTAATGTTACCGGTGCTGCGGGACAGACCTCCGGGGTGATGGTGGAACAGAAAGATAGTTAGGGTATGTGCGCACTGGCCGGGTTAGGGTCGGATTAGCAGTGTAAACCGCCGGTCGGTTTACATAAATTTCATGTAAATTTATGTTAATCCAAACCGGCGTTTGGATTAACATAGAAACCTATGTAAACTGACACCCGCTGTGCACACAGCGGCGGTTTACACATGCTCATCCGTTGCTTACCCGCTGGGTTCCCAGCGGGTTAGCAAAGAATGAGCTTGTTCTATAATCCGGCCGGTTCTGCAGCGGCTGCAAGCAGAATCATGTACTGCTTCCAGCCGCCGCAACACCGCCGGCGCTAACCCGCCCGTCTCCCGCCGCACATACCCGACAGGAAGCCGGTGGACGGCTCCGGAGCTTCCTGTCGGGTCCCGCCCAGCCGCCGCCGACACAAACCCGCCCACCGTGCGCACATACCCTTATGCTCCCCGTAGGTGGAGTGGGATCCCAGGGGACAGTAGTGGAAGTTTGTGGCAGCGATGCTGCGTGTTCACCGGCCGACTAACGATAGATTTGTGAACATGTTCACAAATCTGCAATCTAACGATTACACGCAGCGACGCACAAACGATATCACTTAAGCGATCAAAAAAGCAGATCGCTTAAGCGATGTTGTTCAGTAAATTGATGCGTGTGACGTGGCCCTAAGACCTCTTTGTTGCTTAGCCTGAGTTTGGCCTTCTTGATTAGTGTCAATTGAAGGTGGAGGCTGTTGGAACACCTTTTCCTTTTAAACCTGGCTCAGAACATTCCTGGACACCGACTATAGCATTTGCGTGCTTTTTGCAAACATAATTGTTGCTTGTTGTCTGGTGAAGTATATCTTGTTGTTTTTTCCATTCCCTATTTGTATTTGCCTTTTTCCTTTAAATATGGCTAGGAACATTACTGGACGCTGACTATAGCATTTGCGTTGCCCTTGCATACCGGTCCTGTATTGGAGTTGCTGTTTAATTTCTAATTGTTGCTTGTTGTCTGGTGAAGTATATCTTGTTGTTTTTTCCATTCGCTATTTGTATTTGTGTTCTCCCTACACCCATATTCTATTTTCCTGATTGTTTGCTGTGTGGTGCTGTTTTGCTTTATCCCAGTCTGTCTTTCTGTGGGTTCCATTACAGTTCACTGTGAGAAAATCTGAGTTTGTTAGTCACCAAAATCCGAGAAAACGCTGTAGACAATTCTTCAGAAGAGGGGCCTGGATTTATTAAAGAATGCAATAGAGCAGATAGGATACAGGATAAAATTCACGGTGACACGCGGAGGTGTCCAGATACAAGATGGTATCGTGATTCTGGCCCTGAGCTCTAATGTGGGGGACTTTTTATACCTGGCTCAGACAAGCAATATTCTGAAATACAGTGACTTCATCATACAAGATAAGGTGGTTACAGGGGCGGAACCACTGTGGTGCAGCTGGTGCAGATGCACCAGGGCCCCAACTGGCTAGGGGGCCCCTTCAAGCCTGGAGGGGGGCCCCCAGCCGACCCCCGCAAGCCGCCGTCAGAGGAAAGAAGGGTCAGGCAAGGGAAGCAGAGAGCTTCCTGCTTCCCTTGCCTGATCCCGCCCCTCCTCTCCTCTGCCCCTCCAGCTCCTAGGACAGCTACAAACATCCGGCGCGGCTCACCAGGTAGGAGATCACCGCGCCCGCGGCTTCCAGCAGCCCTCCCCCGGGCCAGGCCAACGGCCAGTAGCACAACCCTACTCCCCCCCTTCTTCGGGGCCGCGCCAACTCGGCCGGTAGCACCCCCCATCCTGCTCCTGCACCAGGGCCCCCAGGGGTGACGGTCCGCCCCTGGGTGGTTACATTTAAAACAGAAAAGGCAAAAGTTCAGTATGAGAACATCACTACTAATTACATTACAAGCTATAAATCTGTATTAAACATATCCATGATTATTAATCTCATTATGGCTTTTAGCAGATGCATGTAGAATTCTCCAGTTATGTACAAAGCCTTTGTTAGGGTACAGATGGCTTTTCAGTACATCTTCTAACTTCTACCATAAAATACAATATTCCCACTAATTATTACCTATTAGAATATACCTGGAGTCTTATAATTAACTTTTCTATGCTGGCCAGAAACAGTGAGATCATTTTTACGCTGGTTCCTCCGGGTGGAACAGATGACGCCTGTAATTCACTAACTCCGAAACTCTGTGTCTATTGAAAGCAGTGAATACAGTATGGATACAACAATATGGCAGCTATTCTCTCACATTCACCTCCTGGGGTGGGGTAAGGGGGACTATCTCAGGGCTCGTCAGGAGAAAGATAGGTCGGAGACTCAGGCCACTCTACAATTAAGGGTACCCCTGAGTTAAGGAATGTCAGGGTTCTCCTAGTTCAGGGGCCCGCATTCCTTATCTCTTGTATTCCCATAGCTCCTTGTTCCAAATATTTTCATTATATAAATGGTATGCCTTCTTTTTCACCGCCAGTGCTTATGTGACGTAATGTTTTATTTACCTTGGCAGTTCCATGGCATGTTATGCAAGGAAAAATGACTAGAGATGAGTGGACTTTCTCCGAACATGTTCTCCAATATCAAATTCATCATGAACATTGCAGATTTTATTCGGGATCAGAAACCCGAGCAATTTCCCAAAAGTCGGCGGACACGGCTTTGTTTGGAAAAAAGTTTGAAATTTAAAATGGCCTTAAAAGTTTCCCTATTTGTTTGGGGCCAAAACGCTCGCTGAAAGACCCATTGGCCGGGAACCAAACCTGGCAGTTAGGAGTGTTTTCGCCATTGAGTCTACTGGTTTGTATCAAGCTGTAGAATTTTTTTGGGAGCTTTAAATACAATTTTTTAAGCTCCCTGGAGTTTGTAGGTTTTTTGACACCTGCAGGGTGTGAATTTTGGAAACAGAGCCAGATGTGATGTTCAACTCCAAGCTGTATTTGCTATGGCCTACCCCTGAGAGACTGTGAAACATCTATCCTGTGTTGGATTTCCTCGTTCCTGCTGTAGTAAAGCAGTTGTTATCCCAGAGGCCTGTGTTTGTAGTCAGTCCATCAGCTGTGGACCCTGTCTGGGGGCGGATAGCAGGGAACATCAGCCTCGTAGACCACCCAGGGAACACAGCCCCTGCACCCTCGTGCCATAACAGCAACTGTGACATATTAAACATTTGGGGTCCTTGGGCTCTTATGATTGTTTTGGAAGATTTTGTTGTGGGCAGTGTACTGCTCATTGTTCCTAGCTACTATCTTCAGAGCAAGCGCTGAAAGATCCTATGACACTTGCTATCACGCTTATAGGGAACCTGGCACAAGAAAAAATGCTATTAAACTGCAGATATGGGTTTAATCTGCAAGTTAATAGTGTTTGAAACCGGCCCAGTACCTTCTCATTGAACCTCGCTGCTGGGAGGGAATGAACTTTAATCCCAGCAGGGTTTGAATTTCTGTAATGGGGGCGGTGTTGATGCAGGTTCAGTTCTGTGTATGGAGTGAGGCAGATGTAACTGCACCTTCTGCACTGAGTGACAGTTGCTCAACATTAGAACCAGATACACAGAGTGGTGACTGACTCCTTGCCGGTGGCGCCCCCATGACTGTGTGAAGAAGTAGGAGCACCATGAGAGGTACTTGGTCAAATCTTTCAGTGTTTGTGGGAGAATATCACCATCTGCTGGTCAAGAAGAACAACCAGAAACCAAGGAGCAAAATGTGTGTTTCCTTGATGGAAGAATTTGGAAGCCATATTGGTCAGGTGACAATGTGGTGCAGTTGCTAAACAGAAAAGGCTCGGCTAAGCCAAGGATGGAGGAGTTGGCACCGAAGACTGTACCAGGCAGGTTATGAAGTGGGTTCACCGCCACCATTGCTACTGAAGCGTTCTAGAGTGATCACACCTGGAGAAGGCCTGAGCAATACCTGAGCTAAGAGGAAGATCGGTGACCTGAGCTGAGAGGAAGATCCATGATCTGAGCTGAGATGGCTGTGACCAGCACCAGTAGAAGGCCATGACCTATCGTAGAGGTAGACTGAGCCCCAATCGTCAAGCACCGAAGACCATGACCCATTCCCGAGGAAGATCCTTGATTATTCCAGGCAAGCGGTGCATAGTTGGGATGGAGGCCACACCGCAGAGGGCAAAAGCGGCCAGCGTACTAAATGAGGGAAGTTACCCACTAATTTGGACTTGTAGTCTAGCAATTTATGACGCAACTCCCGTTAAAGCCATTGTGTTTATACTCTATATATCTGTTTGGTTAATTCCTCCTTGTATTATATTTGCTTGGCATCACCTGTGCGATTCCCTGATCTCATACTCAGGGCATTATCCCTCTGTTGTGTAAAAGAAATACCTGTTGTTAAGTTACTGCTGTGTCAGACGTCTCTGTGTTGTTGCAGTCACATAACCTATATCTATTGAGACACAGCGCTACCTCGTGCTCCTTTGCAATGGCGTATACAAAGAACACATATTCCCAGATTTGTTCTACCCTTATTTTGGAATATTTAAAATATGATTGCAAATTAAAAGTAAAATTAAAATAGTTCTGGATTACATACTCTGGGTAATAAAGACCCAGACAAGAAACATTAAAATGATGAAAAAATATTCTACAATAATAATAATGCTGTGAACGTAGGTTGCTTTTGGATATGACGGTGCGATGCTGCTGGAACCTGCTCTGGACACTTGTGGTTCGCTTCCTGGTGTCCTTAAGGTTTTTTGTGTGGTCGACTTGATGGTTTGTGTCGAACTGATTGAGCTTCAATATCAATGTGGATCGTAGTAGAGACGTACTTCATCAGTGGATCAGGCTTGGACTTTTGATTTGTGCAGTTCTGGGTAATTGTAAGGGTGCTTTATTGTTAGGACAGATTTTAAGTCTTGGGACTGTTATGCGTCTCACCGCTGATGTTCTGAGAGGGTCTTGAATAATACTGGTGTCTTTGTGCTGGTGGGATTTCTGCTAATAGATAGGTGTTTCTTGATTGGGTATTTTTTACTCAGGGTATGTAATTTAGAACTATTTTAATTTTACTTTTAATTTGCAATTATATTTTAAATATCCCAAAATAAGGGTAGAAGACATCTGGGAATACGTGTTCTTTGTATACGCCATTCCAAAGGGGTACGAGGTAGCGCTGGGCCTCAATAGATATACGTTTCTACGCCATTCCAAAGGGGTACGAGGTAGCGCTGGGCCTCAATAGATATACGTTTCTACGCCATTCCAAAGGGGTACGAGGTAGCGCTGGGCCTCAATAGATATACGTTTCTACGCCATTCCAAAGGGGTACGAGGTAGCGCTGGGCCTCAATAGATATACGTTTCTACGCCATTCCAAAGGGGTACGAGGTAGCGCTGGGCCTCAGTAGATATACGTTTCTAATAAAGCAATAAGCTAGAGGGAGATTACAGGGTACCCCCTCCACAGGTTTTAGCAGCAACCCTTTGGCCGGCATTATTGCACTAGCCAAAGTCCCCTATTGACTTGCTCCAGTGTATAAATTCTAATAGTCACATAACCTGTTTACAACCGAAACATGAACCCTGCCAGGAGGATTAGAGTTCTTTTGTGAATGTGCCATACAGGTATCAAACACTATTAACCTGCAGATTAACCCCATATCTGCATATCTGCAGGTTAATAGTGTTTTTATACATGACAGTAAGTTCACAGTAGATGCTGCTTAGTTTAGTGCATCCCGATCATGGACCATGGTCGGTTCGTGCTGTGGTTTAATACTAAAATTCTCTTATACAGTGAGTTTGAGAATTGATAGGTCCTGACTCCTGCACTATAACCATTTTTCTTTTGATAGTGAAGGAACACTTTAAGATATAGACAAATGATCAAACAGAACCTAAAATTAAGCCTTAGAGTTCATTTATTTATAGTACACGTAAAGTAATCATAAAAATGCATGATAGAAATGTATGCAGAAAATAATACTTCTGGCTTCCAGTCTTCACAAGGCAAGAGGAACATCATGATATCTTTTGATGACAAGCCCTCCATACTGTGCATTAGTCTAGGTCTCCATCGGTCAGATGGTGAGCAGAGCATAGATGAGTACAGAGCTGCAGAGTACAAGCTGGCCTAATGCAGGAGCCTGAAAAATAAAACATAGAACGTAACGTAATGCCAGAACGTAACGACAGACATTTCAATTTTCCATATACGAACATCTCGTTCCGCCACTATACTTCATATTATTATTCAGGTCCAGTGAATATTTGGTAAACATAGGTAGACCACACAGTTAACCTAATAATTTGGTTTAATCATTTTACACCAGTGTTTAATGTCATTTTGACACATTTGGGTACATTATCGACATGGAACTGTATAGCTATTGTAACTGCCTTTCTTGGCTATCTGTAGATTACAGATGCCATCCTTGATGTTTGTCGAATTACACTCGACTGAGCGGTGCACTAGATTATTCGAGAAGACAGGTCTGAATTATACTGTAAAAAGTGAGTTGTTTTTACATTGCACTGCATTGTCAGCATATATTTAGCATTTTTAACATTGAAGTGGCTTTTTCAGGTGGGTTACTGAGCGTGGTTACTGAGCGTATTCACCTAAAAAAGATGTTGTGTACACACACCCTTGGGGCTTCTCTGCCTGGTCTCACTCTAATGCAGGGGCGTGCTTGGACGAGGGGCAGGAATGCATTTACCCCCTCGGCCAGTGCCCAGGTGGCTGCTTAGGGCCGCCAGAGAATCGGCATTGATTTTAGTACTGTCACGCTGGGTGTAGGGAGACACCCAGCGCTGGACGACGACAGGGGGGAAAGGAGTCCCTGATGCTAAGGGCAAAAAGGGGAGATGGTGGCCCCTAGATTAACTAGTGCTGACACCTGGCTCCCCTAATGTCCCTATACAGTTTCCGCAACTGGCGCCGCCAGGAACCTATTCCCTGACTGTCCCTGGACTACCACTACACAGGGATCGGAGAGGGTGATCACTAGTCAGCCCAGCTAGCAACTAAAGAAACACACAAGGGACAAAAAACAGTGGGAAGAGATACACTTAGCTTGAGCAGATCCAAGCAGCAAACCAACAGACTCCAGGAAACACTGCTTTGAGCTATGATGCAACCAGTTTCACCTGAACAGCTATCACCAGCAGTACATCCTGGGAGTCAAGGGATTATATACCCAGCTCAAGGTAAGGGATCAGCTGCATCCCAGTGACCTCCAGCTTTCACTAAAAGGGAAATGTTTCTTAAAGCGACAGAGACATCCTTTCAGGATTTGGACTGTTTGGCCAAACGCTGAGAATTTCTGCGAGTCGCCTCTACAGTCTCATGCCTCCTGACAGCGGTGACAAGTACAAAGCGTACCTGCAGTGCGCGACCACGTCTTTCCGCAGGATGGTGGCCCAACATGCAGCAGTGTGTGATGAGGTCACCACACTGCAACCTTATTACACACTGCTGCTGGTGACTCAGAGCCACACGGAGGACTCTAGGATGTGGCAGGAATGATGAGCTGCAGTGCTGTGCTCCACGGAGGAGCTGATGATTACATGTGAGTGTGTAAGTGTTTGTATATTCAGTGTTGTGTGCAGTCTAACACCAAACACAACTACATGTGTGTGGTGCAGTTTCTAGCAGAAAGCTTGTTTTTCAAACCCCCTACAACCCCCTTTAAGTGCATAAATATTTCATAATTCTATTACCAAAAGCTGATGTCCTTCACCAGCAAGTGGGATGACGTCACTAAATACATTTGTCCAAAATATGGTCCTCTCTTCAACCACCGTAGCCCTTCAAAACATAAGAAAAATCATGTTTACCAACTTGTGTTATCATTTGCTTCAATAAATTTACTTATGGATCCATTGCAGAAAAGTCATCTAAAACAACTCAGACTTCCACATATAGACATTACTGATGAAGATCATGGCGACTCTTTCTCTAGGGACGAAGCTTTCATCCTTCTCTCATTTGAGATAATGGAAACATAGTGATATTTTTTATCTCAGTTTTAATCCTCATTAATGTCTACATCCTTATTTATTTGCATTACGGCAGTCAGGATGTGAACCTTGATGGACACTAAATTTTGGATATATGGAAGTTCTCATGACACTGTTCATCCAAGAAGGAAAAATCATTTTTTTGGGATCTCACTGAGCTGAGAACTTGAATCTATTATAAGATACTAATACAAAGATCTAATTCTAAGGTTCTAACATTCATTGATAAACATTTACATAGGGAAATTTCATTGCAGTAACAACCCAAATATTGCATTGAAAATGGTCTTCAAGGCTGTGGTCCTTTATAGAAGATGAGGAGTTTTAATATATTGTGGAAATGTATGGTATATCTTACTACAGAAGAATGTACAATTGGATCCTTAAAAGGGAGTCAGTTAAGCAAAGGACACAATTCGCTAACCTCTCTCTTAGGGTGCCGTCACACCTGGCGATGGCATCGGAGATGTCGGCAGCGACTGGCGGGAGTGCGCACGTTTTTGGGGACCCGCCAGCATCGCCGCCCCCCGTTTACACGGGGAGACACCTCCGGCGATGCCCCGGCGAGCTTACAGACGGCATCGCCACCGGGGTGTCTCAAAACCCCAGCGGCGCTGCAGTACAATGGGAGCCTATGGCTCCCATCGCCTGTCAGGTCGCCGGCGGCCGTTTACATGGGGCGATGTGGACACATCACCCCAGATTGGCCGCCTGGTTTCACATCACTGATATGAAACCGGACGAGCACTCAGAGGCGCCGACATCGCCCCTTTACATTAGGCAAAGCAGGGGCAATATCGCCGCCGATAGGCCACGCCCCTACATCGCCTAATACATCGGCGGTGCTGTCGCCAGGTGTGACAGCAACCTTAGTGTCTGCAGATAAACATTGCTCTCTGCTGCCAAAAGTAATAAGAGCAGAAGATACTGACACTAAACAGGAACTAAACAGTAAACTGTGTGTTTTCCTCAGGGAAGAGTTTAGAGGAGTTTTTTTGCAATTGCAAAATATAAAGAGCCTATTTAAGTCAAGTAGGGAAGGAGTTGGCATCAAAACCTGTTTTAGGAAGGTCGTTCGGCAGAGAAGTCAGATAAATAGCCCCACCGCCACAGAAGGGTCCAAGAGTGGGCAGCTTCTTTAGAAGGCCTGAGATATACTAGAGCTGAGTGGAAGACTATCATTATCACCATCGCAAGTGGAAGACTGTGACCACTGCCAGTAGAAGCCAATAATCCATACCAATAGAAGCCCATGACCTGCACCAGTAGAAGCATGTGCCCCAAGCCAGTAGAAGCCCATGACCTGCGCCAGAAGAAGCCTGCAGTCTGGCGCCAGTAGAAGCCCATGACCTGCGCCAGAAGAAGCCTGCAGTCTGGCGCCAGTAGAAGCCCATGACCTGCGCCAGTAGAAGCCTGCAGTCTGGCGCCAGTAGAAGCCTGTTGCTGAATATCATTTACCGATTCCAGAAGAAACCTAAAGACCGTATACCAGAAAGCAGACTTAGTCGGTCAAGCACCGAAGTGAGAATGATATTCACAGACTGCTGAGGATTGACCACTGCTCCTAAAGAAACATCTGAGTGTACCAGACGCACAGTATTGAGTGGTGACCACAAGTGTTCCTGGTGCGGACGAGAGTGTGTGATTTGTGCGCGGGCATCCGCTTGCATACAAATCACATATTGCAGTGAATGGGAGCGCACGGTCATACGCAGACCTGCGCATAACCTTGTGTTCCCATTATAAAGATAGGGGCTGGCGGTGGCTGCGGTCAGCTTGCGGATCCCCTCCGCAGGACGCTGCGGAGGGGTCCGCAAGTGTGAAGGCAGCCTTACAGAAATTACTTGTGTCACCTTTTAGGCACTAATCTTTGAGTTGCACAATAAACGTTTTTTGGTTCAGTCACCTCCGTCTCCCCATTGTCTGCGTCGTTGCATTTTCACTACATGTTTTCTTCATACTCTGAACTTAAAATTTATAAAAATACATCTGTCATTAAATAAAATAACAGCATTACCTGAATTGTACGTCTGTGGAAGCTTTTTGTGGGGGAAGCCAAATCACTGATACACTTGATTTCATGGTAGAATTCGTGTGGCTGACTGCCCTGTGCTGAGACTTCATGAAATATAAGCAAATAAATTCTAATCAACATTAATCAAATAATATTTTAACATATAAATCCATTCAATTGAGAACTTGTTTCATGTTCTAGCTCTTGTTTTGCTGGCCATGTCCCATCGTCTTGGCTCGTTGGATTCTTGGAATGAAAGCCAATGAGCCCGAAGGACAGATGGGCACGGTGGCAATCTCAAGGGGGGGGGGAGTTAAAGGCTTAAGTAGGTTTTAAACTGGGGAAGCAAAGTGTATGTTCAAGGAGGGGGATTGGTGGGGGGGGGAGGCTATGAAAAGTGGGGGAGCAATATATAGGGATATATATAATTGCAGGGGGCAGTTTCTGAACCACAGCTTCTCTCCTACCCTTCCCTTGTTAATCCTTTATGGTATACCAGTATTGCTTGTTTTTTTAATTTTTTTTTAAAAAGTTGTATGGTTAAAAAAAAAAGTTTGCATACAGCAGCAAAGGATAAGTGTAGCCCAGAAGTGGGTTATTGGGTAATTTTATTTTGGGTGGAAAGTCACTAGTAGAGAATTGTGGCTCCTGTTACAGGTCATAGTAACTTGCCGGTGTGGGTCCTAATTATGGGATATTAATACCTCATCTCTGGGCTCGTGTGTTACGGATAGGGATAATGGTTGATTGTGGGTTGTGGCTCCGAGACTGGGTTTGTCGACGGCTAATTATTGTATTATTATTATGGTGTTATTTATTGTTTAACGTTTGGGGACGCCATTTGTTTGGTGACCCTGGTTGAGCATGTAACTAATAATAAAGGGCTGCAGTGGCCAAGTCACAAGCAGTGTCCATCAAGGGAGTTTAACGACCAGATTTCCCTCTTAAATTGTCAAACTAATATACACTAAACTTTTGCATCACTAATCTGCTGGCACATTGTTGCACCTCAGTATTGGTATTTATTGCTCGTTGGATTGGTATTTGTTAGAGGCAAATGACAACAAGTAACCACATTATGACATCCGTGAAACTGCTCTGGGTTCCCTGTTCTCTTGCAATGCCCAGAGGGAACTAACTAGAATGCAGCTGTATAATAGTATTATTCTTACCATGTATATATTATGAAATTAGGAATTGTGTATACCTCCCCACCAATGGACCTGGTGCCTCACCACCACTGGACCTGGCAGTCCACCACCATCAGACCCGGCGCTGCATTACCATCGGACCCGGCGCTCCACCACCATCAGACCCGGCGCTGCATTACCATCGGACCCGGCGCTCCACCACCATCAGACCCGGCGCTGCATTACCATCGGACCCGGCGCTCCACCACCATCAGACCCAGCGCTGCATTACCATCGGACCCTGCGCTCCACCACCACCAGAGCAGACACCACCTACTGTCTCTCTCCCCACCACCCTGTAAGCCCACAAGGGCAGGGTCCTTTCTCCGACTGTATAGGTCTGCCACTGTTAGTTTGTTCATTGTATTTATAACGTGTTTGCATGTAACCCTTTCTCATGTACAGCACCATGGAATCAATGGTGCTCTATAAATAAATAAATAATGATAATACCTACAATGGATAAGAGACTTGATATACCAAGACTGAACTTACCTCAGATGAACACAGGGTCTGTGCATCTGTGCCATTGACAATGAATGTCCCCAGGGGGGTGTCCTTCCCAGGTGGACGAGCCTGAATCAGGAAACCTTTGAAGTCGGTTCCACTAAGAGAGACTGCAAGATAAGATGCGCAATGCAGTGACCATATATACTGAATAATTGGGACAAAATTTTCCAACAAAAAAAACAACTAAGTGCGGACTATGGTGCAAGAAGGGAACAATTTGGTTCACAGCTAGAAAGAAACATAATGTTATTCCTGGACTGAAACTTTGCATGTAACAACTCTCTGTTTGGCTGTGGATGCAGCATGGATGTAGAGAGAGCCCAATTTTCCCATCAGTTGATTTTAGATGAGGGAAAAGAGAACAGACATGGTATTATTGTCATGCTGCAGGAGAAACAAATATTGAACATGTGTAGCCAAGGGTGAGGTAGTCATCTATTGCACCCCGACGTATTACATCAAAGTGGGGGTCCTGGCTTGGCATGTGGACTTGTGTCTTCAAGGAGGAAAGTGAGCAATATAAAGAACGTGTCACCAATTTTCTAAGTAAAAATATTTCTAAAGGTGCTATTGACATACATTTCTCACAAGATCTCAATAACAACCCATCCAATCCACACAGGCAAATAAATCAAATAATAGATGTCCATAAATTTACTAATATGCAATAATGAGAGATTAAACAGGGGAATATATTGCATATATTTACTGAAATTTATTAATACTTCATCCAAAGGCCTTTGTTGGTGATGAAGCTTCAAGACAACTCCTGTATGGAGACACTAGTGGATTGCACTCCTTAGGTGGATTTTGGGCCACTCTTCTACACAAACACTCTTCACATCCTGCAAGTCCTGTGGATCCTTCTATGAACTCTGAGCTTTAGTTACTTCCAGACATTTTCTATTGGATTCAGCTCCGGTGATCGGCTCGGCCATTATTTTCTTTCTTTGAAACCAATTGAGTTTCCTTGATGTGTGTTTGGGATCATTGTCTTGCTGAAATATCCACCCTCGTTTCTTCATCATCATCATCACATCCTGGTAGATGGTGGCAGATTTTTATGAAGAATGTCTCAGCACATTTGTACGTTAATCCTTCTGTCAATGATATGAAGTTCCCCAGGGTCATTGGGTGAAAAACAGCCCACATCATGATGTCTCATCTCCACCTACATGTGACTGTTGTATGGTGTTCTGGGGGCTTTGGGTGTAGTTCTCCGCAGGTCCTTGCTCTTGGACAACTCTTCTGATAATTCTTTTCACTGTTTAAAATATCATCATCATCCTGGTAGATGGTGGCAGATTTTTATGAAGAATGTCTCAGCACATTTGTACATTAATCCTGCCTTCAATGATATGAAGTTTCCCAGGGTCATTGGGTGAAAAACAGCCCCACATCAGGATGTCTCCATCTCCACCTTACATGTGACTGTCGGTATGGTGTTTTAGGGGCTTTGGGATGTAGTACTCCACAGGTCCTTGGCTCTTGGACAACTCTTCTGATAATTCTTTTCACTGTTTAAAATCTTGTGGGGACCAACTGGTAGTGGCCGTGGGTTATGTTGAAATAACGTTCTTTCCACTTCTGAATTATGACCCCCAACAGGTCTCACTGGAATGTTCAGTAGTTTAGAAATTCTTCTATAACCAATGCCATAAGTATATTTTGCAACAATAAAGTTGTGATGGTCTTGAGACGGCTCACTGGTTTACCCATCATAAGATGTTTCTTGTGTGGCACCTTGGAAATGAGACACCTTTTTATTTTTTTTATATTGTTTATCACTAAGGTGGCAGGATTGCTTTTTAATTGCAAATAGATTTCAGCTGGTGTCATGACTTTCCAGGGCTCTCTTCATGTGTTCAATACTTTATCCCTGTTTCATTTCTCATTATTACATATAACTTTATTTTATGGACATCTACAGTTTGATTTCTTTGTGTGTGTGGATTGGATGGGTTGATACCAATATCTGTTGAGAAATTCATATCAATAGCAGCTTTACAAGTATATTTACTTAGAAAATTGGTGACGTGTTCAATACTTCTTTCACTCGCTGTATGTAAGCCCAGCCTAACAATTAATAACAAATATTAACCCAGTTCCTTGTTTGTGTTTCCGCATTTCATCGTTAGTTGCGTTACATTAGCACAGAAGCAGAAGTAATATCTGTCAAAACGAATTCTGAGGTTTCTGAACTCCAGAATTTTGTCTACAACCGTCCTAAAGAAACCTATATATCTAAGCAGGGGGGGAAACATATCAGTGGTGCAACCTGTTAGGCTGCACATGAAGGGTCCAATTTCTATTCTTAAGCAGTTGGAATTGTGTATCATGATGAGCTATTGACCAACAAAGGGACCATATATTGTCCTTGCATAGGGGTCTGTTCTGTCTGTGTCTGCCTGTTTTTCTAAGGCTATGTTCAGTGGTGTGCTGCCAATGGTGGACCACATGGCTGCTATGGGGCCTGTGAGATGGGGGGTGGTGCCAGTGCCGGCATTTGGTGCCCCCACCCAGCATCACACTTTCAGCTGTACTGGCATCGCGGCTACTGATACTGTTTAAAGCAATGATGAAAGAGGAAGCGCTCCACTCCCCCTCCACCATTCTCCTGCTGTGTCTCCAATCTGACGTCTCAGTGCAGCAGGCGTGATGATGTCACTACTGCGCCGAGATGTGCAGACCTGCAGTACACACACCACTGCAGAGACCGGAGCAGAGTGAGAAAGGGGAGAGGTGAGTATTTTTAACTTTCTGAGTATACTGGTGGCCAAAAGCCATAATGCAATTTGGAAAATTATATTATATGTAGGACCATGTGGATCTATTATCATATATGGAGTACTATGGGGGGAATTATAATATACGGAGGACTATGGAGTGCATTATAATATATAGAGGACGATGGGCTGCAATATACTATATGGAGGACTATGGGGTGCATTATAATATATGGAGTACTCTGGAGATGTATTATAATTTATGGAGGACTATAGGGGTGCATTATAATATATGAAGGACTATGAGGTGCATTATAATATATGGAGTACTATGGGGTGCATTATAATATATGGAGGACTACAGGGGGTGTAATGTAATATATGGTGGATTATGGAGGATTCATAATACTACATGAAGGAATATCTGTGGTTAATTATAGAATATGGAGAGCTACGAGGGATATATAATACTAGATGTGGGCCTGATGCTATCGCGTCTGCAGGGTGGTGATGTCACGATGGGGGGCAGGCTTTGTGGTGCTAGGCACGATGGCGTTCTTTCCTCCCTGTGCACTCTTCCCCTTTTCCGCTCTCCGCAGGTGGCAGTCTGCATATGAGCGGCGGATTCCTGGTGTCTGTGTCAGGTGGCTTTGGGTTCGGATGTCAGTGGTAGTTCTGTGCAAGTGGCCAGTACCGCCAGCGGGCGCAATATTTGCACACTCATCACTTGGGTGTGCAAATATGGCTGCCGTTGGCGCGTGATAGGAGGATATCATAATTGTGGAAGTGGATGACAGATGCCACAAGGTAATTATATTATTATTATTATTAGGTATTTATATAGCGCTATTAGGATACATGTCGCTGTCGCATGTCGCCTCGCTCCGGTCGCCTGATTTCAGTGCGTGCTCTGAAATCAGGCGACATATCGCCGCCAAATTCCCGAAATACACGCCACAATTAGCAGGGAATTTGGCGGAAATAGTTCCAAGGCGACATATCGCCGACAATCTTTATCGCCGCGTGTTTGGCGTGTAAAGGTATCCTAAAGAAATGAATTCCTGCCAAATATTGATTCAACGCCTCAAATCTTCCTAATTCCGGCTGCTTTCTAAATAGATTGATCAGTTACCTTTGAATCCTAGTCTTCCTGTGTAGTTGACACTGGAGAAGCTGAGACTATATGGAGGGAAGGAAGGCTGAGGGTCGGCACCATGCCTTGGCATCATTGTGGAGCAAGCCACTTCAACTTTTCCATCTGGATATCCATCAGAATTCAAGGCAAGAAACACAAGTGATAGTAGAGTAACAATTCTCACGTGAAGACCCATCTTAGTAATCCTGTGGATAGAAATTCACATTGTAGTACTCAACATATAACAAGCAGCTTCTTCAATATGTATTCTCAAATAATTATGGGATTGCAGACCCCACAACCCGACCCCCTTATAACTAAACAGACGGAATAAGGCAAGAGACCTTAACAGCCAGGAGATGCCGCGAGGCTTTATTTAGGGTTACGAAAGACATGAATAACTTTAATAACTTAGATAAACTTTCATAAATTACTTGAGTTTAGCCGAAGACTTGACTAAACTCGACCACTTAAAAATATCCCAAAACATGGGCTAATTTTTCCCAACGGCAAAAATAAAAAACGAATGAAGGAATTCGGCTAATAGTACGGGTAGGCAGATGGTTCTTCTTGAGCTGCTGACCAGCAGATGACGATACCAGAGCCTCTGAAGGGCTATATACAGTCACCAAATACTCAACGTGTGCATGTCACCTTACAGGGAACCATTATTGGACAAACGTCGTGTATTTGGTGAATTTTTTTCACCTCAGAATTTGTAGCCAAAACCAGGAGTGGACGATAAATCCAGAATGAGTCCTAACAAAAATATATACAAAAACTACTTTATATTTCTGTTAGGACTCATGAGCATGAGGATCCGTGACGTGGATCATGAGCTTAAGTGTCTTGGCCAACACATGAACCAATACCTCATCTATTAAGTTTTTTATCATAATAAAAAAACTGTTTTGCACTTTTTTATCATTTTCGGGGTGCAGCTGGGCCCCATGTGGCGCCGTTCATCTAGTGGTGCAAAAGCATCGTACTGGGCGGCCCAATGGTCAGGTGGCAGAGCCATTGGGTAGCTTTCAGACACTCTGCATCATTTGTATCAGTGTGAATGGCGTCCTAAGCAAGCCCATTATGTGCTGGGCAGGTCACCTCCCACATTCTGTTATAGCTAGAGGTGATTTTTATCAGCCTGCACATGTGCTTGCTTCTCACAGTGGGGTATGACTGCAGCCTGCAAGTGCAGTATTGGATTGTGATTTTGGCAATGATGGTAAGTTTTTTCTGATGCTGCCTCTTTTAAGTAGTTTTTGTATATATTTTTGTCACTGTGCATTGGTCAACAATACAGCGCACACTGCACAAGGAGAAGCTGTATGGGAGAGTGATGCGAAAGAAGCCGTTTCTGCATGCACGCCACAAACAGAGTCGCCTGAGGTATGCAAAAGCACATTTGGACAAGCCAGTTTCATTTTGGAAGAAGGTCCTGTGGACTGATGAAACAAAGATTGAGTTGTTGGTCATACAAGGCGTTATGCATGGCGCCACAAAAACACAGCATTCCAAGAAAAACACTTGCTACCCACTGTCAAATTTGGGGGAGGGTCCATCATGCTTTGGGGCTGTGTGGCCAATGACGGCACCGGGAATCTTGTTAAAGTTGAGGGTCGCATGGATGCCACTCAGTATCAGCAGATTCTTGAGAATAATGTTCAAGAATCAGTGTCAAAGTTGAAGTTACGCCGGGGATGGATCTTTCAGCAAGACAATGATCCAAAACACCGCTCCAAATCTACTCAGGCATTCATGCAGAGGAACAATTACAATGTTCTGGAATGGCCATCCCAGTCCCCAGACCTGAATATCATTGAACATCGGTGGGATGTTGTGAAGCGGGCCGTCCATGCTCGGCGACCATCAAACTTAACTGAACTGGAATTGTTTTGTAAAGAGGAATGGTCAAAAATCCCTTCATCCAGGATCCAGGGACTCATTAACAGCTACATGAAGCCACTAGAGGCAAAAGGTGGATCTACTAAATATTAATGTCACTTTTCTGTTGAGGTGCCCATACTTTTGCACCTGTCAATTTTTGAAATAATGCATATTTCACATTTTCGTTAGTGCAATAAACCTCATTTCAATCCTGAAATATTACTGTGTCCATCAGTTATTACATATATCACACTGAAATATTACTGTGTCCATCAGTTATTACATAGATCACACTGAAATATTACTGTGTCCATCAGTTATTACATATATCACACTGAAATATTACTGTGTCCATCAGTTATTACATAGATCACACTGAAATATTACTGTGTCCATCAGTTATTACATAGATCACACTGAAATATTACTGTGTCCATCAGTTATTACATAGATCACACTGAAATATTACTGTGTCCATCAGTTATTACATAGATCACACTGAAATATTACTGTGTCCATCAGTTATTACATAGATCACACTGAAATAGCTGGTGCAAAAAAACTATTTTAAACAACAAAAAAAATGAGTATGATTAAGAGGGGTGCCCAAACTTTTTCATATGACTGTAAATATCACCACGCAGAACATTAAAATTCCACTAGTGGCATCAGGTATCACAACACAATTCACCTTCCTATCAGTGCTATACCATAGTGCAATATTAATGGGTGTCTGTCACCCCCAAAATGCAAATTCAGCTACCAGTCACATGATTCATGTCGCCAAAATCACAGGCAGTGTGAATCAGATCATGGCTGAAATGCTCCATTGATTTACAGCAGAGGTCCCCAACTCCAGTCGTCAAGGCCCACCAACAGCGCAGGTTTTCAAGACTTCCTTAGCATTTGGCAATTGGTAATTTAATCTCCTGCACAGGTGATGATTCCAACTGTCAAATTAGTTGGTTTCAGGTAGAAATATCCGGAGTTGGTTTACCTGAAGAAGGCTGTATATGTCCATAGCCGAAACGCGTTGTATATCTTCCTGGTGAATTTGAATACCAAATAAAATTCCAAAACTACAAATTCTACTTGATCATTTCTGGAAGCGCTGAACCAATTCTGGATATTTCTACCCAAAATGAACCTGCCGACAGGCCAGCTTCGCTGGAGGCCTGATTACCCTGGAGTGTAGCTGCATGCCAGGTGACACCATATCTCAGATAATATACCATAGTGTGGACGTACATGCAATACACCAAGATTGAAAATAGGTGAACAGAACCTTTTTTTTTTATAAATTTATGATAAAACTAACATACGGTACTTAGATTTGTGCCCTCTCCTTCCTGTGTCTCCCCCTACTATAGACCCCTATATTCCTAAAGGGCCTTATCCTATAGAAACTGTTAAAAGAGGAAATCCTGAAATCCTGCATTGTTGGTGGCCTTGAGGACTGGAGTTGGGGAACTCTGATTTACAGGTTCTCATTATGGGAAAGCCATGTCAATGTTCTCAAGCAGTAATAATAATATAATATATAATAATATAATATTTATTCATTTATATAGCACTATTAATTCCATAGCACTTTACATACATCAGTAATGCTGTCCCCATTGGGGCTCACAATCTAAATATCCTATCAGTATGTCTTTACAATGTGGGAGAAAACTGGAGTGCCCGGAGGAAACCCACGCAAACACGGGGAGAACATACAAACTCCTTGCAGATGCAGGTTGAGAGGTTCCATTTAAACATTTATATAGGGAACTTAGACCATATAAAAATCACATTAATAATATCTGCAGATAAATTTACTTTTATTTTGTGGTCATATGAGGTTGCTTTGATGCACCCATGGTATGACAGCGATACACCCTCCAATTTACATAATTATTATTGACAGGGCTTGCCTGCCAAGAGTGAGTGCTGCCAAAACTCAAATCCCTGTTCCTACATGTGTGCACTGACAGATGAGGCCAGCGGCACGTTCACAGTGTCGGGTGCTGCAATCTCCATCAGGTTTGCAGGGCCTGGAAATCGGAGCTGAATCCTGTACGTGTCCGATGGCTCCGGCAATCCTCATGGGATGCAAATGTAAATAAGGGAAGATAACTAGGTGAATCGTAGAGGCGAGTTTCCTAGTCCAGCTATGGAGGACAGGAGCGAAGAGGTGATGTCATTTCTCCTAAACACACAGCGCTCGCATTTCACAATTGCGTCTCCAGCAGCTACACTCAACTGCCAGAAA
This sequence comes from Allobates femoralis, assembly GCA_033576535.1. Classification (NCBI taxonomy): domain Eukaryota; kingdom Metazoa; phylum Chordata; class Amphibia; order Anura; family Aromobatidae; genus Allobates; species Allobates femoralis. The sequence continues at coordinate 131,417,319 of JARQOC010000007.1, forward strand.
ACTCCTCAATGTTGCTAAATGACCTTTGACCATATAGGAAAATTTAGTTTAGAGAAAGGCAGCAGAGGGCAGTGTGGGATTAGACAGGCTACAACTCTCAGAGCTAAAGTGTAGGAGTTACAATACACAACATTATAAAACAACACATGACATACTCTGGTCACTACAAGGGCTGTGCACTCTTAGCACGTACGCTCTGACTTTGCTTCTCTCTAAAACCACTTTCTTGCTACACTTGCAGGGAAACCATGAAAGTGTGAATATTGTATACGGCCATGATTCAGCAGACTGCAGTCATATAACACTAGGCTAGTTCTGTGAGGCGGTGGACTCTTTGGTAGGTCTGGTGGCATAGGTTAGTTCCCGGAAAGAACTCAAGAGTGTGGATGTATCGAGAACTAATTCTGCCCCACCTCAGAGAAGCACAGATCCTGGACTTCAAAAAGACTTTCCTTACCAGTGTGACTCATGCCAGGATAATAAGTACTTTAATTGGCATTCCTGAGAGAGATTGATCCTGGGGCGTCTACAGCTGTTTGCAGATTCAAAACCTTCCACAGAGCCGTCTCTAAACTGATAGATGACCTCCCTTGCGTATGGAAGTTGAAGCATCGGGCTCGTCTTTTAAGATCCAAACAAGCTATAAGATGGTGAATTTTCCCAAAGGAAGGCCTGAGCTCATGTCCGGCCACAGACATTTTTGGCTGGAAGTGTGCACGCAAAGATAGTGTTTGGCGCCAAGCTAAGTTAGATAGGCTGCAGTTTTTATAAAGAAAACTAAACATCTAAACCTTCACGTTAATAACTAATACAGATTCACTCATGTTAATTTGGTGCCCGGGGCATTCTTTTCCTGTTACGGTTTAAAGGAGATATAGAGCCTGATACTTGTCAACCGCTGTGCTGTCCTGCTGACAGGCCATTTAAAACACCCAGTAATTTACGCTGCCTAACACTGCACTGTTTCACCTACTGTTAAGGTATTGAGGCAGTGGTGGCCACTCTACTTCTTGGGCCCCTGTGCAGCTGCACTAATGGTATGTCCAGCCCTCGAATATGCGTATAGTTTATACATATGTACTACACATACAGTATGAACATGCATTCTGCATAATATTACAGGTGCGTATAGTGTTCACTTTATTGTCCCAAAACATGTAAAATACTCTATTATATAAAAGTCATACAAATACTTAGGGTGCTATTAATGATACTATACAGGAGCAGACATAGCTAGCACATGGTTTCTACATAAGGACAGGTATAGGCTACAGCTTCTTAATGACTCGTCATAGGGCATGTCCATTCCGTTTCTCAATCCATGGTATTCATTAACTTTGGCACTCACATTTAGCCTATTATATATAATACAGAAGACGGGATTGGAAATGTTGCTATTTTTGCAGATGATACCAAACAATGTAGTATAGTGCAGTCTATGGAAGGTATTCATAAATTACAGGCTGAGTTGAACAAAGTACGTTTTTGGGCATCCTCATGGCAGATGAGCTTCAATGTAGATAAATGTAAAGTTACATACCTGTGCACTAATAAATGCACAAATAATATATTCTGTTCTGTGTGGAGGGGATTAAACTAGGAGAGTCACTTGTAGAGAAGGATCTGGTTAATTTGTAGAGCACAGACTACGTAACACTATCATCAATGTATCAAAGTCACGAAAGCTAGCTTACTATGCCTATCTAATGGATATTGTCCAGTTACATGGAAAGAGGCACTGGACACGATTGTGAATACTAACCACCATCACCTTCAAAGTGTTAAAGTTGACCTCATCTGATAATATGAAGTTACCAGTTTATACGAAAGTCGGTGAAGTATGGTTCAAAAACTTACCTTATAGGGTTGTGTGAGACACAACCACTTATACATGCCAAGCTGCTGCGAGCCACCCAATGGAGAAATTACCCATGTGTACACAGGGGAACGGGTGGATAGGAGTCCGCGCTGCTGGCCAAGATATAGATGTCCGAGCCGGTCCAACACAGGAATCTCTAACTCTCCTCTCAGAATCTCTTTTTGCCTCCAGAATTGCTCTGGGGGTCTCCATGAGTAATAGAAGTGATGTCCCACTTGATTCTAATTTTGAGAGGGAGAATTGGAGATTCCTGTGTTGGAACGGCTCGGACATCTATATCTTGCGCAGCAGCGCAGACTCCTATCCACCCGTTCTCCTGTGTACACGTGGCTACTTTCTCCATCTGAACAAATACATATTCAATCTCCAGAGGAGATAAAGAAATACATATTCAATCTCCAGAGGAGATAAAGAAAAACATATTCAATCTCCAGAGGAGACAATGAGAAGCATATTCATTCTCCAGAGGAGACAAATAAAGACATATTCAATCTCCAGAGGAGACAAATAAAGACATATTCATTCTCCAGAGGAGACAAATAAAGATATATTCAATCTCCAGAGGAGAAAAAGAAAAACATATTCATTCTCCAGAGGAGACAAATAAAGACATATTCAATCTCCAGAGGAGACAAATAAAGACATATTCATTCTCCAGAGGAGACAAATAAAGATATATTCAATCTCCAGAGGAGAAAAAGAAAAACATATTCAATCTCCAGAGGAGACAATGAGAAGCATATTCAATCTACAGAGGAGACAAAGAAATACATATTTAATCTCCAGAGGAGGCTCCTTTACCATAATACCTATTAATCTGTGGAATAGTTTACTGTAGGAGATGGTCACTGAGGGAACTGCCAATGGTTTTAAAAAACAATTAGATATAAAAAATTCTTATTTAAATATGTGAAATTCTTTTTCTAAATGTTGATCCAGTTGATCGACACTCGGGGTCAAGAAAGAAAAACGTGCTCTTTAGCACAGCCTATATCACACATTATGGATATATCTAAATCCCATTTCCATCATCCTTTTCCGTCCCTCGGATGAATTTGAGGAACACGTCATGGTTTTCAATGATACTATGTAACAAAATATAACATACGAGACGGTAGGAAGCTGTTTTATGGTAGAAACAAACCTCTTTACCTTCCTGGTTGCATATCTGGTCCACACATGAGCATACATGTTCACTATGATGTCTTAATGATATTATCACACACATAGCCTGACAGTGATTTGTATTCTAGCTCCAATGATGGATGTTACTCACCTCCTAGATCCCACAGTGTGTTAAATAATTTCCTTGCACTGGTTGTATCTTGAATTTTGGCAGCTTCCCCTCCGCTCTTCTCCACCCCCTAGAAAGGTCTGATGATTCACGAGAAGCCGTCCTGGACTTCCTAATATTGAGAAATCCAAACACATGAGAAGTACAAAACAAAGAACAGTATGTAATAAAACTCACACCTCAATATTGATCAAATCTCTCCTGAGTTCGGACGTAACATAGTAACATAGTTTTTAAGGTTGAACGAATACTTGTTATACCTGATTAATAACTACAATCTGTGAACATGTAAAGTCATGGTCCCCTTCCACAGGCTCATGATATGCCACCTTAACCCTAGAACGCATACCTGGGGCCTCGCAGGCCCGCCAGGTTACTTGTTTTCTATTTTCTGTAAAAGTACTTTAGTTTGAATTTTGAAAATCTAGGTAATCCTCAGGTATATAGTTGTTAGTAATTTCCAGTTATTCATATATTTTTATGTTACAGACATTTCGGTATAATAACCTTTTTTTGGGACTACCCCATATTCACACACCTGGGGCCTTTTAGGCCTGTACTAGGTTTACACTATGATGGAGAGAAGCAGCATGATATGCTTATCAAGGCAAACTACAGAGGCAATGATCCGATGTGGAATACGCTTTCTGGAACATCCAGAGCAAAGAGAAGAAAAAAGAAAGCGCTGCTATATTTGTCCAGCAAAGAAAGAAAGAAAATCGGAGCGTTTCTGTTCTACTTGCGGACAAAATGTATGCAAGGAACATTCAGCCGAAAATATAATATGCGAGAATTGTCGGGGGAATATGTAAAGTTACAAATAAATATTCCTACACCAAGTTTGCTACAACCAAAAAATGTTTTCATAAAAAAAATTGTATATAGAATGCCTATATTTGGCGTGCCCGTTTACTTACTTTTTTGTTGTTTTATGCACATAATTCTGTTTTGAAATATACACATCTTAGGCTGTGTCCCCAGTAGCGCTGGGGTTCGCCAGAAGGGGATACATAGTGGATCTGACCTCCTGGTAACTCCAGCTAAGGCTGCCGGAATGGCAGGATTCCGCCAGCCTTAGCTGGGGTCACCAGGAGGTCCGATCCATTACAGATCCCCTCCTGGCGGACCCCAGCGCTACTGGGAATGCATCCTTACTTTGCAATAAACTTTGAAAAGTATTTTTTTTTTAGTTATTCCATGATAATTGTAAACAGGCCTAAAAGGCCCCAGGTGCGTGAATGTGTAGATTTCTATGGGTATGCGTTCTAGGGTTAAAAAGATGTATTTTTAGGGATCGTCTGAAGCCATGTAAGTTGTGGATAGTCCTGATTTCTTGGGGTAAAGCATTCCAGAGGATTGGTGCAGCTCTGGAGAAGTCTTGGAGCCGGGAGTGGGAGAATCGGATTAGTGAAGATGTTAGTCGAAGGTCATTTGAAGAACGTAGAGAACGGGTGGGGTGATAGACAGAGATGAGGGAGGAGATGTAGGGTGGTGCTGCACTGTGAAGAGCTTTGTGGGCGAGAACAAGCAATTTGAATTTGATCCTGTAATGTACGGGCAGCCAGTGCAATGACTGGCACAGAGCAGAGGCATCTGAGTAACGATTGGCCAGATGGGTGATCCTGGCTGCTGCATTAAGGATGGACTGGAGAGGAGAAAGTCTGGTGAGGGGAGGCCACTTAATTGAGAATTGCAATAGTCAAGGCGGGAATGGATTAGGGCCACGGTGAGGGTTTTTGTTGTTTCCATGGTGAGAAAGGGGCGGACTCTAATGATATTCTTCAGGTGTAAGCGACAGGAGCGGACGAGAGATTGTGTGTAAGAGGTGAAGGAGAGATCGGTGTCAAACATAACACCCAGACAACGAGCCTGCTGACTAGGCGTTATCGTGGTACCGCACACTGAGAGAGATGTCAGATTTAGGGAGGTTAGTGGATGTTGGGAGCAGAAGAAGTTCAGTTTTGGAAAGGTTTAGTTTCAAATAGAGAGTGGACATGATATTGGAAACTGCAGCTAGACAGTCATTGGTGTTCTTTAAAACCGCAGGGGTAAGGTCAGGGGCTGAAGTGTATAGTTGTGTGTCATCAGCATAAAGATGGTACTGAAAGCCAAATCTGCTGAAGGTGTGTCCAATCGGGGCTGTGTAGAGAGAGAAGAGGAGAGGGCCAAGGACTGAACCCTGAGGGACTCCAATAGTGAGAGGAAGAGGGGAGGAAGTGGAGCCAGCAAAAGATATACTGAAAGAGCGGTCAGAAAGATAGGAGGAGAGCCAGGAGAGACCCGTGTCCTTTATGCCAATGGAGTGCAGCATAGAGAGTAGGAGCTGATGGTCGACAGTGTCAAAAGCTGCAGAGAGGTCAAGGAGAATAAGCAGAGAGTGGTCACCATTACGTTTTGCTGTCAGAAGGTCATTGGTCACTTTGATGAGGGCAGTTTCTGTAGAGTGAAGGGTGCGGAAACCAGACTGTAATGGATCTAGAAGAGAGTGAGTGGAGAGGTAACGGGTGAGGCGGGAATAGACCAGGCGCTCCAAGAGTTTAGAGATGAAGGGGAGATTGGAGACTGGTCTGTAGTTATTTGTGCAGGATGGGTCGAGAGTGGTTTTCTTTAATAATGGAGTAATGATCGAGTGTTTGAAGGAGGAGGAGAAGATGCCAGAAGAGAGGGAGAGATTGAAGATTTTGGTTAGATGAGTGGTGACGACTGGAGAGAGGGACTGGAGCAGGTGTGAGGGAATGCGGTCAGTAGTGCATGTGGTGGGACGAGAGGAAGAGAGGAGCCTGGAGACTTCTTCTTCTGTGACTGGGTCAAATGTGGAGAGTGAACCGGAGGAGATGTGGGGAAGAATGGGGGTGGCAGCGCTTGGAGGCTGAGAGCTGATTTCCTGGCGGATGTTGTCTATTTTCTCCATGAAGTAAAAAGCCAGGTCATCAGCACAGAGGTCAGTGATGGGACCTGCACTTTAGGACTGAGGCGAGAGTGAAAGGTGTCAAAGAGTTTTTTTGGATTGTTGGATAGTGAGGAGACCAGGGTGGTGAAGTAGGTCTGTTTGGCAAGGTGAAGGGCAGAGTTGTAAGTTTTGAGCATGAATTTATAGTGGATAAAGTCTCCTAGTGAGCGAGTTTTCCTCCATAGACGTTCAGCACTCCTAGAGCATCGCTGGAGGAATCAAGTTTGTGATGTGAGCCAGGGCTGTTTTGTTCTCTGTTTGGAGGTTCTGCGGGTGAGGGGCGCTACTTGGTCCAGGGAGCTTCTGAGAGTGTCATTGTAGTGATTTACTGCCTGATCTGGACAGGAGATTGAAGAGATTGGGGACAGAGATGAGATGAGGGAGTCTGTGAGTGCATGAGGGTTAATGGCCTGTAGATTTCTGGATGTGTGATAGGTAGGATTGGGCTGTGGTGGCCGAGGGTTAGTGAGTGTGAAGGAGAGAATGTTGTGGTCGGAGAGAAGAGGTGAGTTATCTAAGGAGGAGGATGAGCAGAGCCGGGTAAAGACCAAGTCAAGGGTGTTACCGTCTTTGTGCGTCGCAGAGGTTGAGAGCTGTGAGAGGCCAAGAGAGGTGGTTAGAGATAAGATCTGGGATGCAGATGGGGAGATGGGGCTGTTTATGGGAATGTTAAAGTCTCCCAGAATAAGGGTTGGTAAATCTGAGGACATGAAATGCGGGAACCACGCGGAGAAATGGTCAAGGAACTGGGTGGGTGACCCTGGGGTCGGAATACCACTGCTACTTTGAGGGGAGGGGATGGAGTACCCTAATGGTATGGACCTCAAAAGAAGGGAATGAGAGTGATGGGGCTGGAGGAATGACCTGGAAAGTACACTGTGGGGACAGGAGGAGGCCAACTCCACCACCATGTCTGTTCCCAGGTCTAGGGGAATGAGAGAAATATAGGCCACCGTGAGAAATAGCAGCAGGGGAAGCAGTGTCTGAATCCTGGATCCAGGTTTCTGTGAGGGCCAGCAGATTAAGAGAGTTGGTAAGGAAGTAATTGTGAATGAAGGGAAGTTTGTTGCATACATATCGTGGATTCCAGAGAGCGCAGTTAAAAGAGGGAGATGAAGGAGTGCAAGTGATGGTAATAAGGTTAATGGGGTTTCTATGTGTGGTGGGAGAGGGGTTGAAGTTAGAGGGCAGACGAGGGTTGGGGGAGATATCACCTGAGAGGAGCAGCAGCAAAAAGAGGAAGAGCAGATAGTTTTTAGATGTAGGACTTGGTTTATTATGACAAATGTTAGAATATGGTGGGCTGAGAATCCTCCGTAAACGGAAGATGACATGGGAGCTGTACATAGGGTAGGGCAGGAGTGAGGGGCTGATGTGGATGAGTGGTGATGGAGGGGGGATAGGGTGATACAAGTTGGTGGTGATGGCACATAGAAACACAAACAGTGCAGTTAAAGACATGGTAGTGATTAGTAGAGAATAGAGCAATATACATTGTTTGAATGGCTAACTGTCAATACCTTCCACTCTATCCCAGTCAATTCCGGTCCATTTCAGGTCTATTTCATATCTAGACACTTTAGATAAGACACTTTCACATACATGAAGGAAGAAACACCGGGGATCGCTGGAGAGGGTGAGTAAGTGCCTGTATGTCTGTCTATGTGTGTCTGTCTGTCTCTGTGTGTGTCTGTCTGTGTTTTGGTGCCTCCTTAATTGTGCTGCATTTTTGTGCTGCGTTTGTATGTGCACAAACACAGCAGAAATGCAATAGGTTTGGTACAGATGATGTGTGTATTATGCAAACAGGTGTGGCAGTGCTGGTTGCTTCTAATGGTACCTTTACACGCCGCTACAGAAGTTGAAACAACGGGGTGTTTCACGTGCACGAGCACGTACCAACGGTTGAAAACGGTACCCGATACCGCCTTTACAAGCCGCTACAAGGTGCTCTACAAAGGTTTAATCTATCCCTGGAGACACCGCCGGGTGCCAGAGTTACCTTCTGTAGAGCACCGTCCCTCATTTACACGCCGCTACAGAAGGTAATATGGGAGGACCTGGTGCAGCAGGACAGCACATAGGCGTGCCAGAGTTGTGGATTACGAGACGCTCGTACGGTGATTGGACAATGAATAATCATGATTGCCAGGCAGCGCAGGAAGGCTGCTAATACATGACGCTCGAGCAATTGTGTAGTGTGACTGGTCAGCTCCTTAAATATGCCGCCCTATGCAGGGACAACAAATCGTAACGCAGGAGCTTCCTACCAATGATCGCTGAAGGGGGGTTTCCCGGAGGCTGTGTCACGCCCCAGGGAGTTAACTAGGTGGCGAAACAACCTTACCGTACCTTATTTAGATGCCGCTCCATCGGCTTGAAATCAACCTGTTTTAGAGCACTGCTCTGAAACAGGTGCCGAAAGTGAACCACGTACATCATCAAACTAGCTAAGTCCTTCCACTATATCTGTAGCACTGTACATCAACCTGTGCGGAGGGACAATCAGGTTAGAGCTATGCCAATCCTTACTATGGGGAACTTGGAGGTCAGCCTGCAGGGTAATGACGGGACCAGTCATTGTGACAATGAAAGAAACAGGAGAATAAGGAAAGTGCATGAAAAACCACATCAGTATGTGCCCTATACTGTGCCTTGTGGACTTTGTCCTTAAAAATGTTTCCAGTAAAGTACTAAAGGTTTTATGCTGCAGTCGACTAATTGTTTGTGTTGGTACCCCAGGAACCATGCAGCCAAAGCTGGCCCGGAGTCAGGACATGCTGTAACATTGGGACAAAGTGAGTGACCTTCCACAAAGCGGGTATGTCTGTGCGGGGCAAGGGCAGCCAAACCCTTGATCAGGATGACTACAGATACCCCCTCCACGTCCGCCTGCCCCACGGCCATGTCCTGCAATGCTTTAGCCAATCGGTAGCAGCTCTCAGTGGCCGATACCAAAAGCGGTTTAAGTGGGTCCTGGTCTCCACAAGTACATTTTTTTTATAAAACACTGATTTTATCACAAGCACAGCAAGCAGCTCAGTAAGTGACACATCACTGGAATCAGGATATCTATCTCTGCATTATGCTTTGCGAGCCCTTCTTAAATTGTAGGTCTATAAAGTGGGAGATATAGCAAAAGCAGGTGCAGATCTAAGTGCAGAAAGTCTCTCGTCTTATAAAGATAAAAAGGTTCTGCTCACCTTCTACAGGCTTCATCATGGGCATTATAGAGTCATGCAGTGAAGTCGATCAAATCTGGCCTCCAACTAACTCGGAACTAGCAGGTTCCTTGCGAGGTGCACCTGTCAGAAAATGAGTTTCGAGTTGATTGCCCGAAGTCTTTATGGCGCTTCCAGGAAGGATCCGATACCCCAATGGCAATATCTGCTTCAAAATCTTTTGAGTCAAATAAATTTTAATATTTAATAAGTATATGTATCTTCTAGGAAGTGGTATGATCCTGGTGGGGTGTCTGCTTGGGCACCGATCTTTCCTTCCGCCATGTGATCTTGCAGTGCTGTTGGCTTGCCATGGCAGCTAGGCGGCTTCTGAATGCCCCTTTCTCTGTCATCTTGGCGCTCCATAAATCTTGCCATATTTGGGCTTCATAGGAGACTGTGATTTTCACTATTTACTGCAAAGTTTTACACTATCAAATGCAACAATGAAACGATCGCAGGCTCACGTCCCCATGTGGACTGAAAAAACTGTGAAAGGTAAAAAAATTCTAAAATATGTTAAAAAGGATGAAAATGTGATCATCCCTTTAAAAAGAAGAGTTGCATTTTTTCACTGTTTTCCCAACAACAGTTCCCTTTTTTCAGTACATGATCTGGTGAAATAAAGGTGTCCTCGACTTCAACTCCTCACTATAAAAACAAACCGTCTGCCCCTGAAGACACCAACCGCATTGTTTATACTATAGGAACTATGTAATGTGCTTATGTATGTATTGTGATGATTCTATGTGTAGAGTATATGGTAATTTGTAATGTAGCACTTAAGATAGGAATAATGTATATCGAATAGTGTAGTAAGATTAGACAGCTTGTTCAGCTGACTGTAGGGCAAGCAGTATTTAGGTAGCGGGATCAGCTCCTGGAGTGGAGCAGCCTCTAGGCTAAGGGTTAAGGCTACTTCACACGGGAAGCTAGTGCTCCGCTAGTGTCCCGTTTTTACGGATTCCGCCATTGCAGTGATGACGTCTGTCCCAGCCAAGTCAATGCAATTCACAATTTTGCATTCAGACACTATGTTTTTTATGGATCATAGAAAGAATGAGCATGTCAAATTATTTTTGCCATTACTCACCTCGCCGTACTGCCTCAGTGAACTCCAGCGATGTCCTCTCATCCCGGAGGCTACAGGACCTGCGAGAGGACCTGGCACTGCACCATGTGACTAAGTGACGTCAATCATTCACATGCGAAGGTCCTAGAGGCACGAACACTGCGGCCTCCCGGGATGAGAACATCGCTGGAGATCACCGGGGGAGCGCGGGGAGGTGAGTAAATAGCGCAGCAGATAACACCACACATTCACACACACAAGGCAGCGTTTTGTGAGGATCTGCTTTTGGTCCAGCTTCTGCATCAAAAACGGATCCTCTCAAAACGCAGTCAAAATGCTGTGTGTTAATGTAGCCTGAGCCTCCATGTTAAGTTAGATGAGTAGTAGGAGTAGTGTTAAGTCGAGTACAAGTCGTGTAACCTCCTTAGTAGATAGCGGGTGCTTGTGGCAACTGTCACCCCAACATCAGTGGACAGAGGGAAAAGAGCTCCCGGGAAGGACTCAAGAATTGGGACATATAGCGAATTAGCTCCATCCCACCGTTATGTGTACTAAGCACTGGACTCAATAGGTCTCTCGTAGGATTGACTCCAGTTCTGCATGTCCTTGGGAGGAAGCTTGACAAAGACCTGGGCGAACAAGTCTACGGAATGACGGACATTAGACGAGGAAAGTCCAGTCGATGATCGTAAGTGTTGAAAAAGGACTAAGGCTGGGTTCACATTTGCACACCATGTGTGCTGTGAACTCAGCGTACCTGAGCGCAGCAAGACACAGGCACTATGCGCTCCTATGTTTAACATGGGAACACATAGTGCCTGTGTTTACCTGCACTCAGATGCGTTTGTGTTTGGCTGTGCATTATTTATGCGTATGCCGAATGCAAAATGTTGCATTTTTTGTGCGTAGCTGTGTGCTTGTTTTATGTGCAAGCAGACGGCCGCACACAGAAAATGAATGAAAGTGCATCTGTTCGCATTGCCATCTGCTGGCAAGCGCCCAGTCGCAGTGGAAGATGACCTCCTCCGAGGTCATCTACAGGTGATCTACGTTCTCTTCTTCTTCTATCCTCTGCTTTCCTCTTCTTTCCTCTTCTTTCTTCTTCTTTTTCTTTCTTCTTCTCTCATCTTCTTTTCTCATCTTCTTTCTTCCTCCCTGCCGCTGGTTTAAAATAGCCAGCGGGAAAGCCAGCGTGAAAACACTTCCCCGCCGACTTTCCCGCCCCGCTAATTCAAATGATCAGCTGATGCTGCCGTATCAGCTGATCATTCGAATTAGGGGGGCGGGAAAGTCAGCGGTGAAGTGTTTTCACTGCTGGCTTTCCCGCCGGCTATTTTAAACCAGTGGCAGCCGGGAGGAGGAGATCTCCGCCAGTGATCTCCGCCTCAAGGCCGCCGCTGCTGATTGGGTGGCCGGGCTGCCTCTTCATGTGAATGCATGCGGACAATCTCTGCTGCGTTCACATGAAAGTGTTTGTGTTCGGCACTGTGTATGGGTACGCGCAGCATATGCTGCAGTGCCGAACGCAAATGTGAACCCAGCCTAAATGAGTCTGATGTGTGGGAGTGTGGTGCCAAGTGGGGAGAAGGAGGAGGGCAGACTAGCAACAGCAGTGGCACCAGGAGTTATAGAGCGCTCTTAGGGAGAAGTTTGCACTAAAGTCGAGTGCTTTGCGTAAGACATATTCAAATATTGTTCTTGCAGTATCGATGTGTTTAAGGCGCTGTGCAAAACATTTAGTAAAAGACTTTACAAAGAGCCTGAATCTCTGTCGATAAATCAATATCATATTCACCCTTTGATGTCGCGTGGAATACGTCAGCGTGGCTTTTATTCCTTCATCCTCCCTACTTTAATTTTCTGAGATAATGACCTTTAGGTTTTCATTGGCTGTAAGCCATAATCATCAACATTAACAAAAATAAACACTTGAAATAGATCCCTCTGTGTGTAATGACTCTATATCACAGATGCGTTTCACTTTATGTATTGAACCACTGAAATAAATTACCTTTCTGATAGCATTCTAATACATTGAGATGCACCTGAAGCTTTTGGCTAGAAACTGACCAGAAGTGGATCCAGCAGGGAGGAGAAGTAGAAGTTTTTTCCAGGAGCGTACCTAGGGGGGTGCGGCCGGATCCTTTGCCCCGGGCGCAACTCAGAGCACCCACACAAACCCAATTCCCCCCCTTCCCCCCCAGCTCCTCAACCAAGGCTGCAGGTGCGGCGGGGCTGAAAGCTGACAGCACCCCCACAAACCCTCCCTTTCCCCCCCCCCCCCCCCCGCTCCTCAACCAAGGCTGCACAGGCTTCGGGGCTGAAAGCTGATAGCATTACCCCCCACCCTCCTCAACCAAGGCTGCACGGGCGGCGGGGCTGAAAGCTGACAGCACCCCAACTCCAATACTCCCCCACAACCTCCCCCCACCCCCGCTCCTCACATACCCTGGAGGGGACGCCAAGATAGATCTTTGCCCGGGCGCCATGAAACCTAGTTACACCGCTGGTCCTTTCTTTATATTCTCTGGACTATTCCCTATTGTTATGGCTTTGCACAAGCCCTTAGGTTCGGGGCGGTTTTTTATGACAACCGTCACTTGAGTGAACTTGTCGGTCTTTTGTACTGATAACACTTCTGCATCACTTGTTCTGTACGGACATTCTTCAGCGTCAATGTCCTAGCTTCTCTTCTCTGGTGAAATAATATCCTTAGATCTGTTCTGTAAGAATCTCAGAGGCCTCCTAGGTCTTCATTCATTACTAAGAAGCTTCCTCCAGCCAAGTCATTCACAGGTGTAAATGGATCCCTACATTGTGAACTGTGTAGCTGCAGGTTCACAGATCACACCCAACACCTCAACAAAGGCTTTTGTGATCAACTCCCTAGATAGCAACCTATTATTAAGAACCAGAGCTCCTGTACTGTGTCATTGTCTCTATACAGAACATTGCTGCCTTTATTTTTAACCCTTATAGTTCTCCCACTAGTCCTCTCCACTCCTGTATTGGATTGGAAACCACAATCATCAACATTAACAGAAATTAACACTTGAAATAAATCACTGTGTAATGACTCTATATAATATTTGATAATTTATGCATTGAATCATTTTTTTAGTTTAATTTATATATATATTTTATACATTATAAATGTAATACATCACACTTGAATTGGTGCTTTAAAAATAAATAATAAAAATAATAAATTGCATTTTAAGTACATGTAATACTAAAGAGGGTGAGCCCGAAATAATTGTACATTTTAATTCATAGATCTTTATCTGAAGCTTTCAAACCTCGTTCGACTATTAAAACAGGTTGAGCCACGAACGATTGTACATGTTAATTAATAGATCTTAGAATAAAAATAAATTCCACAATTGGATGTGTTAATATAAATGTTCCTGTCCCGAGATATTCTTATAAATGTGCCCCTGTGTAATGTATGTGTCCGACCAAGGAGGAAGAAGCGGAATGTACCACAGCTCCTGGGCAGGGGAGGAAGTAAGAGAGTATACAGACATTACAGCCGGGGATCACAGAATATAAGAGTATACAGACATTACAGCCGGGAATCACAGAATATAAGAGTATCCAGACATTACAGCCGGGGATCACAGAATATAAGAGTATCCAGACATTACAGCCGGAGATCACAGAATATAAGAGTATACAGACATTACAGCCGGGGATCACAGAATATAAGAGTATACAGACATTACAGCCGGGGATCACAGAATATAAGAGTATACAGACATTACAGCCGAGGATCACAGAATATAAGAGTATCCAGACATTACAGCCGGAGATCACAGAATATAAGAGTATCCAGACATTACAGCCGGGGATTACAGAATATAAGAGTATCCAGACATTACAGCCGGGGATCACAGAATATAAGAGTATCCAGATATTACAGCACTGGGATCACAGAATATAAGAGTATACAGACATTACAGCCGGGGATTACAGAATATAAGAGTATCCAGACATTACAGCCGGGGATCACAGAATATAAGAGTATCCAGATATTACAGCACTGGGATCACAGAATATAAGAGTATACAGACATTACAGCCGGGGATTACAGAATATAAGAGTATACTAGGCACAAAATTACAGACCAGGACATCACAGAATATAAGAGTATACAGACATTACAGCTGGAGATCACAGAATATAAGAGTATACAGACATTACAGAAGGGGAATCACAGAATATAAGAGTATACAGACATTACAGCCGGGGATCACAGAATCTAAGAGCATACAGACATTACAGCCAAGGATCAGAAAATATAAGAGTATACTGACATTACAGCTGGAGATCACAGAATATAAGAGTATACAGACATTACAGAAGGGGAATCACAGAATATAACAGTATACAGACATTACAGCCAGGGATCACAGAATATAAGAGTATACAGACATTACAGCCGGGGATCATAGAATATAAGAGTATACAGACATTACAGCCGGGGATCATAGAATTTAAGAGTATACAGACATTACAACCAGGGATCACAGAATATAAGAGTATACAGACATTACAGCTGGGGATCATAGAATATAAGACTATACTGACATTACAGCTGGGGATCACAGAATATTAGAGTATACAGATATTACAGCACTGGGATCACAGAATATAAGAGTATACAGACATTACAGCCGGGGATTACAGAATATAAGAGTATACAGACATTACAGCCAGGCATCACAGAATCAAAGAGTATACAGACATTACAGCCGGGGATCACAGAATATAAGAGTATATAGACATTACAGCTGGGATCACAGAATATAAGAGTATACAGACATTACAGCCGGGATCACAGAATATAAGAGTATACAGACATTACAGCCAGGGGATCACAGAATATAAGAGTATATAGACATTACAGCCAGGGATCACAGAATATAAAAGAGTATACAGACATTACAGCTGGGGATCACAGAATATAAGAGTATACAGACATTACAGCCAGGCATCACAGAATATAAGAGTATACAGACATTACAGCCAGGGGATCACAGAATATAAGAGTATATAGACATTACAGCCAGGGATCACAGAATATAAAAGAGTATATAGACATTACAGCCGGGGATCACAGAATATAAGAGTATATAGACATTACAGCTGGAAATCACAGAATATAAGAGTATACAGACATTACAGCTGGGGATCACAGAATATAAGAGTATACAGACATTACAGCTGGGGGTCACAGAATATAAGACTATATAGACATTACAGCCAGGGATCACAGAATATAAAAGAGTATACAGACATTACAGCCGGGATCACAGAATATAAGAGTATACAGACATTACAGCCGGGATCACAGAATATAAGAGTATACAGACATTACAGCCAGGGGATCACAGAATATAAGAGTATATAGACATTACAGCCAGGGATCACAGAATATAAAAGAGTATACAGACATTACAGCCGGGAATCACAGAATATAAGAGTATACAGACATTACAGCTGAGGATCACAGAATATAAAAGAGTATACAGACATTACCTGGGGATCACAGAATATAAGATTATTCAGACATTACAGCCGGGGATCACAGAATATAAGAGTATACAGACATTACAGCTGGGAATCACAGAATATAAGAGTATACAGACATTACAGCCGGGGATCACAGAATATAAGCGTATACAGACATTACAGCCGAGGATCACAGAATATAAGAGTATACAGACATTACCTGGGGATCACAGAATATAAGAGTATATAGACTTTACAGCCGGGGATCACAGAATATAAGAGTATACAGACATTACAGCCGGGGATCACAGAATATAAGAGTATACAGACATTACAGCTGGAGATCACAGAATATAAGAGTATACAGACATTACAGCCCGGGATCACAGGATATAAGAGCGGCCCTAGAAGTGAGAGCGTCTGGAGCATCGATGGAGACAAGCGAGTATAAATTTCTTTTTTTTTTTTACACTAAAAACATTTAGCTCATGTCTGTGTACATGCATGTCATATTAATGACATCTGTGTGCAGGACATTTTTTGCACAAACCCATTGACCTGAATGGATTTGTGGGTCTGTGCTGCCGCCCAAAAATGGACATATCTCTGTGTGGAGCACATGGACACACGTCTGCTCCACATGGAGACACGATCCGTGTAGAAACATGGGCATGTGAAAAAGAGCATTGATTAACATTTGTGAATGCATGTCCGTGCTTCCGGCAAGGACAGCACACATGTCGGAGACACGGAAATGTGAAAGAGGCCTAAAGCTGGTTACATGGTATCTTAGGCTGGCTTCACACCACGGCAAGATCTGATCCGTGGCTGTCAGGGGTGAACCTGACAGCCAAAGACCAGATCAGCACACAGAACCAGAGGGCAAATATGCCCTCCGGTCCATTGTGCAGCCGGACCCAGCTGCTAATTCAGGACCGCGACTAGGGGGAGCTAGCTGCGGTCCTGAAATTACATCAGCGTGCAGCTGCAGGTGTCCGGTTCCCGGATCCTCCTGGACAGGGGCAATCCGGCCCCATAGACTCCCATGTTAGGGAGCACCAGATTGCCCCAGATCCAGGAGCATCCGATTTGGGGAGATTTTTCTCCCCGGACACAAAAATGGTGCATGCTCCGATTTTGTGTCCAGGAGAAAAATCTGATTCCTTCCGGATTCTCCCGGACATCCAAAAACCGGATGCCAAAATACATTCATCCGGCGTATTCCGGCCCTATAGGGTTACTGTGGGGCCGGAATTGGATCCGGGGGTGTCCCGGTTCACACCGGACAGCCCCGGATCCAAAAAATCGTGGTGTGAAGCCGACCTTACAATTGCAGAGTGGAAAATATATATTAACTTAAAAAGTGATCACATTACTTTACGGTGAAGATGTTTGTTGCACATATTCTAGGAAAACTCAGGCAGAAGAAGTACTTTGTGTTAAGGAAGAAGTTGTATAATCTGTGGGCGGTATGGTGTAATGTGAGAGTCTGACACCACCGTTTGTACCCAGAATTGCTCCACGGCTTGTGTCATAGTTCCTTTTTGTTCGTTATGTTCCGGTTGCCAAACATATGGGATAATGACAGTCGTTTTAGGTCAAATGCTAATCCTTCTCTTTAATGTGACATCTGAGATACGTTGTCATTTGTCTATACATTTAAACATTTCTTAAAAATCTCTAAAAGAGGAATTGGAGAAGAAATACAGTGTAATGAGAGAAATTTCAGAAACAGATATAGAAAGAAAAATCCCGCTCATCCGACTATAGAAAGAGTGCTCCAAACAACAGCTCCAATAAAGAGATCCAATACGTTTTAAAAAAGACTTTTATTTCAACAAATTAAAAAGATCATCCAGCGTAAATGTCCAACATAATGTGTGTATGTGTTTCAAGGCAAAATGCCCCTTAATTATTGCCTCTATGATTAACGGGTATTTCGCCTTGAAACACGTAAACGCTGCATGTTGGACATTTACTCTGGATGATCTTTCTCATCTGATGGAATAAAAGTCTCTTTTAAGAGATGTTGGATTCCCTTCATATTGGATAATTTCAGAAACAGTCTAGAGTCTGTGATTACCTGCAGCAGTCAAGAGACCGAAGTAGGATATCTTTACATTATAATAAGAAAAGGGTCCGCTCACCTGACTTCTCCCTCCGGTTTTCCTCCTTCTCAGCACGGACACCAGTGACCCTGTAGCTGCAGCCAAATCACTTTCAAGATTGTCCAGCGAGTTAAGGAAGATTGCACCTTGAGTTCTTAATAAAATCTCTATTTATTGGTATCCAAAATATATGTTTATTGAGTTTTCATATATCACTTCAAGTAATGTTTATTGAGTTTTCTTGATAATCAGTATATTACAATGGGTTACAGCATTAAGTATTCATTTTAGTGTAATTAAAGTAGTAGAATGTACAAAGTACACATTCTTTAACTAATAACTATATTGTTGATAAGTATGCTTGATATAATCATCAATAATCTTCGTTTACAGAACACAGTGAATAAGGTGATAACACAAACATTCTAACAAGAACATCTTACGGCTCATGTTACTAATAACATTCTACTAATAAGGAGTCTTTTATAGCTTTTTGTTGCTTGAGTCTTATTTTATAGCGCATATATCTAAAAGGTTCAAGGTCCCCTACTTGGTTGCTCAAATAAGTATTTAGTTTTATTTGAAAGTCTGCTATTGTCAGTTCAATGTCAATAGGGCTAAGTTAAATGAAATGAAATGGTTTTCATATATCAACAACTGGCATTTCAAAGATCAACGAAACAAAGACTTCATCCTCCTCCAGTATAAAAACAATGTACAAAAGCCAGATACATTTCGGAGAAGAGCAATGCAATAAGGCTGGCTTCACACTGCGGGATGGTTCAGATCCAAGGCTGTCCGTGTAAACCGGACAGCCCCGAACCAGTTTTCGGTCCCATAGTAGCCTATGGGGCCGGATAGAAGCCAGATGGCCGCTCTCTGCCATCCGGTTTCTATCTGTCCGGGACAATTCAGGAGAATTCCGTATTCTCCCACGGACACAAAAACGCTGCTTGCAGCATTTTTGTGTCCAAGAGAAGAATATCTCCTCTAATTGGCAATTCCCAGGTTGACCCGAATTGCCCCGGATCCGGGCAATCCGGCGCTCCCTAACATGGGAGCCTATGGGGCTGGATTGCCCCGGCCCGGGAGGATCCGGGAACCAGACCCTTGCGGCTGCACGCCGCAGTTGTTTCAGGACCGCGGCTAGCTCCCTGCCAGCCGCGGTCCTGATTCATCAGTGGCGGCAGCTGTGTGTGGGTGCACACTGGACCGGAGGACATATTAGCCCTCCGTTTCTGTGTGCTGATCCGATCTGGGGCTGTCAGGTTCATCTTCGGATCACATATGACCCACAGTGTGAAGCCAGCCTAAGAAAAAAACAGCTACCCCCGCTCAGATCAAATGAAACATACTTTTCCATTTAGGGGGTATAATAAAGGTGGAGTCATTATTAGTATTTATTGGAGAGAGGAAAGAAAGAGGAGAACAGAAATAGGAGAGAAGGGATAAAGAAAAAGAGGGTAGAGGGGGGACGATAGGGAGAAGGTGGTGGGGGGGAGAGTATCCGGATGCCCCCATCAAACCAATTTAAAACAAATGTCAGTGTCGAAGGCAATTACTGCAGCCAGCGATGGAAGTTAGGGTCTCCAAATGAACCAGGTGCTCCCGGGTTTCTCCCAGCTATCGCTATCCTGGGCCATAAGCGACTCCATTCTTTCTAATCTATTCATCTCTACGACCCATTTCTGAACCGAGGGGGCCTACGTAGATTTCCAATGTCTGGGGATGATTGTCCTGGCTGCAATCAGGCAAAATCTAAAGAGGCCTTTCTTGACCGCAGACAAAGAACCAGGTAGCAATGTGAGGAAGGCTAACTGCGGTGACGGGATGAGGCTTATACCTGACATTGCCAGAAAGATCTCAAAAATTGCAAACCAAAACGAATGCAACAGCCGACACGAGCACCCTATGCAGAGCATTGTCCCATCTCCTCCTCACCGCAACTCCAGCGCACTCCAGAAGCCCGAAAACAAGTTTTTTTGCGTGTAAAAACATATCTTGAGGAAAAAAAGATAAACTGATCTGTATGTTTTTACATGCAAAAAAAATAAATGGAAGTTTTATTAAGAACTCAAGGTGCAATTTTCCTTCACTCGCTGCAATTCTTGGAAGAGGAAAGTAGTTATCTCTCCAGGTAATGGTTCAGGCCACCATAACGGCCGGTGCTGGACCCCAGGGGATTACAGCTGCTGAATAGTCTGATTTTATTACTTGAAAAGCTCCTCTTTTATTTCCATTGTGTGTTGCTCATTGGATAACCACTTTAAGAACATGTTGTCTTATTCGTGTAGGTTTTACCATCTTACCTTTTATTAAATCGCTTTGTCTTGAAGAGCATTAGGAGATATGACGACTGTCACAGTTACATAGGTCAATTAGTTCAAACTCTCTCCACATTCTCTAACGCTAGATTAAGGCTACATTCAGACTGTGCGTTCTTTGCAGTGCACTGCAGAAAATGGATCAATCACATGACATCCCAGCCAAGTCTATGGGGTTTCATTTTTGTCATTCAGACTGTGCTCTTCTACAGTGATCTGCTTTTTCACTTTAGGAGAGCTCCGTTCTTGAAAATAACATGGTAATTTGTGCTGCGTTTTTCTCCAGCGTTCTTCCCATAGAAAATGGGGAAAAAAACGCAGCACTCAAAAACGGATCTATTTTTTTTGGGTGAGTTTTTTTCACAGCTCTTGATTTGCAGCTGAAAACACAGCAGAACAGAAGAGAAAAAAAACGCACAGTGTGAATGTAGCCTTCAATCCACAACGGCTAAGTTTACATCTAAGGGGGGTTGCGT
This sequence comes from Allobates femoralis, assembly GCA_033576535.1. Taxonomy (NCBI): domain Eukaryota; kingdom Metazoa; phylum Chordata; class Amphibia; order Anura; family Aromobatidae; genus Allobates; species Allobates femoralis. Next base: position 131,438,157 of record JARQOC010000007.1, read on the forward strand.
TTGCATTTCTATGCATTTTTGCACTGCGAAAACGCATTGCAAACGCATCCAAAAATGCACCCATTGATGTAAATGAAAAACGAATGAAAATGCATGTAAAAACGCGTCAATTTCAGAAAACACAAAACACGTGTTTTGCGTTTTCTGAAAATTACATGCGTTTTCACTGCGTTTTCCATTGAAATCAATGGGTGTGTTTTTGGATGCGTTTGCGCCACACATGCTGTCAAAAACGGATTGCAACCGAAACGGAAAAGAAATGCAGATGTGTAAAGGCCCAATGTCATTTACTTGTTAGCTTCTGTAAAGGGGCGGGATGCTATTCTATCTCTTGTGGTCGGCATTCCACAGTCTTACTGCTCTTACTGTAACGAACCCTTTCCTAATTAGCTGCAGGAATCTCCTTTCCTCCACACATAATGCGCCCTAGTTAGGGATGAGCGAGTACCAAAATATTCATTATTGCTATAACCGTAACGAGTACTTTGTAATATTCGCCTACTTGTTTGAATAGCGAGTCCAATGTTAGTCAATTAGTGATAGGCTCCGTCCACAAAACAAGCATTTCCGGGACAGGGCAGGAGGGTGGGCTTTTTTGAGTTTTCATTGCATACAACACCTTGCTGTGCCCCCCAGTGAGAGCCGTCCATTCAATCTGCTCTCACTAGGGTGCGGACTCTCTTTGCGTACTGAATGGAGCTGGCAATACGTGTCAGATCGTTCACGATGGACACATCCCTCACGAGCACCGGCGATGCTCGCCGAATAACGAGTATCCCAAATACTGTACTATCCGTGCGAGTAGCACATAGTAACGAGTACACTCGCTCATCACTAGCCCTGGTCCTTAGTTTTGTCTTTGAAAGGAATAAATCATGTGCCGTCCTATGTATTGACCACACATGTATTTATACATGTAAATGACATGTTTACCTTAGAAAAAAGATGCCTCAGAGTACAAGTCCAACTTTTCCAACCTCTCATCATACGGGAGGCCTCCATCCCTTGTAATAATCTAGTTGCCACCTTTGAAATGACTCTGTCTTCCAAATATTACTTTTAAAATGTGGAGCCCAAAACTGGATCCCATATTACACATGTGGCATTTATAGTAATTTATAGGACTAAAAAATTGGGATGATAGGATTTTCTCTATCTTTTTATACAGCCCCCAAGTCTTGTTGCTTTTGCAGCTGCTGCCTGACATTGAGCGCTACTGCTCAACTCACTTGTAACCAGAATACCCAAGTCCTTCTCCTGTTCTAGGATTTATTCTTTAGTTCTCCACCCTAGAATCCAACATTGATAAAACCAATGAAAAATCAGCAGTACATAAACGTTACCCCTAGAATAGATTGAAAATAATTTCACCATAGGAACATGTGAAACTAATGTGTGTCCTGATTAGCATCACAAGAGGCTACAGATTTTAACTCAGTTTGCCTATTTAAAGGGTGAAAAGTAGTCACTCTGCTGTTTGGTAACATGGTGTGCACAACACTGAACATGAACCATAGAAATGCTAAGGAGAGAGTTTTCTCAGATTAGAAAGAAAATTATAGCTTGTTGTTCCTGTTACTACAGTTGCACATTTTATTTAGAAGAATAAAGTCTATAGGACTGTAGCCAACCTCCCTGGTCGTGATCGCAAGAGTAACATTGTTGACAAATTGAAGAGACGGATAATACGAATAGTAACCAAAGAGCCCAGATCAACTTCCAAAGAGATAGGGGTGAACTCCAAAGTTAAGGTACATCAGTGTCAGGTCGCACCATCTTGGCTAGAGTGGACTTCAAGCAACACGACCGAGAGGGATGCGAACTCGAGTGGTTTGTTTTTTCTCACCACTACAGTGATGCCTCTTACACTCACACTCCAGCATCTTCAACTATTGCTACTGTTCCTGCCTGTCTCTGGTAGTTTGTGATGTACCAGCTGTTCCAGTGTTTCATGAAGTGAGCCGGAAGTCACTGTTTAATGCAAGTCTATGAGAGCCTCATTCTAGCCATGTCCTGGCTCTAATAGACTAACAATGAACGCTTGTAACATAGAGTCTGACTTCCAGCCAATCACAAGTTGCAGTCAAAAGATGGCGTTGGGTGACCAAAGTGGTGCTGATAAAAGGTGAAGACTCTAAACATTGAGTATATTTCTATAGGCGGAGGCCTTGGATTAAAAGCATCACTCCTCTGATGAATAAAGATTCTGGAGTGGTTCTTTCGAGCAAATCATAAAAAAGATAGTAGAATTTGCGAAAATGCATATTAATGTATCATAAAGCTTCTCCAAGAACAGATAGATGAGACTACACTGATGCACTCTGGCCCGTGACATCAGCTCTATGTTCTCAGATGAACGGATTACTTTTGTCAAGTTTTAAGTCATTTCAGTGAACATTGTGGGTTTCTCTTTATTAACAAACAAAGGGCACTAACAATTGTGTCCACGTCTGTATGTGCTGAAATCCAACGCAACAAATCCTCTCGTATCCCAGGTTCTGCTGTCAGGGAAACGTTGGGACGCGCTCACTCACTTCTCATAGTATGGCTAATAGGACTGAAATTGGAGAATGCTGACAACCTACTTATACCTGATGTTTATGGAAACCTTTGAAATTACAGGCTAATGGGAGGTCAGAATAAGATATGATATTTTATGTACTCACACATAATACTGACTTATGCCCATATATTAGGCATGCTCGTGACAGATTCATCAATCTGTGTAAAGTAGGGAGGATGAAGGGTTAAAAACCGCACTGCCGTATTCCACAAAACATCAGAGGGTGAATATAATATTGATTTATTAGTCAATGCATTTCAGGGCTCCCTGAAACATGGCAATATGATATTGATTTGTCCTGAGGAAGGGGCCAGGGAGCCCTGAAACACGTTGACTAATAAATCAATATTATATTCCCTCTTTGATGTCTGGTGGAATACGGCAGCACAGTGTTTAACCCTTCTTCCTCTCTACTCTATATGCACCACACTGGGGACTGCAGCAGCCGTGATCTGCTTTTATAGTGGTTGTGACTCTCACAACCACACAAGGTGAAGCCTCTGATACCTATTTAGGTCATATTTTATCTCTCAGACCCTTCATCCTCCGTACTTTAATTTTCTGATATAATGTCCATTGGGTTTCCATAATCATCAACATGAACATAAATAAACACATGAAATAGATCCTCTGTGTGTAATGACTCTATATAATATATGGGTTTCACTTTATGTATTGAATTACTGAAATAAATGAACTTTTTGATGATCTTCTAATTCATTGATATGCAGCTGTGTTTTATATAAAGGTACCGTCACACGCGGCAATATTTCTAGGCAATTTCACTGGCAATTTGCTGGTTGCAGTGAAATCATGGACACATTGTTACATTTGTACACAGCAATGTGTCCATGATTTCACTGCAACCAGCAAATTGCCAGTGAAATTGCCTAGCAATATTGCTGTGTGTGACGGTACCTTTAAAAGGCTAAATGAAGCACAATTTCAGGTAAAGACAATATATATACTGGTAATATGGAGATGGCATATACGGGAAGTGATACGAGAAGCATTAATAGTGTAGGCTTTATTGCACAGATTTACAGGAGATCACAGACAGACATGATTATTAGTCTTATGTAAGGTATACAGCACACAGTATCTCACACACTGTCTGCACTGACCATATATATGGCCAGGAGGACTATAATATTCCCTTGTAACAGACTATGGTAAATATGGCGTTACCCTCCGACCTCACGCCTCTTCCTCATTAAAAGAAATGTTCTACTATCTGACCCTATTTTACAGTGTACAATCAGCTCCTATAACCCTAGATCATTATGTGCTGTCCAAGCGCTTTGTCCCATAGTGAGATGTTCTGCAGCAGCACCATTGTGGCTGGAATCTGATGACTTTATTTACATATTAAAGCAGAAAAATCCTAAAATTCGGTGACCAGCGGACCCTAACGTACTTATGGCAGGACCGATGGGTATGTGCAAAGTAAACAAGCATTTCACACGACAAATATCTACTCCCTGCGGTAAGTCACATCGCAATGAGGTGCGATCCCTCCACAGACACTTCCTCCAGTGCTCGTGACCATTACATCCCGCTACGTCTTCATAGTTAATCCCAGGGGGCGTCCTACAGGTCATATAACACCTCGAGCACCACAGATATGGACCAGGCTTGTGTCTCGCAGCTGAACGGACAGTACTGACCATTCTCATTGGTGAGTTCAGGAAGACCTTTCCAGGAGGATCTGAAGGAGAAAAAGAAATCAGTATTAGGCTGCTTTCACAATAGCTTTTGAGAATTCGGGGAATGCGGGTAAAGCCTGCATCCCTCAGAGTCCCCGCAATAATACAACTCTCTGCACCCGCACTGGTATTACCATGATCCGGGCTCATGGATTAGTGATAATACCAATACGGGAGCAGACCGTTGCTTCCTGACATGCCCCTCATTTAGAACTGCATTCGGGCATGCACAGGTCCAAAACCCAGAACCGAGGGTCTGGATCCAGCGGGATCCGAAGTCTTCTGATCTGGGATACATAGAACCCTAATTTAATTAATCCTACATTGTCCCCAATCGGGTGGTCGCGGTTTTCGGAAACCAAAAATGCACCAAGTTGTGATTTTGGTCTCAGGAAAAAAACTGTGACCACCCGGATCCGGGAAAAAAGTGCAAAACTGGATGCACCCACAGGTGCCTGCAGCTCCAGGGAAAGTCGACAGGGCCGAAAATGGAAGCGGGTGCATCCAGTTTCAGCTGGATTCACATGGATGGCAAAAAATGCCAGTGTGAATCCAGGTTGAACTGGATGCATCCGGATTCATTTTCGGACCCACTGACTTTCAATGGAGTTGCAGGCACTTGCGGGTGCATCCACGTTTGCACTTCTTTCCCGGATCCGAGTGTTCCGTTTTTTTTTTTTTACTGAGACCAAAAACGCAACTTGGTGCATTTTTGGTCTTTGTGACAAAACCCGGAAGCACCTGTAGGGCATACGTGTAAACACAATGTGTCAAAGACCCGGATCGGCGACTAGACGTGGGTCGGACTACTGTAAAATCACAATGTCTCCAAAAGAACCCGGATCCGGCGTCTACGGACGTGGATCGGCACTACGTGTAAATCACAATGTCTCCAAAGAACCGGATCCGGCGGTCTACGGACGTTGATCGGTGCACTATGTAATATTATAGGGACCAACTTAAAGGGATTGTGCCACTAACAATTGCACATTTTAATTAATAGATCTTGGAACAAAAATAATTTGCACAATTGTATGTTTTAATAAAAAAATATTCCTTTCCCGAGATATTCTTATCAATGTGCCCCTGTGTAATGTATGTGTGTGACCATGCAGGAACAGGTCGGATATAGCACAGCTTCTGGGCAGGGGAGGATAAAATCCCTGCTTCTCATTGGCAGATCTATCGCTTACTATAACCCTGCCCCCACCACTGATTGGATGTTCATAAAGGCAGAAAACGGCCAATCAGTGGTGGGGGGCGGGGTTATTTTGAGTTTCTGAATATGGAGGACTATTTGTCAGCAGGTTTACTAGCCTTCTAAGTGTTAATCTTACAGCAAGTAGCACAGTAAGTAACATGGCACTGTAAATCAGGACTCTGCCCTGCATCACGCTGCCACAGTTAGGTGGCAAAAACCAGTGAAAATTCCTTTTAAAAGGTTGCAATTTTATTCCATTTTCTTCTGATTATGCCACAGGTTGGACCTCAGAGCACATTTTCACCTTGGAACGTTGGGTAAGTGGGGAAAAACCAAGACAATGATGATGGTGGGTGGCTGAAGAATGAGGCGTCATATAGAAGGGTCCTATGTGCCATTGTAGGTGTCCTCACCTCTCCAGATGTGTGTAGTGACGGGACAGTACGTTCTTCACTAGCACCACTGTCTTCTGGTACGTCTCCTGGTCTATCTTCTTGGCGAAGTGCAGCTTGGCACGCAGGAAATACCCAATGGGCCAAGCCATTCCTGGAAAACACAGCAGACTTACTGTCAAGATCTGGCTCAGCGCAGACGGAGAAGACAAATACAAATGCACAAGTGGCCTTACTGGTCCCTGGTGGTAATTAAATCCTTTTGCAACATTATAATTGTCATTATCCAGAGCGTTGTCATATACTCCGCAGTAAACCATGTCACTAGGAAAGGCAAAGGGAAAGATTAATTAGTGTTCACACAGACAGTGCTAAAGTTACATAATGTCAACCTGACAAATGATCAGGTATAATGATCAGGCCTCATCCATGTAGTCCCCGCTGCCTGCTACTATGGAGAGGGAGGCACAGATTGTTAGTGCCCAGGACCTATATATACAATAGACCGAGGAGAAATACTGTACGCTGAAAAGCTTTTGTATCAGTAGTCACATAAAGTGCATCTTTTCTAAAGAGATGTGATATAGGTGTGACTGGGTGAGGCATGGGAATGACTGCTCGCGTGACACCTTAGAAAGGCACAATCTGTCCTCCTGTCCATCACACCTGGAGCAGAGCTCAATAGATTGTTTATTTATTATACTTTGCTTATATAGCGCCATCATATTCCCCAGTGCTTTACAGAGAACAGCATTACTGTCCCCACTGGGACTCACAATCTACATTCCCTATCAGTCTCTGGAGTGTGGGAGGAAACTGGAGAACCCAAAGGAAACTCAAGAAACGTGGGAAGAACATACAAACTCCTTGCAAATGTTGTTCTCAGTGGGATTTAAACCCAGGACCCCAGCAATACAAAGCAGCAGTGCTAACCACCAAGTTAACCACTGAGACACCGTACTAACCACTGAGACACCGTGCCTACAACTGAGCCACGGTGCCAACCACTGAGCCACCATGCTAATCACTGAGCCACCATACTAACCACTGAGCCGCCATGCTAAGTACTGAGCCACAGTGCTATCCATTGAGCCATCATACTAACCAATTAGCCGCTGTGCTAACCACTAAGCCACCATGCTATTCACTGAGCCACTGTGCTAACCACTTAGCTACCATACTAACCACTGAGCTACCATACTAACCACTGAGCACCATGCTAAGTGCTGAGCCACAGTGCTAACCATTAAAGCCATATACTACTAATTACCACTGTGCTAAACCACTAGCCACCATGCTATTCACTGAGCCACAGGTGCTAACCACTGAGCCACCATGCTATTCACTGAGCCACAGGTGCTAACCACTGAGCCACCATACTTTAGTGTAAAGCTAGCGCTGCCTAGAAATGCCTTCACAGGTAAATGCATAAAATAGAACACGAGCTTTGTACATTGGGTGCTGGACTTTACCTTGAAGTAGGAAAATGAGACTATTCCTCTGACTTAATATCACTGTATTTAAGTAAGAACCCAAGAGACACAGCAAGGACAAGAATAATGACAATAACCGGCACCTACAATTGCTAACCATTGAGCATCACAGGTTTTCTTCACTGATGGGTATTGCTGCTACTGTTGATCATTTTTTTTGTGGTAAGGGATTCCCTAGATTAATTAGGATTAGAATTACCATAATAAAACCAAATTTATATAGATCCGCTCCACCTTGTGGGACTAATCCCAACATAAAGGAGTTGTGCCACAAACAAAATAATTTTAAAGCTTATCCCGCTCACCCCACAGCCTGTTCACTCTGCAGTCAGCTCACCCCACAGCCTGTTCACTCTGCAGTCAGCTCACCCCACTCACCCTGAAGCCCACTCACCACAGTCACCGCACAGCATGCTCACCCCTCACAGCCTGCTCAATCCACTCACCCTGCATCCCCCTCACCGCACAGCCTGCTCACCCCACAGCCGCTCTCCCCACAGCCTGCTCACCCCACAGCCTGCTCACCCCACAGCCAGCTCACCCCACAGCCAGCTCACCCACAGCCAGCTCACCCACAGCCTGCTCACCTCATTCATCCTGAAGCCCACTCACTACACTCACCGCACACCATGCTCACACCCACTCACCCAGAAGCCCACTCACCTCACAGCCAGCTCACCCCATTCACCCTGAAGCCCACTCACTACACTCACCGCACACCATGCTCACCCCTCACAGCCTGCTCACCCTCACAGCCTGCTCAAGCCACTCACCCTGCATCCCCCTCACCACACAGCCAGCTCACCACAGCCAGCTCACCCCACAGCCTCTCACCCACAGCCTGCTCACCTCATTCACCCTGAAGCCCACTCACTACACTCACCGCACACCATGCTCACCCCACAGACCGCTCACCCCACTCACCCTGAAGCCCACTCACCACACAGCCCACTCACCTCACAGCCAGCTCACCTCATTCACCCTGAAGCCCACTCACTACACTCACCGCACACCATGCTCACCACACAGTATGCTCACCCCTCACAGCCTGCTCACCCCATAGCCCGCTCAAGTCACTCACCCTGCATCCCCCTCACCCCACAACCAGCTCACCCCACAGCCAGCTCACCTCATTCACCCTAAAGCCCACTCACCGCACAGCCCGCTCACCCCTCACAGCCCACTCACCCCACAGCCAGCTCACCCCACAGCCAGCTCACCCCACAGCCAGCACACCTCATTCACCCTAAAGCCCACTCACCGCACAGCATGCTCACCCCTCACAGCCTGCTCAATCCACTCACCCTGCATCCCCCCCACACCACAGCCCACTCACCCCACAGCCAGCTAACCCCACAGCCAGCTAACCCCACAGCCAGCTCACCTCATTCACCTTGAAGCCCACTCACTACACTCACCGCACACCATGCTCACCACACAGCCTGCTCACCCCTCACAGCCTGCTCACCCCATAGCCCGCTCAAGCCACTCACCCTGCATCCCCCTCACCCCACAGCCTGCTCACCCCACAGCCAGCTCACCTCATTCACCCTAAAGCCCACTCACCGGACAGCATGCTCACCCCTCACAGCCCGCTCAATCCACTCACCCCACAGCCCGCTCACCCCACAGCCTGCTCACCCCACAGCCTGCTCACCCCACAGCCTGCTCACCCCACAGCCTGCTCACCCCACAGCCTGCTCACCCCACACCCCGCTCACCCCACACCCCGCTCACCCCACACCCTGCTCACCCCACAGCCCGCTCACCTCATTCACCCTGAAGCCCACTCACTACACAGCTTGCTCACCCCACAGACCACTCACCCCGCAGCCCACTCACCCCACAGCCGGCTCACCCCACAGGGCGCTCACCCCACAGCCTGTCCACCCAATAGCCTGTTCCTAACGCCAGTTCCTAATGCCACTGTCATCTTTCACATACCGCTGCTGCAAGAGAACGACCATGAGAGGGCAGAGAGCAATCACAGGGGGCAGAGCCAGACCATGGAGGGATGGGGAGCAGAGAGTGACCATGAGGGAGCAGAGCCAGACCATGGAGGGATGGGGAGCAGAGAGTGACCATGAGGGAGGAGAGCCAGACCATGGAGGGATGTGGAGCAGAGAGCAACCATGAGGGGGGCAGAGAGCGACCGCAGGGGGCACAGATATGGCAGCACAGGGGGGAGGGGGAGGCAGAGAGTGAGGGTAAAAAACAGCAAACAGGGGAGACATCACACAAGGGGAAGAGACGGCTGTCGTCCCCACTACCCCAGAGCTTGCCCCCATTGTGATGTCTCCGCCAACCTGATGTGATAGCATTAGCCACACATCTTGTTTAGAGGAATATCTCGGGAAAGAAACATTTGTATTAACACATCCCATTCTGGAACTTATTTTTATTCTATTAATTAAAATATACAAGTGTTCATGGTACAGCTGCTTTCAGCTGAAGTTACACTGAAAGGTTTTCATGAACTCTATCTCATAAAGGGAACTCTACAGGTAAAGTGTTAATAGTGTTCTAAGCTGAGGGTCTCACACACTGAAATTAACTTTATACCTTCGGGCAGCATCCGGCTTTCAGTCACATAGTCGTGGCCAGCAGAGTTTAAGTCCCTGCTCAGTACATGGCGAGTGGCGGCTGTAGGCACGCCCTGGCACATTGCCTATCCGTGCAGTCGGCAGACAATCAGTGCCGGGCCGTGCTCACAAAAGCTGCACCTTTTTGACTGAAAGCTAGAGGAATACAGTTAATTTCCTCCTGGTAGCCGAGCTTTCAGCTTTAACACACTATTAGCCTGCAGATTAACCCCATATCTACAGGGTAGTAACATTTGGGGACATGGCAGGTTTAATTTAAAGCTTATTTCTCAATAATCTCTCAACGTAAACAGGCAGCCATTGATTTCGTGAACCAGGAAAATTACTCAGGTTAAATTAATTTGTGAAGAACAAATGTTTATTGTTCTCGGCGGGGCATCGTCCTATATAAACAGGGCTCGCATTGTGAAAACCATGGCAGCCTATGCAAACTGAGCAAGATCTATTACAGATTGCAGGCTAAACCGGCTATTCAACGACTCACAATCGCTAAATGTCAATTGGTTGGCGGTCGTTTAGTGCCCTCGGCCGGACCCTTGGGTTTCATTGCTTCACATGCAGAAGATAAATGAATCTGCTTTGTGATTAACTGATATTGAGAACGAGGCCCATCGTCCTGTTGGAGAGTGCTGATGAATCAGACTCATTGCGGTAGGCTAAAGGCTCTGTCACACACTACAATGTCCCAGCGATCCCACCAAGATTCGAGGTCGCTGGGACATCGTTATCTGATTGCTGGTGAGCTGTCACACAGGCAGACTCACCAGCAATCAGCAACAATGCTGGTAACCAGGGTAAACATTGGGTAACTAAGCAGAGCACTGCGCTTAGATACCCAATATTTACCCTGGTTACCAGCTCTCAGCGTGTTCTGTGTGGCACCACGAGGTCGTTCATCGTTGGTCTCCCGCTGTCACACACTACAATGTTCCAGCGATCCCACCAACAATCGGGGTCACTGGGACATCGTTATCTGATTGCTGGTGAGCTATCACACAGGCAGACTCACCAGCAATCAGCAACAATGCTGGTAACCAGGGTAAACATTGGGTAACTAAGCAGAGCACTGCGCTTAGATACCCAATATTTACCTTGGTTACCAGCTCCCAGCGTATGCTGTGTGGCGCCAGGAGGTCGTTCATCATTGGTCTCCCGCTGTCACACACGCCGATGCTGGCCGCCCAGCGGGAGACCAACGATAAAATAACGGTCCTGGCAATTCTTCCACGATCAATGAACTTATCGTTGGTCGTTGATATGTGTCACATGCAACGATGTCGTTTTGACGTCGCTGCAACGTCACAAAACCGGTGACATTGCAACGATATCATTAATGATATCGTAGTGTGTGATGGGGCCTTAAGACATGTACAGGAGCATCTCAATGAATGTTAAATTAGCTTTTTGATGATATTCTATTTCAGTAATTCAATACATAAAGTGACACCCATATATTATATAGAGTCATTACAGACAGAGGGATCTATTTCACGTGTTTATTTATGTTAATGTTGATGATTATGATTTACAGCCAATGAAAACCCATAGATCATTATCTCAGAAAATTAAAGTAGGGAGGATGAAGGGTTACAAACCGCGCTGCCGTATTCCACGAGACATCAAAGGGTGACTATTAATCATCAACATTAACATAAATAAACACATGAAATAGATCCCTCTGTTTGTAATGATATATGGGTGTCACTTTATTTATTGAATTGCTGAAATAAATGAACTTTTTGACGATTTTCTATTTCATTAAGAGGCTCCACATCCTTAAGATTTCGAGGGTTGAGTGAGCATTTGCTGAGATATTCAGCATTTGTCCGGTGCGATACAATATAGCTTCTAGGGGGAGAGGAGAACAAAGATGTATAATCAAGTGATCTGGATATTATAGGAGGTTTTCTCAGTTTTTTCCTAGAAGTGAGCTACGGTCATCACCTTCTGGTCTTAACATCACACCTTCTCTATCACAATGTCAGTACTTAGTACAATGTTAAATGATCACACCCTGCCCTGTGTAAAGGGCCTGTCACACGCGTCAATATCGCCTGCACGATATCGGCTGCACGTGACGTTGCAGCGATATTGACGCGTGTGACATACTGCATCAACCAGCGATAAATCGCTGGTTGATGATCGCCAGGTTTTAGAATCAGTCCTAAAACCTGGCGATTGTCGCCCGGTGGACACGCAGCATTGCTGCGTGTGACACCGGGAGCGAGCGATATTCCAGCTCCCAGCGCCTGTCACAAGCGCTGGGAGCTGGTATCCAAGGTACACTGCGGGTAACTAGGCAGCGCGCGCTGCCTAGATACCCGACTGTGTACCTTAGTTACCAGCCTCCTCCGCTCACCGGGTGAGCGGAGGAGGCTGGTAACTAAGGTACACGTCGGGTATCTAGGCAGCGCGCGCTGCCTAGTTACCCGCAGTGTACCTTGGAGACCAGGCTGCTCCCGCTTCCAGCAGGCTGGCAGCGGGAGCAGGACATCGTGGAAACGATATTTAAATCGTTTCCATGATGTCACTGGTCAATTGATCGCTGGTGAGTCTGTCTGTGTGACAGCTCACCAGCGATCAGCCGTCAATGTCGTCAGCGATCAGATCGCTGACGACATTGACGCGTGTGACAGGACCTTAAGTGAACCTTCCTTTCTTTTTTTCTATTCCCAGGAAATTCTACCTGCACACAGCTTACATAAGAACAGAAAGGAGATTTTTGTGTACTCACCGTAAAATCCTTTTCTCTTAGCCTCTAATTGGGGGACACAGACCGTGGGTGTTATGCTGCTGTCCACTAGGAGGCGACACTAGGCAGAATCTGCAAAAGAGTTAAGAAAACTCCTCCTCTGCAGCATTACACCCCTGAAGCAGGAAGTGATTCTCCAGTTTTGTGCTAAAGCAGTAGGAGAGTTAACAGATAATAACAGTGACACAGGAAGTCTACACAGGCAACCTGTGTAAACAAATATAGTCAACAAGATAATAACAGTGTAACAAGGCCTGAACCAAACAGGCACGTGTGTAAACAGTTAATAGTTAGAGTAATACTAGTACCACAAGGCCTGTAACTAAGCAGGCGCATGTGGAAAACAGTGAAGAGTTAACAAAGCAATAATCGTACAACAGGCCTGTAACTAAACAGGCTCACAGTACTACAAGGCCTGGAGCTAAACAGGCACAAGTTTAAACAATCAACAGAGTGATAATAGGCAACCCTGTGTAAACATGTTAACCATGTAACAGCTGAGAAGCTATGTGATAACTGTAGAAAAAAAGGCCCACCAGGGCAATAGGGTGGGTGCTGTGTCCCCCAATTAGAGGCTAAGAGAAAAGGATTTTACGGTGAGTACACAAAAATCTCCTTTTCTCCTTCGCCTCATTGGGGGACACAGACCGTGGGACGTCCCAAAGCAGTCCCTGGGTGGGAAAGAACAATGGAACTAGTGACACCGAGCATGGTCAGTGAAGAACTATGCCCCGACAGGCAGACCCGCTGCCGCCTGGAGGGCACGTCAAGCCCTATAGTGGCTTGAGTATGTGTGTAGACTGACCCCTTTTGGCTGTCTACACACTTGTCGGACTGAGACCTGGTGCCAAATGGACCAGGAAGTCCTCACGGCCGTAGTAGAATGTGCCGTGCCGCTGCCGTAAGGGATGAGATTTTGACGGTATAAGCGTCTTGGATGGTTAGACGAATCCACCTGGTTAGAGGAGCCTTAGAGGCTGATATGTCATTAATTCTGCCTTCTGGAAGAAGGGAGAAAGAGAATCCGACCTGTGGAGAGGCACTGGTTGTGGGTACTCAGATGCGTAGGGACCTGATAAGGTCCTGCATATGTAGGTCCTTTACGACCAGACAGACTGGAGTCGGTCACAGCGATGACAGAGAAACGTCTTTAGTGAGGTGGAAGAAGTATACTGCCTAAGAAGGATGGAACCAGCCGTAGAACAGTCTTGTTCAGGTAGAAGACCAGAAAAAATGGTTTACATGAGAGCGCTGAAAGTACCGATACCTCTGCAGAGAAAAATAATTTGCCACCAAAACACATTACTGTTTGGATGAGAATGCTAAGGATAAACCTATAGACGCTCAAAAGGTGGATCTTGTAGAGCCATGAGGACGAAGATCAGGTCCCGCAGGAGTAGACCCGTGGTATGGAGACCTTAAATGGGAGACCCTTTGAAGGGAGGATTTTCCTAGAGACCTGGTGGCAACACATTAATTTATTTATTTATTTATTTATTTATTTTTTTTTTTGGAAGGTGAAACAGGCTGAAACCCTGCTGTGGGAGAGACCCCAAGGACAGACCTGAGTCTAGGTCTGAGTGGAAGGAGCGAAAGATCCTTGCGTGAAATAGGGTAAGGGGAATGACCCCTAGAGGTGCTCGGAGATAAAGAAAAACAAAACGATTACACTCATGGTATATCGTCGATAAGGCTGGTTTACTCGCTGCGACCATGGTCGCTACACCATCCAGGGAAAAAACCCATGGGTAAATTCCAGGTCTCAAGGGCTACGCCACTATTGTCAGAGTTGAGGAATTCCGAGGGAGAGCAGGCCTGAACTGTCTTTTTAGTTGTCCTGGTACTGCTGGTATGAGTTGGACGAAATTTTCGTCCAAGCGCATCTGGGCCAGTCTGAAAATACAGGGAGGTCTGGCAACCGTCTTGTTTGACCTTCCGCACTATCCTGTTAGTGTGAAAGAATATAGGGAGACGGAGACAGGTCCCATCTAGGACTGGTATGTCTGTCCTATTGACTGTAGGTTCTAGGACCTGGCCAGAAAGGATGGAACCTTAGCATTGGACACGTGAGGCCGTCAGGTCCACATCTGTAGTCTCCTGGCGCTGGCAGTCTTGACAGAAGACATCTGGATGAAGGGGCCGCTTCCCTGAGTCCGTCCCTTGGCGGGTTAGCCTGGTATGAGAACAGCTGACAGTACAGCGTTCAAGGATTCCACCCGGGGAAGGATGTGGCGAACGTCTGTCATCACTTGGAGACTGTGGGTTCCACCCTGGTGGTTGACATATGCCACGGCTGTGGCATTGTCTGACTATATCCTAACAAGACCGACTGCCAGAAGATCACTGAATGATTCCAGTACTAGAAATACTGCCCGAATCTTCGTAGATTGGGGAGCATCCTCGTGTGTGGGCGGGACTATTGGCACGTGCATTGTGATGGGAGTACATTGCACCACATCCTGTTTCTGGGCCATGTCTAAGCATGGATAGTTGAAGAGGCCGTAGGTGCAGCTGAGGCTATGGAACTGCCTCCCATGCTGCCACTATCCTGTCTAGGACTCTTATAGCCGTCGTGAAAGATTGAGGAGACCGCTGAAGCGAATTCCCAGACGAAGAATCCGTGCCTTGTCTGGGAAAAACAAATATGGCTGATACGCCATATGTGATGCTGCAGCATGTGTCCATCAGGAAGACATATAGGACTCCCTGAGTTTGTGTTCTGTGTTGGAACATGTGCTCTGGCATTGTGGTAGACCCATGGAGGGTGATCCGCCAACCGAGTCTTCTTAACGTGTCCAGTGAAATCGACAGCGTTCGCAGACTCCGAAAATCATGCATTGATGAATAAGTCGTCCTGATATGGGAGACTCCTGAGATGCAGTATAGACATTTCCAACTTCAGGCTGCATTTATGAGCTTTAGGTCTCACGGTAGTCACTTTTAACTCCTGAGACGAGAAGGGACTGACTGCGTGGAAGAAGGTTCAGGCCACAGCCACACGGGAGACCGGAGGGGCCCATCCATTGGGTTAATGCATTTGCGAGTCTGCGAGGTCCTGCTTCGAAACGGACTGAGCAGAGGGCATTACGCGTGTTATCTCCACCCAAGTACCCAACATGGGTACAGTGAGGAGATTGGCCGCTGGGCCCGTGTTCCACGTCCTGCAACATAAAGTTTCGTTTTAATAGTCCGGGGATGGAGGCCGGGTAGACCCTGTGCGGTCCCAACTTCAACCCGAGTCCCCAACAGTGGGGAGGCGAGGAAGGAGTATGCTATGGGTCGCAGGTTCCCGAGACCCTTAGCTCAGTTCCCCGTGCCACTGCGGATCACGGTGTTTCAGCCTGTGTCTTTTGAGACTTGGCTGTCGTCACCGCCAACCGGAGCTCCAGCTATGGGGTCTGGAGAGAATTGGTGAGCAGTCCTGGGACGCCTTACTGTTGTCGGGTAACTGCAGGTTATATCAGCTTCAACTGGGCTCTCCAACAGTGGGGGGCCTAGGAAGAAACCTGTCAGTTAAACCTGAAGGAAGTCCGCCACTAAAAAAGGTCCCTGCGTGGCGACCGATCCCTTGTCAGACTTAGCCTAAGCTCCGACCAACCCTAACGGTTCCGAAGAACCGGAATCAGTTATGCCAACGGCGGATAAAAAACCGTCCTGATGTGTTCTGGGGGTGGAAAACGATCTTTGCCTCCTTAGCGCCTGAGGTGTACAGAAATTCTCCAAACAGGTGTCTAGTGAGGCATAGGAGACCTGTGATGGCCTCCTTACGACCACTTCCGCCTCCCATCCACGTAACCCGATGCCACGTCTACTGGCGATGGCAGTAGACGCTGTTATTGCAGAGCAATTGGCAGCGTCCAGGACTTATGTATCAGATAGTCCTGAGGTAACGACTCGAGCCGTTCGGGCCACAGAGTATGATCGGCGGGCAGGAAACAATAGTGCCTGACGGAATTGAATCCGTATCTGGAGTACCTTACAGTTATTAAACCTGTTATCGGGACGAAATCAATGATTTTTGGAGAATGTCAAAAACGACCTACGTGCTGTCTGTGCGTCAATATAGAAAACAGAAGCATGCGTAATGTCTGCCAGTAGGTGTTGTGATAGGTGTACTGTCAGGTAACTTTAATACTGTAGGACAGGGCAGTAACTGATCACCTGACGTATTTACACTGCCCCTTATTATGACATCGTTCCTTGCATGTGTGGCATGAGCAGGGGCGTAACTACAATAGGTGCAGGGGAACTAAAGATTTGCAATAATTGGGGGCCTCGTTGGAGCTCTCGCATCGGGGTCCCGAGGCCTGAAGTTACGCCACTGGGCGTGAGGACTAAATGCAGCAGGACATCATTGTTGGTTGTCCTGCCGTCGCTATTGGGAACTGGCACAGAGCGAGGCTCTGTAGTCCTTTTCCGGAACCCCAGGAAGCGGCCTTAGAGATGTTTTGCCGCAGGCAGGGAGCCCTGCTGGGTTCCTTGACCCCTGGCTCCAGCTGCCCGTCCTGAGGGCTGCCGCAGGTGGGCTGCCCTGAACTCCCTGACCTTTGGCAGCAGTGTCCTAAGGGCTGAGGCAGGCAGGAAGCTCAGCTGAGCTCCTTATCTGGTCCTGCACCGCACGTATTCGCTGGCCCAAGTTCACTTTCAGCCCTGCAGCAGGGATGAAGCCCTGTCATGGCCACAGTACTAGGTACCATTGAGGAGCTGTGGCCAAACCACACAGTCTGGCACTAAGGGTTGTGCACACTGTGCTATCAACCCTGCTTCTACTGTGCCCTGTGGATAATGGCCGCCGCTGCTAACAGCAGGGCGGGACCAGAATCCTAAGGCGTGCCATAGGCTTCGCGCCAGCTATCCTCCGTCCCGCCCCCTGCTATTGCTATGCAGCTCCGGCCCGCCCTCTGTTATGACGCTGTCCGCGTCATTCTCGTCATCCGGGGGCGGGCCGGGGGGCGGTGATAAGGCGGCGGCTTCGCGCTAGGCCGAAGCCGCGGCCTCAAGTAAACAGCGAAGCCGCAAATGACGGCAGGCCGGCGCGGAGGTCCGGTCCGGGACCGAAACAGATCTGGACCCGGCCGGACCCCAGGAGCTGTGGCCACATGCGCGCTTGCCCAGCGCAGCCCCCAGCAGGAGAACCCAGGGGACTGGGTCTCCTGGATTCAGGGGTAGGGTGGCTGCTCCCATCAGGAGATCCCAGAAAACTGGGTCTCCCGGCATCCAGGGACTGTGGGGACCCTGCAAGGAGCCCAGAAAAACCGGTGCTCCCACTTGCAGTATGGGCTCCCTTCCCTCTCAGGAGAGAGCAGCAAAAGCTGATCTCCTGGATTACACGGACGTTTGCTGCAGCCTTTAGGGGACCCCCAGGGAACAGTCTCGTGGCGGCAGGACTGGGGCTCTTGGGGAGTAGTCATCCAGGCTGAGGTCTCCTGCGTGTGCTGCGCAATGCAGCTGACCCTTTAGCCTTGTCCCCTGAGCCCTTTAGCTGCACTTAGCAGAGCTGTGGCTCCTGGTGCTGCAGTCTGGCACAGTGCTGCAGCCCGTGCCCATCAGAAGCATTCAGCAGCACCGATGCGTCTGGATTGCGACCACGCGGCACGTTAGTGCCCTACCTGCGGTGTCTCAACCTATCAGCCCCATGAGGGGTGGTTAGGGAGGGATGCTGCAGTCCATCATCCAAGGGCTTCTGTGTAGCCTCGACCTCAACCCAGGGTCCCCAACAGTGGGGAGCTGGAGAAGGAAGACCATCATCTCAACCTCAACCAGGCACCCCCAACAGTGGTGGGCCGAGGAGGGAGCGGCATGTGGGGGGAAAAGTCAACCTCAACCAGGCGCCCCAACAGTGGGTGGCCGAGGAGGGACCATGCCGGGAGTCTCGTTAGAGACCCACTTTTCTTCTTCTTGAAGTAAAAAATCCAAAAAGTAAAAAATTTTAGGAGCAATAAAATTTGTGTGTGCCTCCTACAAGACACTAAGCAAAAACTGGAGAATCACTTCCTGCTTCAGGGGTGTAATGCTGCAGAGGAGGAGTTTTCTTAACTCTTTTGCAGATTCTGCCTAGTGTCGCCTCCTAGTGGACAGCAGCATAACACCCACGGTCTGTGTCCCCCAATGAGGCGAAGGAGAAATAATGTTACACTACACTAATCGGTGGCTTTTAGGTATAAAATGTTCCTTTTTTTGCCAATTTAAGGTCATTTAATGTGTTGGGATTTTACCTATTTATCATGTATTAGCAACAGAACCTGCCATAGAGTTTAATAAATAGATTTAATAAAAGAATAAAGAAGTGCCTGGCCGTCCACTTACTCTGGATCCAGTGTTTTCATTCCCAAGGGTCCCATTAATTTCTTCTCGACCACATCGAGAGCGGTCCATGCTTTGGAAGCCGTGAAGAGCTCTGGAGCCTAAAACAGGAGAGTGGACAGGTAAAGGCGGTCAGTGATCGTAAGGTCCCCGATAGAAAGGACACATCATGTAGAGGCGCCTGTCATCTGATAACATTCTAGACATGTCAGTGGTATGACAGATGTGTTGATGGCTCTGGGAGAAGTGCTGAAGGGCAAAGCGCACAGCTGGTCTTGGTCTGGCGCCTCCTCTCTTCTTGTGATATTTGACCTCTTTTAATGTTTGTAGTGGGTGACTAGACCGTGGCTGAATGTTTCTATGTCACTCGCATACAGTCTCCTCCATTGCACTACTGCGCACGCGCACTCTGCTCGGCTCTACCCAAAGTATAGTAATGTGCAGGCACGGAGAAAGGTATAAAAAAGCCCACATATGCGCACTACGCAGGCGTCTTTGACCTTTCCCCCGTGCATTACAGCACTTTGCTCTTCCCTCAGTAGGGCACACAGAAATGCGCATGCGCAGAAATGCAATGGAGACCAGCGAGTGGATGATATAGGACATGCTATGCCCATGAAGGAAAATTATAAAGATGCGGCACTCCTCTGGTTTATGCAAAATCATGGGGTCAACAAGCAAGGGAGGGAGGGGGTGAAGGACTATGGTCACCGTTTCGCGACCTTTGTCGCTTCTACGGGTCCAAGATCTTGGACCCGTAGAAGTGCCAAAGGGCGCAAAACAGTGACCGTAGTCCTGCACCCCCTCCCTCCCTTGCTTGTTGACCCCATGGTTTTGCATAAATATCTAGACCAGATGAGTGCCACATCTTCATAATTCTGCTTGTCTTCATCTATGCCGAGCAACACCGGTTAACTGGACGCCATTCCTTCAACAGGAACACTACAAGCTGTATAAGGTCAGTGCCCGGTTTTTCAATTCTTTGCATATATCCCCATGAACCAAGACCAGCGAGATCCATCACACTGGACCTCACAAAGGTATGTTTCACATTATACAGATCGGCCTGGACACATATATATATATATATATATATATATATATATATAGTATTCTAGAATGTGTATATGAAGGCTTACTGATGGTGGCTGCAGCTAATAAGGCAAAAAACTGCGGACAGGTTCACTCAAAGGCAGCTGGATATTTATAGAGGATGTAACACTGGATTTCTAAATCTAAACTGAGTATCTCCTCCCATTGTGACTGTTTTGCTGATTCTGGAACATTTTTTCTGTGCTCCTCGTTGGAGGAGAAAAAGAAGAAAAAGGAAAACCGTTCCAGAATCAGTAGAGCAGCCGCCACTGGAGGAGGCATCAGTGATGGCAATGTCAGACCATGGTGACCCCACTTATCCCCAAGTACAGGGGTCCGCACCATCATTGTTACCCACTGCCCGGTCCGCACACGTGCTGTATAGGGATGAAGCGGAATGGTATGCTGTGATCTAACTTGTGTTTCGGCTTGTCTTTCCAGGATGGGTGCAGTACCTCTGTTTAGGCTCCTAAGTGTCACATATTAATGGCTAAGGTAATCAATTTACCATCGTAATTATTGGTGCAAACGTTTTTAGATTGAGGAAATGGAACGGGTCCACAAAATGGAAAAAAAGGAGCCCTAAGAAATACTCACCACCACCATGGCGATGGGGAAGTTTGGCCGGAGCTGGTAGTCGCACCAGGGGCTGGATGCTCCGTAGCTGTCTTTATAGATGCCGCGCTTGTGAACCAGATCTGGACGTTGTTCGTTAGGATCAGAAGGGTTCTCGGAGACGTAGAAATGTCTTTCAAAGTGATTCTGTATGTGCTGATTCCACTCGCTGAAGGTGAGCAGAACGTCTTTCCCTGAATATAGAAAACACAAGAATACAACATGTAGGGCCCGATTCGTTATTGCACTTGTGCCTTTTCTTCATCCACTTTTTGGAATTTGTCAGATGTCTTTATAGGCGCCTTTTTTAAAGTCTATCTTACATATAGTTGCCATTTGTTTTCTATGTTCTTCATTGTCAGTATGGCGTGGGGCTTCCAAATGTTTACAGCTGATTCATCAATTGCAATACCCTAGTACTACACAGCTTTATTGATTCTGAGAAAAATTCCTGAACTGCAACTGGGTTTATCTAATCCTGGACAAACCCTTTAAGAATCAATCAATAGGGATAGACATCCATGATGTTAAATGTGAACATAGATCAGAAATAAAATGTGTGTGATTGACCTGACGCTCCTAATGTGATAGACACATAGCAATCTTATTCAGTAACGTCTTGTGTGGTTTCTCACCTTCTCTCCGCACGGTCACCCCTTTATAGGGATATGCATTCTTCTCATTCAATCCGCTCAGCCAGCGCACCGTGGACTTACTGAGACCCACTATCTCCACCGCAGAACCGTCCCTGGGTCAGAGATAACAAGTCAGATGTCGCCACCTAGTGTTACTATACAGGCAGCACAGTCTGATAATGAGATGATTAAAATCTGCAGGCAAGAAACAAGTTGTCAAACCAGCCCTTTACATGGTGTCACACATTGGTATAGAACCCGCAATGGTTGGAAACATTTAAGAAAATGTAGCAACACCATTTTCGTATGGCTTTATTATGACGTTATTAAATGTGATGTTTTATTATTAGTCTTGCTGGAGTATCCCTTTCCATTCCTGGACAAGCATCAGGTAACTAGTCTGATAATCTGTGCATGTATGAAGCCTCATGGACTGTAAACTATTTTCTCCTTGGATCCTTTTGTCTTGTTTATTTCATATATACTGTATGTATGTACTTAACGTCTACAGATCATACGGTTGCATTATGACAAGTGCAGTAAGTACCCATCAGTATTAACTTAATATGTACTAAGATGTACCAAGATGTCTGCTGTGTGTCACTTGCAATTACAACATGGACAAGCCCCAATTGTCACACAGCTGCAGATTGTTACAATGTATCAACGTATGAAATGAGAGTAAACCTGTCACCGGGATTTTCCCATATAAACTGCGGCTACCACCAGTAATCCCTTATATATATACATTCTGGAATACTGTATATAAGTTCCCAGGCCGATCTGTGTAATACATTATACTCACCCGCAGGTTGGTCCAGTCCGATAGGCGCCTCTGGTTTTGATAGAGCGCCTCCTCTCTTCTTGTAATCGCTGTCCTCCTTCTCTGCTTTGGACAGGTGATGCGTCCTATGTTATTCACTTACTGGCCTCTATTGCGCTCCTGCACACGTGCACTCCTCTGTGCTTTACTGAAGGCAGAGCAAAGTATTGTAGTGTGCGTGTGCGGGCGTTCTTTGACCTTTCCCAGGGCCTGCACATTACAGCAGGGAAGAAAGAAGTGCGCGCGCACAGGAGCACAACGAAGTCAAGTGAGTGGATGACGTAGGAAACATCATCCACAAGAAGTAGAGAAAGAAGCAGACAGAAGGCGCCGGATCAAGACCAGCAACACCCATCAGACTGGACCGCCCTGTAGGTGAGTATAATAAAAGGTCTTTTTTATGTTTTGCAGATACGCTTGGGGACTTACATACAGTGTTCCAGGATGCCTTATATAAGGGCTTATTGGTGGGAAAACCTGGTGACAGGTTACCTTTAAGAGCGAGCAATCTGAGACAGAAAACTGATTATTGCAGTTGTGTGAAAGAGATCCTGGAGGGCAATGGGTACGCACGGCCATCCGCACCCGACCGCATACACCTTGCATCCCAATGTTAAACATAGGGACACATGGTGTATGCGGTCGCCTTGCGTTCGCCTGTTGCAATACGCAGCGGTGAACGCAAGCGTGAAGCCGGCCTTACTGAAATGATGCAGTGCTTTAGAGAAAGTACTGTGTAACGCTGGAGTATTTAAGAGAATATGACTGCCCTTGCTCCACTAGGCTGCAGCTGCTGCTGTCGGTATTCAGGCAGCATTAATGTACAGGATCTTCTTAAGATGACATGATTATCTACAAAATACTTTGAAACAAACTATAGATGTGTGAAAATAAGGGCTCGTTTACATTAGCCGACCCGTGTAGATGCCTGATGGGCTTGGCTACATGTTTCTATCAGTAACTAACTTGCCAGCAATAGATTGTTCTGTGCTCAGACGGTCATTATTCTCAGCAGTATAAATATAAAAAGGGGGAGACAAGAGGCGCAAAAGTGCCCTATCACTAGTGACACACTGAGTATATCAATAGGTGTACACTCACCTGGTCCAGTTGTTTACTGGTTTATAAGCCTTCGGCTTAAAGCTGCTGCAGGACCTCCACTAGCCACTCGTACGTGGAAAAACGCTCCTATATAGGGAAGATGGTGTGTCATGGTCCGCGCTGCTGTCTCAATGGAATCACATGGAATGGATGTCTCCAAGAAGTCACACTTTCTGATACCCTGATGAAGGTGCCAGGATAGGTGCCGAAACACGTTGGTGAATAAAGGAGACCTCTGCTTTGGAACCATTGCCTTCCTTGTGACTTCTTGGAGACATCCATCCCTTGTGATTCCATTGAGACAGCAGCGTGGACCATGACACACCATCTTCCCTATATAGGAGCGTTATTCTCAGCAGCACAGACTGTCATTATTCTCAACAGCATTGACTGTCACTGTTCTCAGCAGCACAGACTGTCATTGTTCTCGGCAGCACAGACTGTCATTGTTTTCGGCAGCATAGACTGTCATTATTCTCAGCAGCACAGACTGTCACTGTTCTCAACAGCATAGACTGTCATTATTCTCAGCAGCACAGACTGTCATTGTTCTTGGCAGCACAGACTGTCAATGCTCTTGGCAGCATAATTCTCGGCAGCACAGACTGTCATTGCTCTCAGCAGCACAGACTGTCATTGCTCTCAGCAGCACAGACTGTCATTATTCTCAACAGCACAGACTGTCATTGTTCTCAACAGCACGGACTGTCATTGTTCTCAACAGCACAGACTGTCATTGTTCTCAACAGCACGGACTGTCATTGTTCTCAACAGCACAGACTGTCATTGCTCTCAGAGGCACAGACTGTCATTGTTCTCAACAGCACAGACTGTCATTGCTCTCAGAGGCACAGACTGTCATTATTCTCAACAGCACAGACTGTCATTGTTCTCAACAGCACGGACTGTCATTGTTCTCAACAGCACGGACTGTCATTGTTCTCAACAGCACAGACTGTCATTGCTCTCAGAGGCACAGACTGTCATTATTCTCAACAGCACGGACTGTCATTGTTCTTGGCAGCACAGATTGTCCTTGTTCTCGGGAACACAGACTGTCAGTTTTGCCAGTTAGAGGAGAGGCGCTTACTGATGGCTGCATCAGTAAGCGCCTCTCCTCTAACTGGCAAAACTTGTGTTGAATAAAATTACATCGATAAACAAAAAGGATCAGTACCTTGGTGTTGCTGGGATTCCTTTATTTCGGGCTTTTTCACTTTCCCCCATTTTGTCCATCCATGTCCCGCAGTTTAGTCGATTCCCTCCATACACAAAGCCAGTCCCTGGGTCAACCCCAGCGCTGATGTTAAAACCTAAACAATGAAAATAGATATAGAGTATATGGTATGCTGTATACTGTATACATATAGTGCAATAGATCTTACATGACACAACTCACCTTCATCTCTCATGTTCCTGTCAATTTGGGGCCCTGCATTTCTTTCCTGAAGTTGATCCCTTGTGCATGGCGCTGCAGCGCTTCTTGGATCACGTCATACAGAGGTTGGTCCTTAGGAAAAGTAAGAGAGAAGACAAACTCCAGTTACTTTCCAAGAAATCCCTGGACGTATGGAAACAAATGATAGATATAACCACGGGCTAATAGTGTCTGTAACATCCGGCTACAACACGAGGGTCCCGCTGTGTACACAGGTTATAGACACAGGGGCATTTCCATCAACTCCTGTATACTTTTATTATTCTGTATATTGTGACTCTTTCCACTCTTCTCCTTTTAACACATCTTGAACAAGTCTCAAGGGAATATACTGTCAGTTCAGCAAGACAAAGAATCCGACTGTTCACCATACCGGAAGATTTCACACCTCCTTCAATAATAGTTTACTAAAGGGGTTATGCCACAAATAATTGTACATGTTAATTAATGAATCTTAGAATAACAATATGTTCCACAAGTATATAAGTAAAGAAAAATATTTGTGTCTAAATGTCTGTATACTCTTATATTCTGTGATCCCCGGCTGTAATGTCTGTATACTCTTATATTCTGTGATCCCCGGCTGTAATGTCTGTATACTCTTATATTCTGTGATCCCCGGCTGTAATGTCTGTATACTCTTATATTCTGTGATCCCCGGCTGTAATGTCTGTATACTCTTCTATTCTGTGATCCCGGCTGTAATGTCTGTATACTCTTATATTCTGTGATCCCCGGCTGTAATGTCTGTATACTCTTATATTCTGTGATCCCCGGCTGTAATGTCTGTATACTCTTATATTCTGTGATCCCTGGCTGTAATGTATGTATACTCTTCTATTCTGTGATCCCTGGCTGTAACGTCTGTAAACTCTTATATTCTGTGATCCCCGGCTGTAATGTCTGTATACTCTTCTATTCTGTGATCCCGGCTGTAATGTCTGTATACTCTTATATTCTGTGATCCCCAGCTGTAATGTCTGTATACTCTTATATTCTGTGATCCCCGGCTGTAATGTCTGTATACTCTTCTATTCTGTGATCCCTGGCTGTAACGTCTGTATACTCTTCTATTCTGTGATCCCCGGCTGTAATGTCTGTATACTCTTATATTCTGTGATCCCCGGCTGTAATGTCTGTATACTCTTCTATTCTGTGATCCCCGGCTGTAATGTCTGTATACTCTTATATTCTGTGATCCCAGCTGTAATGTCTGTATACTCTTATATTCTGTGATCCCTGGCTGTAATGTATGTATACTCTTCTATTCTGTGATCCCCGGCTGTAATGTCTGTATACTCTTCTATTCTGTGATCCCCGGCTGTAATGTCTGTATACTCTTATATTCTGTGATCCCCGGCTGTAATGTCTGTATACTCTTCTATTCTGTGATCCTCGGCTGTAATGCCTGTATACTCTTATATTCTGTGATCCCCGGCTGTAATGTCTGTATACTCTTCTATTCTGTGATCCCCGGCTGTAATGTCTGTATACCCTTATATTCTGTGATCCCCGGCTGTAATGTCTGTATACTCTTATATTCTGTGATCCCCAGCTGTAATGTCTGTATACTCTTCTATTCTGTGATCCCCGGCTGTAATATCTGTATACTCTTATATTCTGTGATCCCCGGCTGTAATGTCTGTATACTCTATATTCTGTGATCCCCGGCTGTAATGTCTGTATACTCTTCTATTCTGTGATCCCCGGCTGTAATGTCTGTATACTCTTCTATTCTGTGATCCCCGGCTGTAATGTCTGTGTACTCTTATATTCTGTGATCCCTGGCTGTAATGTCTGTATACTCTTATATTCTGTGATCCCGGCTGTAATGTCTGTATACTCTTATATTCTGTGATCCCCGGCTGTAATGTCTGTATACTCTTCTATTCTGTGATCCCTGGCTGTAATATCTGTATACTCTTATATTCTGTGATCCTGGCTGTAATGTCTGTATACTCTTATATTCTGTGATCCCCGGCTGTAATGTCTGTATACTCTTATATTCTGTGATCCCCGGCTGTAATGTCTGTATACTCTTCTATTCTGTGATCCCTGGCTGTAATATCTGTATACTCTTATATTCTGTGATCCCTGGCTGTAATGTCTGTATACTCTTATATACTGTGAACTGGAGCAGTTTGCCAAAGAAGAATGGTCTAAAATTCCAGCAGAGCATTTTAAGAAACTCATTGATGGTTACCGGAAGTGGTTGATCACAGTTATTTTGGCTAAAGGTTGTGCAACCAAGTATTAGGCTGAGGGTGCCAATACTTTTGTCCGGCCCATTTTTGGAGTTTTGTGTGAAATGATCAATGTTTTGCTTTTTGCTTCATTCTCTTTTATGTGTTTTTTCATTGAAGACAAATTAAATGAAGATAATAATAGCAAAGAATTTGTGATTGCAATAATTTTCAGGAAGAAACTGAGTATTATCTGACAGAATTGCAGGGGTGTCAATACTTTTGGCCACAACTGTATATTCCATCAGCTTGTATATTCCGGCTAAACCAACAGTAATGGAGAACCCGGAGGAAACTGAAGCAAACATGGGAAGAACATACAAACTCCTTAAAGATATTGCCCTTGGTGAGATTTGAACCCAGGACTCCGGCGCTGCAAAGCAACACTGCTAACCACTAAGCCACCATGCTAACCACTAAGCCACTCTGCTAACCACTAAGCCACCATGCTAACCACTAAGCCACTGTGCTAACCACTGAGCCACAGTGATAATCCCAGAGCCACCAAATTTACCACTGATGAACCGTGTTAACAACTAAGCCATTGTTCTAACCACTGAGCCACTGTTCTAACCACTGAGCCACTGTGCTAACTACTAAGTCACTGTGCTAACTACTAAGCCACCGTGCTAACCATAGAGTCCCTGTGCTAGCCACGGAGCAATCGTGCTAACCACTAAGCCATGGTGATAACCCCAGAGCCACCAAATTAACCACTGAGCCACCGTGTTAACGACTAAGCCACTGTTCTAACTACTAAGCCACTGTGCTAACTACTAAGCCACCTTGATAACCACAGAGTCACTGTGTTAGCAACGGAGCAACCGTGCTAACCAGACACACCGTGCTAACTACTGAGCCACTATGCTAACCACAGATCCACAAACAAGGGGACAACATAAAAACTCCTTGCAGATGTCATCCTTGGTAGGATTTAAATCCAGGACACCAGCGCTGCAAGGCTGCAGTGCTAACCACTGAGCCACCATGCCTACCACTGAGCCACCGTCCTGCCCTGTATATTTGTTGCAGAAAGCTGCCAGCACCGAGAGCAAGGAGTCTGATGTATTCATGAGTTGCAGGCTCTGCCCTTCATACAGCCATTGATTGAAAGCTTACTCCCTATTGCTGTGTATAAGAAGAAAACTATAAATCAGTGGCTGGAGGGTGGAGGGAGCACAACTCATCAGATGCTGCCGGTAGCAAGCTGCAGATATTACACTGAGATCTCAGCCAGAAAACATGAGCTGACTGAAGGAAAAGTACAGTGCTGATCAGCCTGATCCTATCCACAGGATAATGGCTGGGCAGACCAAGCCCATAGCTCCTGCAGCGTGCTGGAAGACAACTGACCAGGTGTTTGCCACCCAGTGTAAGATCACAAGTTAATTGTGTAAGTAATAATACAAGGTACATACCACTTGTCCAGCAGGTAGGTGAGAAGAGTCATCTTTGGGGTACATCCTGGAGATTGGACACTTCAGTATGGATATACCATTGGGCACAGTGTTGCAGTAATCTTGTATACACTGCAGCCACCACCACACGGCATCTCGGCAGTTGTACCTGGCGTAGGTGCCCTGGCCCAGAAGGTTGGGGATCAGCCCATGTCTCAGAGTGCCCGCAAAGGCAAGAATAATGTTCCTGCGGACACAAGAGTTACACTCACTATAGAGATCTGAACCTGCAAATGCATTCACACGAGACATAACTGCAGGATGATGAGGAAGAAATCAATAAGGTTCTGTTCATTCTGCAGGGTGTTTGGGGATTCTCCCCTGAAAAATAGGATACAGGTGAACTCCCGACACGGCCATATAGTGCCGGGACTGAAATGGAGTTCAAATGAATTCCGATACATACATGCGCTAACTCCGGGCGCCATTTGATGTCACTATCACATTACCAATGAGCATGCGCGATGGCGGTGCAGCACAAAATTTACATAACAAAAGGGGGAGCAAGCCAGGAGGAGGAACATATATGAGGGGATCTAACCTACTGAGGCCACCCTGCTGCACACGTCAGTCAAGGGCTGCACAATTCTGCAAGTATCTAAAGGTTTTTCTTCGTCAATCCAGTATTTCATGTCTCCACTAAGGATATGATTGCCTTCAGCATATTAGTGCCTGTATGGCCTGGGCAATACTTCAAAGGTGAAAATCCTGCAGGTTCATTCCCTTTAATTAGTCTACTGTATCCTATACCTGTATGATGTATGTCACCCCTCATGTACAGCACCATTAGGGGCTGGCTGGCCCAGGGGGCAGGAGGGCAAATGCCCCCAGGCCAGTGGTCAAGCAGCAGTTTTGGTGCCACCAGGCCATCTGTCATGTTGGTCAGGGAGGCCGCTCATAGGCCACTGCTGTGTGTTCGCCCCCCCCAGGCCCTGATCACCAGGGAATTAATGGTGCTATATAAAAAATAATACGTTTTTCTCCCACCTCGCCTCAATGTGTCGTCCGGTGATGAGAAGCAGACCTCTCAAGGATATAAAAGTATCTCTGCCCCAGCAGCGGAAAATTCCAGAAGAGAAATGAGGAAGACCTACAAAGAAACAGGGAATGAAGGTCACATAGGGCTGAATGTAGCTGGAACATTGATTTGCATTGATTAATTGAGTAGCTAAATACAGCTTAGAGGGGGAAGGTGGACTGGGCACCATGTATCAGCTGTCAGGTTCCCTTTAAATCACTGCTACCCAACATAACCCAATATGAAGTGATAACCCATTCTACAGTAGACTAGAGACAGACTCCAGACAAAGCTGACGTGACGTCATCGCCCGAGCAGCCGAGCATGTCATGTGTACTATCTCTTCTGAGTCCCTGTGTCCTGCACCCTCCGACTCCACACTGGGAACAATACGTTGTGTCAATCACCCACAGGGGGCCCTGAGAACACACACCCGGGATCCTACCTCCTATATTCACAAGACAATGTCTGCTTCATTCAAATATAACCTATATACAGGAGCATCTCAATGAATTAGAATCTCATCAAAAAGTGACTTTATTTCAGTAATTCAATACATAAAGTGACACACATATATTATATAGAGTCATTACACACAGAGGGATCTATTTCATGTGCTTATTTCTGTTAATGTTGATGATTAATGAAACCCCAAAGGTCATTATCTCAGAAAATTAAAGTAGGGAGGATGAAGGGTCTGAGAGATAAAATATGACCTAAATAGGTATCAGAGGCTTCACCTTGTGTGGTTGTGAGAGTCACAACCACTATAAAAGCAGATCACGGCTGCTGCAGTCCCCAGCGTGGTGCATATAGAGAAGGGAGGATGAAAGGTTAAAAACCACGTTGCCGTATTCCAGGAGACATCAAAGGGTGACTATAATATTGATTTATTAGTCAATGCGTTTCAGGGCTCCCTGGACCCTTCCTCTAGATAAAATCAACATATTGCCAGGTTTCAGGGCATTTCTGGGAGCCCTGAAACACGCTGACTAATAAATCAATATTAAATTCACCCTTTGCTGTCTTGAGGAATACGGCAGCGCGGTTTTTAACCCTTCATCCTCCCTACTTTTCTGATATAATGAGCTTTGGGTTTCCATAATCATCAACATTAACAGAAATAAACACATGAAATAGATCCCTCTGTGTGTAGTGACTCTATATAATATATGTGTTTCACTTTATGTATTGAGTTACTGAAATACATGAACTTTTTGATGATATTCTAATTCATTGAGATGCTCCTGTACTCGTGGACTATTATGAAACAAGCTCAGAACAGAGAGGTCTGTACCATAGATCTTATTACAATGTATAAATATATGAGGGGATAGTACAGAGATTTATAGAATGATCTATTTAGACCTAAGTCTGAACACTGACAAGGCGGCATCTTCTATGTCTAGGGGAAAGAAGGATTAATTATCACAGCTGATGACCAGTGAGTCTATGGATTATTTACTGTATGTACAGTGAGTCTGTGGATTCTTTACTATGAGACAATCAGACAATGGAACTCTCTGACACATGATGTGTTAATGGATGTAATGTACTAAAAAGGTTCAGGGTTTGCCTAGATCCCTTTCTTTAAAAATATAATATTACAGGTTATTAGCAATGATTCTGTGATGGGACAATCAACCATGGAAGTATTCTGATTGCTGTATGCGGAGTTGGGAATGAATTTTTCCCCCAACATGGGCCAATTCGCATCTGCCTCATGGAGCTTTTTCCTTCCCTTGGATTAAGATCTGAAAGCGTAACCGCCGTTTAAATTTTTATTTAATAATAATAATGTATAGCAAGTGATTATAATAAACTTTCAAATATACTTCATAAGTGAAATCTGGAAGAAAACCTTTCATAAACCTCCCATGAGATGTCCCCACTAGACTGTGTCTGAAGCAGACATATGCTCATTCTCAGTGAGATCCATCTTCAGCTTCTCACACACACTGAATACGGCCATATAACCATTTAAAGGAGGGAGTGGGCACATACACAGCCTTCTCAGCTGATCACTGTATCAGATAACCTCAGGGACAGGGAGCTCCAGACTGTCAGCACAAAGGCAGGAGATCTTATCTCCTGCATTCACATCGCTCTGATCTGTGTTATCAGTGAGGAGCTGTGTGGAGGCCATCAGCTGTTAGCACGAGCAGAGTGATCTGAATACAGGAGCTAAAATCACAGGAGCCTGTGCACTGCAGACAGCCTGACGAGTCTACCTTTGTCTGAGGTAACCTGCAGATACATTAGTCTCCTGTACCCAGTCACACTATGAAGGCACTGCCTCCTACCCTTTCATGTCAGGTTTAGAAACACCATAGTGGGGACTTCTCGTAGAAAGTTTTTGAAAGATTTTCTTCCAGATTTCCCTTATGAAGTATATTTTAAAGTTTATTAAAATCACCTGCTCTACATCATCTAATTTATAAAGCTGAGTGTGTGTATGTGTCAAAGCTCTGCCCCCTCCAAATAGCCACGTGCACTCATAGCTCCGCCACTGCATATAACCACGCCCCCTTAATAAACTCTGCCTCTCCACATAGCTCCAGTCCCTTCATAGCTCTGCCTCCTTTATAGCCACGCCCCATTCATAGCTCTGCCTCCTTTATAGCCATGCCCTATTCATAGCTCTGCCTCCTTTATAGCCATGCCCCTTCGTAGCCACACCTTTTTATAGCTCTGCCTCCTTTATAGCTCCACCCCTTTTATAACGAAGCCCAGTTAGTTACTATGCCCGGGCAATGACCGGCTCTACAGCTAGTCATTCATTAAAATTGTAAACGGTGATTGCACTTTAAGTTACACGTTAGACTTGTTTTGTTTAGTCCTAAAAACTATGGAACTTTAATTTATACCAGCTGCTAATGAAGGACAGCACTGCTCCTTCTCCTGAGTGATGTTGTTGGTACGGTATGGCACATCTGTTAGAACTGGTGATAGGACCGGCAGGGCAGGAAATCTCCCAACTCCACACATCTGCACAGATCCCAGAGCCAAGTGCCTCACCAAGGTGGATCCATTCTGTACAAAGCTGGAGGAGACACATAAACATGACAATAGGTAATTAGAGGTAGACTTCCCCGGCATATGTAGATGTAAATAAAAGAATGAGGCAAATAAAACAGACTAAATACTACAAGGGAGAAAGGGAATGAGACACTAAGCACATAAAGGTTATACTGTACTTCTATGGTCCTCACACAATCATTGCAGTTAGTACTGGATGCCAGTACTACGATTCCTCGCCTCTATCAGAATTGTTAATTAAATGGAGTATGTTAGCAGGTTTTTGCTGTTTAACCTGAGAACAGCATCATGTAGGGGCTGAAGTCCTGATTCCAACGATGTATCATTTTCTTCGCTGCTTGTTATTGTCACACTAAAATCAGTGTTTTATCAGCAGGAGATCATCACTAGAGGACTAGTTGTTTTGTGCCAGGTAGTCCTAACCCCGCCACCACCACAACAATGTTACATGTACTCAGCCAATCAATGGTGTGGGCGGGGTTATGCAGAGAACTGGTAGATCAGTAGAAGAGTGATTTTAACAGAACTGCAGGACTCAGCTCACTAAGTGACACATCGCTGGATTTAGGGTCTCATGCTGAGCTCAGATAACATAACAAAAACAAAGTGACACATTCCCTTTAAAGAACTTCCATACTTGTATCTATCTCTGCTCCCTGTCTTCATCCAGATTATTGGGCTTTACGTCTCATACCTGGACATCTGTTTCCAAGACGCTTCTAGAAGGGTTGTGTAAGCTCCAATCAATATGGCATCAAAGTAACAGGGGATCAGATAACGAGGGATTTGCTTCAGATAAGAGAACATCGCTGCAATCCATTTGCCCACCTTGAAAACAAAGAGATTGAAAGCCATCAGTGTATACCTCAAATATACTGAATTGTAATGTTCTGATACCAATATAAAACTATTACAGTGAAATTCAATTACATGTAAAGGAAATCTATCACTAGGTCTTTCTACGCCATCTAAGAGCAGCATGATGTAGAGTTGGAGACCCTAATTCCAGTGATGTGTCACTTACTAGGCTGGTTGCTGCAATGTTGATAAAATCCCTGTTTTATCAGCTGCAGATTTATCAGTTCTCTGATTGCGCTGAGCCCTTTCTAACTCTGCCCACACCACTGATTGGCTTCTTTCTGTGAACACTGTCCATAGACATGTCAATCAGTGGTGGGGTTGTGGTTGGACTAACTGGCAGCAGGATTACTAGTCTTCTAGTGATAATCTCCTGCTATTAAAACTGTGATTTTAGTAAAACTACAGCAAGCAGCCCAGTAAGTGACATTACTGGAATCAGGGTCTCTACCCCTACATCAAGCTGCTCTCAAATACATTGGAAAAAAAAACTAGCAGCAGATTTTTTAAAGGGGTATTCAAACCTTTGACATATCTGGCATTTCCACAGGAGATGCCAAAAATGTAAAACAGGTTTCAATTCTGACGAGGAGATTACATAATTTGTTGAATGGATTACCACCAAGCTGGTGCCTGTACAGACTAGTACTCTTACTGCACAGTCCCTATAGGCACCTGTACAGATAGGAATATCCCTAACCATAGGACTTGTAGATGACTGCCTGGGCCTCAAATGCCTGATCGGCTGTCGAGAGCTTCCTGTACCTCGTAAGGAACCAGGGGGCGGGTTCCTAAATGCAACAACTGCAACAGGGCAATTGTATAGAGGCAGGTAACACAAACGTGACAGTGTGGTAGCAGGGATGGTGTACACTTCAGCTGTCACTCCAGCTAGCAAGCAATATGCTAATTCCTGTCCCCAAGATTACCCCTGAAGATGGGGATGCCTGGTTCTCATACCTTTCTAGGCTCCTGTATAACACTCACCTAGATGTCACACCTCCCCACCAAGGGAATGCAGGGGCTGGCGAGCAATGAAGCATACAGAGAAACGAAGCAAGGCAACAGGTATAGAAGGAATCCAGCAGATCTCCAAATAGAAGCTTTGCTGTTGCTACAACAATGACACCTCAGCTGAAAAACACAGGTTCTATCACCGCCATGGAGGGAGATCAGAGGTGGGCAGATGTAGTGGAAGGGGAGGGTAATTACACGCTACAGCTGAAGGCGAAGACAATACTCATCCAGTAGTGAAAAGGTCCTGAACCTCTTCGGCATAGAAGAGCAAGCACAT
The DNA here is from genome assembly GCA_033576535.1 of Allobates femoralis. Lineage (NCBI taxonomy): Eukaryota > Metazoa > Chordata > Amphibia > Anura > Aromobatidae > Allobates > Allobates femoralis. Next base: position 131,472,783 of record JARQOC010000007.1, read on the forward strand.
CGGTAAAACGGTCAAGTGAAAGCCTGCAATTAATTAATCACTGAGAACCTTCTGACTTTAGCTCCCCAGAGGTGACAGAAGTACATGGCACACTTATGACATGTGAACCCCTAAAGGGAATGTATCACCAGAAAATAACCTGTTGTTTAAATCAGATTTCGGTTGTACATGTATTTTTTTAATGACAATGTTTATTTTTTTCATATCACAATCTGTATTTAAAAAAAAAAAAAATAGAAATCAGGCAATTTTTATACCGGCCCCAAAGGCTATTTAGAGTCTCACTTCCTCCTGTGCAGTGTCATTATCATCAGAAGCAGGATTACAATGACAGCTGATAACACAGGATTAACCAATCACATGAGGTGAGGTCCCCCCCTCTGTACACAATGACAGCTGATAACACAGGATTCACCAATCACATGAGGTGAGGTCACCCCCTCTGTACACAGTGACAGCTGATAACACAGGATTAACCAATCACATGAGGGATGTCACCCCCTCTGCACACAATGACAGCTGATAACACAGGATTAACCAATCACATGAGGTGATGTCACCCCCTCTGTACACAATGACAGCTGATAACACAGGATTAACCAATCACATGAGGTGAGGTCACCCCCTCTGTACACAGTGACAGCTGATAACACAGGATTAACCAATCACATGAGGTGAGGTCCCCCCCTCTGTACACAATGACAGCTGATAACACAGGATTAGCCAATCACATGAGGTGAGGTCACCCCCTCTGTACACAGTGACAGCTGATAACACAGGATTAACCAATCACATGAGGTGAGGTCCCCCCCTCTGTACACAATGACAGCTGATAACTCAGGATTAACCAATCACATGAGGTGAGGTCCCCCCTCTGTACACAATGACAGCTAATAACACAGGATTACCCAATCACATGAGGTGAGGTCCCCCCTCTGTACACAATGACAGCTGATAACACAGGATTAACCAATCACATGAGGTGAGGTCCCCCCCTCTGTACACAATGACAGCTTATAACACAGGATTAACCAATCACATGAGGTGAGGTCCCCCCCCCCTCTGTACACAATGACAGCTGATAACTCAGGATTAACCAATCACATGAGGTGAGGTCCCCCCTCTGTACACAATGACAGCTGATAACACAGGATGAACCAATCACATGAGGTGAGGTCACCCCTCTGTACACAGTGACAGCTGATAACACAGGATTAGCCAATCACATGAGGTGAGGTCCCCCCCCATCTGTACACAATGACAGCTGATAACACAGGATTAACCAATCACATGAGGTGAGGTCCCCCCCTCTGTACACAATGACAGCTGATAACACAGGATTAGCCAATCACATGAGGTGAGGTCCCCCCCTCTGTACACAATGACAGCTGATAACACAGGATTAGCCAATCACATGAGGTGAGGTCCCCCTCTCTGTACACAATGACAGCTGATAACACAGGATTAGCCAATCACATGAGGTGAGGTCCCCCCCTCTGCACACAATGACAGCTAATAACACAGGATTAGCCAATCACATGAGGTGATGTCACCCCCTCTGTACACAATGACAACTGATAACACAGGATTAACCAATCACATGAGGTGAGGTCCCCCCCTCTGTACACAATGACAGCTGATAACACAGGATTAGCCAATCACATGAGGTGATGTCACCCCCTCTGTACACAATGACAGCTGATAACACAGGATTAGCCAATCACATGAGGTGAGGTCCCCCCTCTGTACACAATGACAGCTGATAACACAGGATTAACCAATCACATGAGGTGAGGTCCCCCCCTCTGTACACAATGACAGCTGATAGCAGAGGATTAGCCAATCACATGAGGTGAGGTCCCCCCCTCTGTACACAATGACAGCTGATAACACAGGATTAACCAATCACATGAGGGATGTCCTCCCCTCTGTACACAATGACAGCTGATAACACAGGATTAACTACTCACATGAGGTGATGTCACCCCCTCTGTACACAATGACAGCTGATAACACAGGATTAGCCAATCACATAAGGTGAGGTCCCCCCCTCTGTACACAATGACAGCTGCACACGCTCATTAGATGCTTCAATACAAAAGATAGGGTCACAGTCAGTCTATTGCTGCTAATACACCTGTGATTTTCTCACAGGAATGTACAGTCAAGAATAGCCAATGTGAACATTGTAAGATTACTATAATTTTATATACAGATAGATGTGATTTATGAAAAATAAAATCATTGCCAAGGATGTGTAACAATTCCATACACAGGGCTGTCTGTCGCTCACCTCGGCACACGCTCCTCCTCGTGCAATCAGGCGGTTACTCAGGTAATCAATCATCCAATCTCCGGACCGCAGATTATCACAGAACGGGTGTCCAAGATCATTCTTAGGTCTGATGTCAGCCATGACTGACAGTAAACCTGGTAATGTATTAATGGGGATTAAATACTATTGCAAACAAGAGCCACATGTAGAGATCTGATATAATAAATCTACACACAGCAGAGCAGCTGCCGGTACAGGATGAGCAAGGAATTCATTTATCTGTGCCGTGGCTCAGTGATTAGCACTGTATATGGTGGCTCAGTGGTTAGCACTGTATATGGTGGCTCAGTGATTAGCACTGTATATGGTGGCTCAGTGGTTAGCACTGTATATGGTGGCTCAGTGGTTAGCACAGTATCGTGGCTCAGTGATTAGCACTGTATATGGTGGCTCAGTAGTTAGCACTGTGTGGTGGCTCAGTGGTTAGCACAGTATCGTGGCTCAGTGATTAGCACTGTATATGGTGGCTCAGTGGTTAGCACTGTATATGGTGGCTCAGTGGTTAGCACTGTATAGTGACTCAGTGGTTAGCACTGTATATGGTGGCTCAGTGGTTAGCAATGTATGGTGGCTCAGTGGTTAGCACTGTATATGGTGGCTCAGTGGTTAGCACTGTATATGGTGGCTCAGTGGTTAGCACTGTATGGTGGCTCAGTGGTTAGCACTGTATATGGTGGCTCAGTGGTTAGCACTGTATATGGTGGCTCAGTGGTTGGCACTGTATGGTGGCTCAGTGTTTAGCACTGTATATGGTGGCTCAGTGGTTAGCACTGTACAGTGGCTCAGTGGTTAGCACTGTATATGGTGGTTCAGTGGTTAGCACTGTATATGATGGCTCAGTGGTTAGCACTGTATATGGTTGCTCAGTGGTTAGCACTGTATACGGTGGCTCAGTAGTTAGCACTGTATACGGTGGCTCAGTGGTTAGCACTGTAGATGGTGGCTCAGTGGTTAGCACTGTATATGGTGGCTCAGTAGTTAGCACTGTGTGGTGGCTCAGTGGTTAGCACTGTATGGTGGCTCAGTGGTTAGCACTGTAGATGGTGACTCAGTGGTTAGCACTGTATATGGTGGCTCAGTGGTTAGCACTGTATATGGTGGCTCAGTGGTTAGCACTGTATGGTGGCTCAGTGGTTAGCACTGTATATGGTGGCTCAGTGGTTAGCACTGTATATGGCGGCTCAGTGTTTAGCACTGTATATGGTGGCTCAGTGGTTAGCACTGAACATGGTGGCTCAGTGGTGAGCACTGTATATGGTGGTCAGTGGTTAGCACTGTATATGGTGGCTCAGTGGTTAGCAATGTATGGTGGCTCAGTGGTTAACACTGTATACGGTGGCTCAGTGGTTAGCACTGTATATGGTGGCTCAGTGGTTAGCACTGTATATGGTGGCTCAGTGGTTAGCACTGTACAGTGGCTCAGTGGTTAGCACTGTATATGGTGGCTCAGTGGTTAGCACTGTACAGTGGCTCAGTGGTTAGCACTGTATGGGGGCTCAGTGGTTAGCACTGTATATGGTGGCTCAGTGGTTAGTACTGTATACGGCGGCTCAGTGGTTAGCACTGTATATGGTGGCTCAGTGGTTAGCACTGTATACGGTGGCTCAGTGGTTAGCACTGTATATGGTGGCTCAGTGGTTAGTACTGTGTGGTGGCTCAGTGGCTAGCACTGTACAGTGGCTTAGTGATTAGCACTATATGGCAGCTCAGTGGTTAGCACTGCATGGTATCTCAGTGGTTAGCACTGTTGCTTTGCAGGGCTGGGGTCCTGGCTACAAATTCCACCAAGGCCAGCAACTACAAGGTATTTGTATATTCTACCTATGTTTATGTGGCTTTCCACTGGGTTTCTCCGGTTTCCTCCCACATTCTAAAGACATACTGATCGGAATGTAGATTGTGAGCCCCAATGGGGACAATGTTGTTGATATATGTAAAGTGCTATGGAATTAATGTCACTATAAAAGTGAATAAATATGGCTAAAAGGGAATCTGTCATTAGGTTTTTCCCACGTAATCTGACAGCAGCCTGGTGTAGAGACAGAGACCCTGGTTCTGGTGACGTCACTTACTGGGCTGCTTGCTGTAGTTTTGATAAAATTACTGCTTGATCAACAGGAGATTATGACTACAGGACCAGTAAACTTGCTACTAGGTAGTCTTCTGTATTCGTGAACTGTACACATAACCCTGCCCTAACCAATGATTGGCATCTTTCTGCCTATGCGCAGTGTACACAGATAGCTACCAATCAATGGTGTGGGTGGAGTATAGAGAGCTCAGCATTCAGAGAGCTGATAGATTTGTTGTTGATAAAACTCTGATTTTATTAAAACTACAGCAAGTAGCCCAATAAGTGATACATCATTGTAATCAGGCTCTCTCTCTACATCATTCTGCTCTCAGATGGAGTAGCAAAAATCTGGTGACAGATTCCCTCTATGGACCTGTTACACACTGACGTACTGTCGGCTGAATACAACAATATTTGAATATTTGTTATTTCAAACATATATTTTTTGCTTATATTAAAATCTACGAAATTCCACCAATACTGACGTTTAGACAAGGGACAGTAAAAAAAAGTTCAATGACCTCACCTTGCAAACCGGCATACTTTAAGGGGGTCCAATTTGGTATGTTGTAACAACCACCCCCATCTTCCTGCTCCTCTGAATCACAGCGATATAGTACTTGATTAAGGTCGGACAGAGACAGCTTGGATGTAATGCTAAATGAGAAAGAAATAATGATTTGTAATTATTAATGGCCACAACAGTATGAAAGTGAAGATTATTCTGTCTTACAGGGGGTCTAGAATAAGGTCATGTCTGAGCTGATATATACTGTAAATCATTGTGAGGAGATGTCCACAAGTCGTACTCTGAGCAGCAGGAAAGGTAAAAGCACATTGGTGGTCTGCACCGGACGGATCTCTTTCCCAGTCTCTGGTTTCCCAGTCTCTTGTTTCCCAGTCTCTGGTTTCCCAGTCTCTTGTTTCCCACTCTCTTGTTTCCCAGTCTCTTGTTTCCCAGTCTCTTGTTTCCAGTCTCTCTTTCCCAGTCTATGGTTTCCCAGTCTCTTGTTTCCCAGTCTCTCTTTCCCAGTCTATGGTTTCCCAGCCTCTTGTTTCCAGTCTCTTGTTTCCCAGTCTCTTGTTTCCCAGTCTCTTGTTTCCCAGTCTCTTGTTTCCCAGTCTCTGGTTTCCCAGTCTCTGGTTTCCCAGTCTCTGGTTTCCCAGTCTATGGTTTCCCAGTCTCTTGTTTCCAGTCTCTTGTTTCCCAGTCTCTTGTTTCCCAGTCTCTGGTTTCCCAGTCTCTGGTTTCCCAGTCTCTGGTTTCCCAGTCTCTGGTTTCCCAGTCTCTGGTTTCCCAGTCTCTGGTTTCCCAGTCTATGGTTTCCCAGTCTATGGTTTCCCAGTCTATGGTTTCCCAGTCTCTGGTTTCCCAGTCTATGGTATCCCAGTCTATGGTTTCCCAGTCTATGGTTTCCCAGTCTATGGTTTCCCAGTCTATGGTTTCCCAGTCTCTTGTTTCCCAGTCTCTTGTTTCCCAGTCTCTTGGTTCCCAGTCTCTTGGTTCCCAGTCTATGGTTTCCCAGTCTATGGTTTCCCAGTCTATGGTTTCCCAGTCTATGGTTTCCCAGTCTATGGTTTCCCAGTCTATGGTTTCCCAGTCTATGGTTTCCCAGTCTCTCTTTCCCAGTCTCTTGTTTCCCAGTCTCTTGTTCCCACTCTCTTGTTTCCCAGTCTCTCTTTCCCAGTCTCTTGTTTCCCAGTCTCTTGTTTCCCAGTCTCTTGTTTCCCAGTCTCTTGGTTCCCAGTCTCTTGGTTCCCAGTCTATGGTTTCCCAGTCTATGGTTTCCCAGTCTCTTGTTTCCCAGTCTCTCTTTCCCAGTCTATGGTTTCCCAGTCTATGGTTTCCCAGTCTCTCTTTCCCAGTCTATGGTTTCCCAGTCTCTTGTTTCCAGTCTCTTGTTTCCCAGTCTCTTGTTTCCCAGTCTCTTGTTTCCCAGTCTCTTGTTTCCCAGTCTCTTGTTCCCAGTCTCTTGTTTCCCAGTCTCTTGTTTCCAGTCTCTCTTTCCCAGTCTCTCTTTCCCAGTCTCTCTTTCCCAGTCTCTTGTTTCCCAGTATCTCTTTCCCAGTCTCTTGTTTCCCAGTCTCTCTTTCCCAGTCTCTTGTTTCCCAGTCTCTCTTTCCCAGTCTCTTGTTTCCCAGTCTCTTGTTTCCCAGTCTCTTGTTTCCCAGTCTCTTGTTTCCCAGTCTCTTGTTCCCAGTCTCTTGTTTCCCAGTCTCTTGTTTCCAGTCTCTCTTTCCCAGTCTCTCTTTCCCAGTCTCTCTTTCCCAGTCTCTCTTTCCCAGTCTCTCTTTCCCAGTCTCTTGTTTCCCAGTATCTCTTTCCCAGTCTCTTGTTTCCCAGTCTCTCTTTCCCAGTCTCTTGTTTCCCAGTCTCTCTTTCCCAGTCTCTTGTTTCCCAGTCTCTTGTTTCCCAGTCTCTTGTTTCCCAGTCTCTCTTTCCCAGTCTCTTGTTTCCCAGTCTCTTGTTTCCCAGTCTCTCTTTTCCAGTCTCTTGTTTCCAGTCCCTTGTTTTCCCAGTATCTCTTTCCCAGTCTCTCTTTCCCAGTCTCTTTATCCCAGTCTCTCTTTCCCAGTCTCTTGTTTCCCAGTCTCTTGTTTCCCAGTCTCTTGTTTCCCAGTCTCTTGTTTCCCAGTCTCTTGCTTCCCAGTCTCTTGCTTCCCAGTCTCTTGTTTCCCAGTCTCTTGCTTCCCAGTCTCTTGTTTCCCAGTCTCTTGTTTCCCAGTCTCTTGTTTCCCAGTCTCTTGTTTCCCAGTCTCTTGTTTCCCAGTCTCTTGTTTCCCAGTCTCTCTTTCCCAGTCTCTCTATCCCAGTGTCTTGTTTCCAGTCTATGGTTTCCCAGTCTATGGTTTCCCAGTCTCTCTTTCCCAGTCTCTTGTTTCCCACTCTCTTGTTTCCCACTCTCTGTTTCCCAGTCTCTTGTTTCCCAGTCTCTTGGTTCCCAGTCTCTTGTTTCCCAGTCTCTTGTTCCCCAGTCTCTTGGTTCCCAGTCTCTGGTTTCCCAGTCTCTCTATCCCAGTGTCTTGTTTCCAGTCTATGGTTTCCCAGTCTATGGTTTCCCAGTCTCTCTTTCCCAGTCTCTTGTTTCCCAGTCTCTTGTTTCCCAGTCTCTTGTTTCCCAGTCTCTCTTTCCCAGTCTCTTGTTTCCCAGTCTCTTGTTCCCACTCTCTTGTTTCCCAGTCTCTTGTTTCCCAGTCTCTTGTTTCCCAGTCTCTTGGTTCCCAGTCTCTGGTTTCCCAGTCTCTTGTTCCCCAGTCTCTTGGTTCCCAGTCTCTGGTTTCCCAGTCTCTCTATCCCAGTGTCTTGTTTCCAGTCTATGGTTTCCCAGTCTATGGTTTCCCAGTCTCTCTTTCCCAGTCTCTTGTTTCCCAGTCTCTTGTTTCCCAGTCTCTCTTTCCCAGTCTCTTGTTTCCCAGTCTCTTGTTCCCACTCTCTTGTTTCCCAGTCTCTTGTTTCCCAGTCTCTTGTTTCCAGTCTCTCTTTCCCAGTCTATGGTTTCCCAGTCTATGGTTTCCCAGTCTCTCTTTTCCCAGTCTATGGTTTCCCAGTCTCTTGTTTCCCAGTCTCTTGTTTCCCAGTCTCTTGTTTCCCAGTCTCTTGTTTCCCAGTCTCTTGTTTCCCAGTCTCTTGTTTCCCAGTCTCTTGTTCCCAGTCTCTTGTTTCCCAGTCTCTTGTTTCCAGTCTCTCTTTCCCAGTCTCTTGTTTCCCAGTCTCTCTTTCCCAGTCTCTCTTTCCCAGTCTCTTGTTTCCCAGTATCTCTTTCCCAGTCTCTTTGTTTCCCAGTCTCTCTTTCCCAGTCTCTTGTTTCCCAGTCTCTCTTTCCCAGTCTCTTGTTTCCCAGTCTCTTGTTTCCCAGTCTCTTGTTTCCCAGTCTCTCTTTCCCAGTCTCTTGTTTCCCAGTCTCTCTTTCCCAGTCTCTCTTTTCCCAGTCTCTTGTTTCCCAGTCTCTCTTTCCCAGTCTCTTTGTTTCCCAGTCTCTTGTTTCCCAGTCTCTTGTTTCCCAGTCTCTCTTTCCCAGTCTCTTGTTTCCCAGTCTCTCTTTCCCAGTCTCTCTTTCCCAGTCTCTTGTTTCCAGTCCTTGTTTCCCAGTATCTCTTTCCCAGTCTCTTTTCCCAGTCTCTCTTTCCCAGTCTCTCGTTTCCCAGTATCTCTTTCCCAGTCTCTCTTTCCCAGTCTCTCTTTCCCAGTCCTCTTTCCCAGTCTCTTGTTTCCTCCCAGTCTCTTTTTCCCAGTCTCTTCGTTGTTTCCCCAGTCTCTTTTTCCCAGTCTCTTCCTTCTTCCCAGTCTCTTGTTTCCCCAGTCTCTTTGTTTCCCAGTCTCTTCTATCCCAGTGTCTTGTTTCCAGTCTTGTTTCCCCAGTCTCCTTGTTTTCCCCAGTCTCTTGTTTCCCAGTCTTGTTTCCCAGTCTCTTGTTTCCCAGTCTCTTGTTTCCCAGTCTCTTGTTTCCCAGTCTCTTGTTTCCCAGTCTCTTGTTTCCCAGTCTCTTGTTTCCCAGTCTCTTGTTTCCCAGTCTCTTGTTTCCCAGTCTCTGTTTCCCAGTCTCTGTTTCCCAGTTCCTCTGGTTTCCAGTCTCTTGTTTCCCACTCTCTTGGTTCCCAGTCTCTTGGTTCCCAGTCTCTTGGTTCCCAGTCTCTGGTTTCCCAGTCTCTTGTTCCCCAGTCTCTTGGTTCCCAGTCTCTGGTTTCCCAGTCTCTCTATCCCAGTGTCTTGTTTCCAGTCTATGGTTTCCCAGTCTATGGTTTCCCAGTCTCTCTTTCCCAGTCTCTTGTTTCCCAGTCTCTTGTTTCCAGTCTCTCTTTCCCAGTCTCTTGTTTCCCAGTCTCTCTTTCCCAGTCTCTGGTTTCCCAGTCTCTGGTTTCCCAGTCTCTCTTTCCCAGTCTCTTGGTTCCCAGTCTCTGGTTTCGTGTCTCTCTTTCCCAGTCTCTTTCTTCCAGTGATTGCTGGGTCTACAGCCTTCGGCATGCCCCATATTGGAATGTCCACACATAACATGAGCAGCCTTCCTTCTGTACTAAGCTTTACTAATATTTGTATCACAAGCGAACAAATCTCAAATAAAATAAAGAATTACACAGAATCTGTGCACAACACTCACGTTTCAAAGGGAACCTTCAAGATTGGATACTGCTGGTCGTCTTTCAGGCTGCCCGACTTGTAATGTGCCCTGAACTGGATCAAATGACTGCGTAAGATTCCCACGGATTTCTGAGCATTGGGATCCAGGCTTACCCTGCAGTAAATGCACACATTAGGCTTCATACTGACTAGTACCAATCAAATCGGGATGAATAAACAATATTAAAAAGGAAAATAAAACACAATCACCATGTTACTGAGCAACAATTGAGAAACCGAGTCAATTACACACCAACAGAAAAATAGGATTTTTATTTGCAGCAGTTAAGGGTGCTGCATTTCCTTCTCTAAATCAAGATCTTCTCTCAACATGTATTAGATGTAATAATAATAATATTAACAAATACCTTCAATTGGCAATGTAGTATAATTCTCCTGATTATCCATGTCTCTTACCTCATGTGCAGGCCTTTGCAGCTTAGGTATCCATGGTGATGACCCACTCATAGTGAGTTAGTTGCTCGTGGGCATCACCATGGATACCTAAGCTGCAAAGGTCTGCACATGAGATAAGAGACATGGATAATCAGGAGAACTATACTACATTGCTAATTGGAGATACTGTATTTGCTAAAATTATTATTATTATGACTACTACATATTGGGAGAGGATCTTGGAGATGGGAATAATGCATAACTGGCATTTTAATTTCTATTTTATAAATCAATATTACACATGAAGATAAGAAACTCTGTAATATATCTGATCAGACAGATTAGCTTCTTTCTCAGCCAGAATTGATCGGTCATTATCAATATTCTCAATTCTGAGATAGAATCTGTATTCAGTGAAGACTTGCCCATTACTGAGATAGGAGATGGCAGCGGTTACTGATGAGAGACTATGTAGATAGAAGAGCGAGGAGGGGTGGAGCTCTGCCTTTAGTTTCTCCCTCTGCCTTTAGCTCCTCCCTCTGGCTGTAGACCCCCTCTGGCTCTAGCCTCTACCTCCTCCCTTTCCCTCTATCTCCCCCCCTCTTCTAACTCCTCCCTCTGCCTAACTTTACCCTCTAGTTCCTCCCATTGCCTCTAGCTCCTCCCTCTGCCTCTAACTCCTTCCTCTACCTCCTCCCTCTGTGTCTAGCTCCTCCCTCTACCATCTCTAGCTCCTCCCTCTAACTTTACCCTCTACTGCTAGCTCCTCCCTTTGTCTCTAACTCTTTCCTCTACCTCTAGCTCTGCCTTCAGACTCTAGCGCCTCTGCTGCCTCTAGCTCTTCCCTCTACCTCCTCCGTTTCTAGCTCCTCCCTGTCTCTAGCTCCTCACTGTCTCTAGCTCCTCCCTCTGCCTCTAACTCCTTCCTCTACATCTTGCTCCTCCCTCGGTGTCTAGCTCCTCCCTCTACCATCTCTACCTCTAGCTCATCCCTCTACCTCTTACTCTAACCTCTAGCTCTAGCTCCTCTCTTTGTCTCTAACACTTTCCTCTACCTCTAGCTCTGCCTTCAGACTCTAGCTCCTCCGCTGCCTCTAGCTCTTCCCTCTACCTCCTCTGTCTCTTGCTCCTCCCTCTGTCTCTAGCTCCTCCCTCTGTCTCTAGCTCCTCCCTGTCTCTAGCTCCTCCCTGTCTCTAGCTCCTCCCTCATCATAGACTCTCATCAGTAACAGCTGCCATCTCCGATCTCAGAAATGAGAAATCTTCACTGAACACAGATTTTACTTTGGAATTGAGAATTTTGATAAAGGCGGATCAAATTTGTCTAATCAGATATATTACAAAGTTGCTTATTTTCATATGTACTATTGATTTATGAAATAAAACTTAAGTTTTAAAGTCAGCAGCCGGAATCAACACTTGCTGCACCTCTACTACATTCTCATCAATACTCTGCTTCACATTGTCCAAGGGACAGTGCCGAGTATTGCAAATTCCTATTAAAGTTCTATAGTTACATAGGTTGAACAAAGGCCTCGGTCCATGAACCTTTCTCCACCATTATATATTACTCGGCACTAGATCGTCTATAGCCCATAAGCCATTTTTGCTGAAGAAAAGCTGTTATAGTGTCGACCATTACTGCCTCTTGTAGTAAGACACTCCATAATCTGACTGTTCTAACAGCAAAGACCCCCCCCCCTTCCCCAGGGGGGGCCCCTGGTCCTTAGTATTGTCTTTGGTCAATTCATGTACCAGTCGTTTGTATTGCCCACACATGTATTTATTCATATAAATGAGATCTCCTTCCTCTGAGAGCTAAACAAGCCCAACGTCTTGTCATATGGGAGGCTTTCCATCCTATGTAACAATCTAGTTGCCGCCTTTGAACTGACTAACATTCTGATATTCTTTTAAAAATGTGGAGCTCAAAACTGTATCTCGTATTCTAGATGTGTCCTTACAAGTGATTTATGGAGGGGTAACAACACATTGGAATTTTATCTCTCTTTTTATACACCCTAAAATCTTGTTTGCTGTTGCAGCTGCTGCCTGACATTGAGCACTGCTATGCAGCTTACTTGTAACCACAATACCCAAGTCCTTCTCCTGTTCTGTAGTCCCAAACTTACTTCCATTTAATGTATATGCAACAATGGGATTACTCCATCCTAGGTGCATAAACCTCATTTGCCAAGCATTTGTCCATTCAGTTACTACCAGGTACTTAGTGTGCAGGTATACAGACCAGTGCAAACATTGCAGAGAGTGCACAACCACCGTGACCCCATTAAAGAGCTGTACAGGGGGGCTTTGAGAATTAGCCACCCCATGGATCTGAAATTGATGGCCTATCTTATATGCAGTCCCTCTTAACTGGGACCCTGAAAACCACTTGAAATACATAATATGACCTGGCATCAGCATTGCGGATACAGCAGATCTTATTGTGACTGGCCATAAAGCACGTCATTGTAATGCCACAGCCAGATAGGCAATGTCAAAGTATCATTACATTGAGATAAATAAACTCCAGGTTAATACCTGAATATGATGACACTTCCCGGGGTCAAGTTCTCAAAGTCTATTTCTTGGACATATTCGTTGGGTCCTTTTGTCGTCACTCCAGCTTGTCTGACGATCTTACTGTCTGTGAGCTGCAGGATAAAAACCATGTTCATTATTTTACCCAAAAGTGGAATTTCACAGACCCTTACAGTAAACCCGCAGCTGTCCTTACCTGAATGTGTTCCCTGATCTCCACAGTGTATTGTGGCAGGCCGTTAATGAACTGCTCGTCCTGTCTGTATGGCTCCGCGCTCCGCTCCACCGTCCTGGCTTCTAGAATCACCTCCTCGATTTTTCCTTCATACAGAGAAACCGTCATAGATATAAATGTTGAGAACTAACAAATAGTAAAATTGCTCCACCATGATTATTTGGTTATAATATGAGAACATCAACTATGACAAATCTTTCTATAGAGATAGTAACTTCCTTCCATCCATTAAAGCTCTAAGCCAGAGGTCCCCAAATCCAGGCCTCGAGGGCCGCCAACAGTGCAGGTTTTCAGGATTTCCTTAGTATTGCACAGGGGTTGGAATTATTACCTGTGCAGATTATCACATTAGCACCTGTGCAATACTAAGGAAATCCTGAAACCCTGCCCTGTTGGCGGCCCTTGAGGCCTGGAGTTGGGGACCTCTGCTCTAAGGCTGTGTCCACTCTGCTTATATTTTGTGCTGTGTTTCTCAGCTGTCTATAGCAAAAGCAGCACAAACCTACTGCGTTTATGCACATACAAATGCAGCACAAATAAGGGGACACACAAAGACAGACAGACACACAGGCACTGTCTCACCCTCCCCTGCAAGCCCACAGTGATCCTTCCTCTGTGCCTCAGCAGCAGCTGTGTTTATCGATCTTCCAGATCCTGCACACCATGGGACAGGTTGAGTCACGTGACCAATCACATGGTGCAGGTCCTGGAAAATCAATAAACACAGCCTCTGCCTGTGCACGGAGGAAGAATCACCAGAAATCATCGTGGAGCATATTGGAGCATTTTTGTTTTGGATATCGCAGGAAAAAAGCACCACAAACTGACTGTGGGAATACCCATCCTTTTGTGGTGCTTTTTGTTTGGGGTGTTGTGGGGGGGGTGTTAGAATGGAAACACAGCCCAAAAATGTGCATGTTAATTGCAGGGACATTAAAAAAATACGGGCAATTTCTGCAACAACAAAGCACATATGGGCACAGCTTTTGGAAAATCACATAGACTGTAATGATAAAGCTGTGAGTGCTGCAGAAACGCAGCAAAACAAATGCAGCACAAATGCACGGTGGGCACAGAGCCTTATACAGCACTGTCTTTCCATCACTGAGAATGAATGAAAGCGCGCCTCCCCTCCCAGAGTAAATTAGAAAAGTATCAGACACACGGCAGGTTGGGAAGTTGGTACAATGAAAGATTTGATGCCAAAAATAATCCTAAATATGTCAATTTACCAAACACTTTTGATCCCTGATTGATAGTTGTAAACATTATCTCATTTGCATGGATGTACAGCACAGTATAGAAGTTATTGCAAAGCTGTCCTTACTTAAAGTGAATCTATTACTAGATTTTTACTACCTCATCTGAGAGCAGCAAAATGTAAAGACAGAGACTCTGATTCCAGCGATGTGTCACTTACTGTGCTGCTTGCTGTAATTTTGATAAAATCCCTTTTTTTGACTTCCGGGAGGCGGGCCTAAAGAATGGCCGCCTGATACAGAGCTCCCCCAGGGCCTCACATCATCCAAGGCCATCTGAACGGTGGCGGGCCGCCGACTATATATCCTGGGGGGAGAATTGTTGCGGTGACCCAGCGGGTGCTATCTGGGCACCGAGATCCCCGGAGGGTCTGGGCACAAAGCCCTAGTAGAAACCACCGCGCCACGAGGCAGCACAGGGCCGAGGACGCAGGCAACAGAAAGAGGCCAGAGGGAGCAGACGCTGTGGGCCGACGGAGGGAAGCCCATCAATCAAACACCTACCCTGAGGAAGAGAGCGGAGGTGGCACTGGAGACCATTGGGAGCTGCAGGGCCCGCAGACAGGGGACCGCTGGAGCCTGGAGACGCCGGACGCCCTGGAAGGCGGGACACTTGGTGAGATGCGTGACACGGCGGCTTCTGGTGGCGGGAGAGGAGAGAGGTGAAGGGGAAGAACAGTGGGAGCTGCCGGAGACCGGGGGGAGCCAGAGCATCGAGGCACAGGGGAGAGCCAAGGCTGGAGAAAGCCCAAAACCCCAGGTGGCAGACCGTGGGGGTGGGAAACAACCCCCGACAGCTCCATAATATATTCAAACCACCCAAAAGGGTAAAAGGCCCTCCAAAACTAAAGATTACTTCAGAACACAAACTCAAAGGAGTCAGGCCAGATCAAAATGCAATATCAATTTATTAAAATACAAACACTATGTAAAATGACAATGTCAATAAGGTACACAGAAGGAGGACCACATGAAATAATTAAAACCACAATCCAGTTCAACCCTCAGGTATAACAAACAACATGTATAGTCAAAAAAAGTAAGTGCCCCAAAACTGGGTGCATCAAGTATACCAGAAGTGGAAATTCAATGTCAAAAACAATCATGGGTCCATTTACCTTACTGCGACCGCCCCCTGACGCGTTTCGCACCAGCTTCTTCAAAAGGAGGGTGGTCGTACTAAGGGAAAGCCAGCTTTATATAGTGTATTCTATTACCCAGCGTGTCATGTGACTTCCGGTCCGAAAACCGGAAGTCGCAGTAATCCGCCCGTCACATCCTGCGTCCAAGGTTGCCTAGTTACCAGTGGCGTCATATACGAACGCCCTGGCCAATAATATCTCGCGCCGGACGTCATATCCGGCGCCACGTCATGCCGACAGCTCCAGCAGTGAGGTGAGAGAGAAGAGGAGGGAGAAGGGGGGCTCTGCTGCATTGTTTACCCCTGCCTCTCAGAAACCCTGTGACAGGGGAGATTTCCCTAATTACAGCACAATATAATCTTCACTTTGGGTCTATATACCCAGAGGAGAGAGACATTGACTTCCCAGACAACTCTGGAAAGTGAAGACAGACCCCCTGGAAGGACTTTTTGATAAAGTGTGTGGGTGCAGTGGAGCGAGTGCACCCCAGGTCTAGACACTACATCAGAAATACAGAAAAGGGAGCATTAACCCTATACCACACCATAGTCACTGGAAATTATTACATTGTATAGCACTGTGACCCTAATACAATAGTGACATCTAGTGGCTCAGAACTGTATGACACCACAATGTTATAACCACTGGAAACGATTATTGTACAATGCAGTGACTTTAATACAACAGCGCCATCTAGTGGTTTAAAGCTTGAAAGAGTTTCTGTATAGAGAATCCTGATAATGTAATACTTTAAAATTAAAGACGCCACTGATCATATTGACAGCCTCATGGCCACTGCTAATAAAATAGACAAACAGCAGAGGGGCAATCATACATCTTCTAAGAGCCGGATGACCCCACCATGGATCAAGCCCTGGACAAAGACAAATTGCAATCTATAGCTGATATCATACTACCACGTCTTATGCCCGAAACTGATGCCAGACTCGCTATATTTCAGACGACCATAGACCCTTTAATTTCCAACTAAAAACCCATGGCATCAGACTGTCAGAAGCGGGACAACGCATTTCTGACCTGGAGGACACGGATGGGGCCATGAGATAAAGCCTGGAGGGTAAAGACAAAACAATCACAGAACTATACAACAAAATGGACGATCTGGAAAACAGGTCGAGACGTAATAATGTGAAGTTGGTAGGTCTACCGGAGTCGGTCCACCCAGCAGAGCTGGTACAGCTAACGTCTCACTGGCTACCACAGGCTCTAGATATCCCGTCAGACAATGCTAAGATCGCAGTAGAGAGAGCACATACACTGGGACCACCAAGAACGGAAGAAAAAGATGGACCAAGACCTGTCCTATTCAAAGTCCTGGACTACCAAGATAAACTTTGATTGTTAAACGCTTACAGGAAGAAGAAACTGCTATACCAAAACCACAGAGTCCTGATGCTTCAAGACTACTCGGCAGTGGTGACGGCTAACCGCAGAGCATTCCAACCGCAGAGCATTCCAACCAGCCTGCAAAATGCTGATAGGGCGCCTTCACACTGGCGTTCCCCTCCGCAGCATTCTGCAGAGGGGAATCGCAATGTGACCGCAGAGGTCGCCAGCCCCTATCTTTAGAATGGGAGCGCACGGTGCTGCGCTTGACAGCGCATGACCGTGCGCACCCATTCACTCCCATATGTGATCTGTGCGCAGGCGGATGCCTGCGCACAAATCACACACTCCCGCCCGCACCAGGATGCAACATGTCGCATCCCTGGTGCAGGCGGGAGTGTGTGATCTGTGTGCAGGCATCCGCCTGCGCACAGATCACACATGGGAGTGAATGGGTGCGCACGGTCATGCGCAGCACCGTGCGCTCCCATTCTAAAGACAGGAGCTGGCGGCCGCTGCGCACACATGGCGATTCCCCTCTGCAGAATGCTGCGGAGGGGAACGCCAGTGTGAAGGCGCCCTTAGACAATAATATTCGTTTTGGTCTAAATTACCCGGCAACGTTGAGATTTTCACTGGCAGGGAAAAATAGGGTCTTTACTGACCCTCAAAAGGCTCTAAGCCGCCTGCAGGAGGCTGTCAAGCCACCTTGAAAATACTGGCCATATACAGCCGGTATACATCACACATCTGGAAAGGTGATGTCCAGATAAGTCTGGTTAGTCTTTAAGTTCATAATGTTTTTTATATTGATGTTACAGGAGAGGGTGGGAGGGGGGGGGGGGATTTCTTTGCAGCAAACAACTGATTCAGCCAACTATGGTGACCCAAAGGCCTACTCTCTGCGATAGGCAGGGGTCCCAATGAAACTATATAACAACATCCATATTGTTTAAGCTACCTAAAACTGGAGTGGGATAATGGCCGCTGTACAAAGTGGTGGGGTGGATGAGCTGACGTCTATCCAGTGGTGGGGTGGATGAGCTGACGTCTATCCAGTGGTGGGGTGAATGAGCTGACGTCTATCCAGTGGTGGGGTGGATGAGCTGACGTCTATCCAGTGGTGGGGTGGATGAGCTGACGTCTATCCAGTGGTGGGGTGGATGAGCTGACGTCTATCCAGTGGGGGGGTGGATGAGCTGACGTCTATCCAGTGGTGGGGTGGATGAGCTGACGTCTATCCAGTGGTGGGGTGGATGAGCTGACGTCTATCCAGTGGTGCTCGTGGAATGTTAACGGATTAAATTCCCCAATCAAAAGGAAAGAGATATTAAATGATCTACACCAGAAGAATTGTCATATAGTTCTCCTCCAGGAGACCCACTGGATCAGGGGTAATCATCCGTTGATTCGTAGTTAAATATTTACGGTATGTGCTGAAGCGTGATAATCCAAGAAGCAGCGAGGGGTGGTCGTCCTAATTAATAATACTATCAGATATGAGGTGGTGGATGTAATGGTGGACCCAGCAGGTAGATATGTGTGTCAATCTTATAATTGAGGGGAACCATATATTTACGCACCAAGTATGCTAGACACCCAATTCCAGACCTCTATACTAGAACAAATAGCAGATTGGGGTACACACTCATTGGTTGTGGGGGGGGGGGGGGACTGTAATGAAATATATGATAATGTTATGGATTCATCCAACCCACAACAACCAAAAACACGGACCCCGGGAAAATTGTTGAGGTCTTTAATGAGCGGTTTAGACCTAGTAGACGCTTGGAGGACACAACACCCATTGGAGAGAGACTTCTCACACTATTCACGTGCCCAAGACTCCCACGTCAGAATAGACTACTGGATTATAAGTTCTGCACTTATTGGTTGGTTCAACAGACAAAAATTTTGGACATATATATTTCTGACCATGCACCAATCACTATGCATATTCAGCTAAGACAACCCATCAAATTTAACAAGAGATGGAGGTTTCCCTCGTACTTATATACATCTGAAGATTTTAAAAACTTCATCTGGAATGGAATCATTTTAAAATCAATAATATAGAACATATAGTAACACCTCAACTTTTTTGGGATACCTCCAGAGCGGTCATGAGAGGCCATATTATATCTTATGTGAGTAATAATAAGAAAAATGTAATGCACAGAATTTTGGAATCACAATCACAGCTCACAGAGGCATACAAACAATTTAAAACAAATAATACGCCACTCACAAAGGAGGCGGCAGAGGTCCTGGCTCATGAAAGAGTGGCCTATGGGGTGGATTTTCAGAAACAGAAATATTTTAGATGGGGAAACAAACCAGGGAACTGCTGGCATCACTCACAAGACCATATCGCAAAGCCACCAGAGTCCATAAAATCTTAAATAAACAAGGTGTAACCCAGACTACTGACGAGGGAATTAATGGGGAGTTTAAGTCATTCTTTGAGACACTTTACAGGGCAGAACCGAAGGAGGCGGATGCCATCTCTGACTTCCTAAGGCTGCCTTCAGACTTGCAGATGCCTCCGCAGCGTTTTGCAGAGGCATCTGCAAGTATCTGCATGCACACCGCAGCCCCTATGTTTATAATGGAGCGCACGGCGGTCTGCAGATGCTTGCAGACCGCCGTGCGCTCTCATTGCCCACCATTAGTGATCTGTGCGCACGCGGATGCCTGCGTACAGATCACACACTCTCGTCCGCACCAGGGACGCGAGATGTTGCGTCCCTGGTGCGGGCTAGATTGTGTGATTTGTGTGCAGGCATCCGCGTGCGCACAGATCACTAATGGCGGGCAATGAGAGCGCACGGCGGTCTGCAAGCATCTGCAGACCGCCGTGCGCTCCATTATAAACATAGGGGCTGCGGTCTGCATGCAGATACTTGCAGATGCCTCTGCAAAACGCTGCGGAGGCATCTGCAAGTCTGAAGGCAGCCTAACACCTGAGACGGTCCCCAGACTGACGGAAGAGCAGAGACGATTGCTTAATTGCAGGGTGACGGTAGCGGAGGTGATACAGACCATCAGTACATTGAAGACCTCTAAGACACCTGGCCCAGATGGGTATAGTAATGAATATTATACACTCATGGGGGGACTGATTGGCCCACACTATGTGAAATGTTTAACCGGCTGGTCCAGACGGGTTCACAGATGCAGATATAATAGTACTCCCAAAACCAGGCAAAGACCCATTGAAAGTGGAGGGCTACAGACCGATCTCACTGTTAAATTCAGACTTTAAAATATGCACAAAATTATTGCAAACAGAGTTCAAAAGATACTCCCCTCAATCATTTAACCCCAACAAATCGGCTTTGTCCACGGTAAATCTATCACATACAATATACGTACAGCACTAGAAGTAATCTCATATGGTAGGATTGAGGAGGACAGGTGGGCAATGGTGGCTAGCCTGGATGCCGACAAAGCATTTGATCGAGTGTCATGGGATTACTTATTTGAGGTCCTGGCTTTGCGGGAGTTTGGTCCATGGTTTCGTAATGCTATTAAAAGCATTTACAGTGCACCGGTGTCCAGGCTGGCCATAAACGGTACTTTTACATCACCCTTTGAGGTCCAAAGAGGCACAAGACAGGGATGCCCGCTGTCACCCTTACTGTTTAATCTAGCCTTAGACCCACTAATTAGAACCTTACGGAACTCAATGGTATATAAGGGCATACAGATTGGAGAGGTACCATACAAAATAGCAACCTTTGCGGATGATATCCTGTTGTTTATCTCCAACCCTGAGATTGAGATCCCTGAGATAATGGAAATCATAGGGAAATATAGTAGATGCTCTGGATTTAAAATAAATTACAACAAATCAGAAGCTCTGGCTCTCGGAGAGAGGGGGAAGATAACAGGGACTGTCCCCTTCAGATGGAGCACATCTTCCATAAAGTATCTGGGTGTCCATATTCCGGCGGATTTATCCACATTATATACAATAAACATAAAGCCCCTTATGGCATCAATACTTCAATTATTAACATCTTGGAAACACTTTTAACGCTATCTTTTTCAAGGGCACAGTCACTTAATTAAAATGGTCATATTCCCTAAATTAATGTATGTGTTCCAAACACTACCCTTATTATTATGTAAGGAAGATATACACGTATTGAATAAGGCATTTAGATCATTTATATGGGGCACGGGGAAGAGATCAAGAATTGGGCTGACGAAGCTGCAGGCTCGAAGAGAAGAGGGAGGTATAAACTTCCCGGATATAGGACAATATAATCTGGCAGCGAACTTAAGATACATTACTGATTGGATGAAAGGGACGTCACACTATACTAATGTAGAACTGGACCAGGCACTTAACCCACATATCTCATTGACGGCACTGATACATCTAGGTAATGAAAAACCTCCTGCTAACATAGACCATTTCCTGACAGTGGCGTAACAAGTGTCCCGCGGGCCCGGAGCAAGAATCACTTAGGGGCCCCCTTGGTGAGAAGCGGGGGGCACTATCGTGGTCGTGGCGGGCGGCTGGGGGCACAGGCAGCAGGGCCCCCCCTGGGGAGCTCAGGGCCCCCCCAGGGGCGACCGCGGTAGTTACGCCACTGTATCGCAGCTGACCGGATAGCAGCGAAGCGGCATTGGGTCCGGGCCCCCACAAGTGCCGGGCCCCAAAGCGACCGCTACGTCTGCTATGCCGGTAGTTACGTCCCTGTTTCCCGACTATATGGCAAACAATAAAGACTTGGAGGAAATCTAGGAAAATAAATGGAGTGGAAGCTGGGACGTCACCATTTATGCCATTTCTAGATAATCCAGACTTTCTGGGAGGAAAACCACCCCCAATATATACAGAGATGGCAGGACAAGGTTGTACAATGGCGGTAAATTTAATGGACAGTAAATTTTCCATCCTAACATATAACTTTGCAAAACAACGCTTTCCCATCTTTACAAACAGACCATTTTTATTTTTACAGGCAAGAAGTTTAGCTCAAAAAGGCAAGCCGGATAGCCGGATAGGACAAGGAGGTCATAGGATGAATGTTTTTCTCAGAAATGCTATGACAGCCAGTGTCGACTAGTTACATTTATACATTATTAAGAAAAGAATGGTCATGGGAGGGAACCACAGGACCAGCAAAATGGGCGACGGAACTTAAAGAAGTGACGATTGAGGACATAGTGAGAGCCACCGACAGTCAAAGACAAGTCGTGGGATCCAGCAGCTATACGGACATGGCTATGTGAATTCATAGAGCATATATTACACCACTTATTAAATCAAAAAGGACACCAAGGGAAAAAATTAGATGCGCAAAATGTAATGTAGAAAATACAGATATTTTACATCATCTGTGGGGGTGTGGGAAAATCAATAGACTTTGGAAATCAACACGTGATGAAATTCAAAGAGTATGTGGAGCGCGGTTCCATTGACTCCACAATGGGCAATTTTTAATATTCTAGATGAACACTCAAACACACTCCCCAAAAAAAATAACAGTCATGTTAATAATGTGGGCATCAGCAGTTAGGAAGAGTATCTTACAGCAATGGCTGAGTCCAGAACCGCCGACCAGAACCCTAATACAATCCAAGTTAATGTTCCTGATTCATATGGACTGGCTAAACAGTCTGACAGATAAAGAAAAAATGGTGGAGAGGTTCTTCACTACTTGGTCGATGCTTCTACCAACAATACCCGAAGAGACAAAAAATCAACTTAAAGCGGCCATCACACGCCACGATATCTTGAAAGATATCGCTTGAACGCGCCAGATGAAACATCGCTTGAACGATGTCTCTGCGTGTGACGGCAAGATACGACGAGCGATTCATGATCAAATCGCAAGATCGTGATCTGAGCTCCGGATCTCAGATCTTGCGATTAACGATTTCACGATCTGCCTCATCGTGGTGTGTGACACCACGATGAACGATCTCCCAGCGGCAGAGCCTATGCTGGGAGATGGTAACTATGGTACACGTCGGGTAACTAAGCGATGCGCGGCGCCTAGTAACCCGATGTGTACCATAGTAACCAGCGATCTCACTGCTCCACATCACTGGTGAGTCTGTCTGTGTGACATCTCACCAGCGATGTGAGCGATATTGTAAGCGATCGCGCGTGCACGTGATCACTTACAATATCGCTCACGATATCTGTGTGTGTGACGGCCGCTTTAGAGTCAGTTTGAAAAGACCCGATGATACTTGTTAGAAAGAATTCAGGGCAACACTCCAATAACATAAAAATAACTATTATTGCTGCAGAGAATGGGAAAGGGGGGGACTTAAGTAAGATATGGTTTAAAATACCACAAAGTCTTTTTCTTTATGTATAGTAATTTTCTAAACGTTTATATATGAATATTAAGCACAAGATCATATATTTGGAATGTTAACACTTACTGTATGTTACTAAAAATCAATAAAATATGTTTTAAAAAAAATCCCTTTTTTCTTTATGGCAGATCTAGCAGTCATTGGAATGTGGAGCACTATAATCCACCCACTCCACCGATTGTGTATAACCCCGCCCACTCCACCGATTGTGTATAACCCCGCCCACTCCACCGATTGTGTATAACCCCGCCCACTCCACCGATTGTGTATAACCCCGCCCACTCCACCGATTGTGTATAACCCCGCCCACTCCACCGATTGTGTATAACCCGCCCACTCCACCGATTGTGTATAACCCCGCCCACTCCACCGATTGTGTATAACCCCGCCCACTCCACCGATTGTGTATAACCCCGCCCACTCCACCGATTGTGTATAACCCCGCCCACTCCACCGATTGTGTATAACCCCGCCCACTCCACCGATTGTGTATAACCCCGCCCACTCCACCGATTGTGTATAACCCCGCCCACTCCACAGATTGTGTATAACCCCGCCCACTCCACAGATTGTGTATAACCCCGCCCACTCCACAGATTGTGTATAACCCCGCCCACTCCACAGATTGTGTATAACCCCGCCCACGGCACCGATTGTGTATAACCCGCCCACTGCACCGATTGTGTATAACCCGCCCACTGCACCGATTGTGTATAACCCCGCCCACGGCACCGATTGTGTATAACCCCGCCCACTCCACCGATTGTGTATAACCCCGCCCACTCCACCGATTGTGTATAACCCCGCCCACTCCACCGATTGTGTATAACCCCGCCCACTCCACCGATTGTGTATAACCCCGCCCACTCCACCGATTGTGTATAACCCCGCCCACTCCACCGATTGTGTATAACCCCGCCCACTCCACCGATTTGTGTATAACCCCGCCCACTCCACCGATTGTGT
Organism: Allobates femoralis; assembly: GCA_033576535.1. NCBI lineage: Eukaryota > Metazoa > Chordata > Amphibia > Anura > Aromobatidae > Allobates > Allobates femoralis. Next base: position 131,496,542 of record JARQOC010000007.1, read on the forward strand.
ATAACCCGCCCACTCCACCGATTGTGTATAACCCCGCCCACTCCACCGATTGTGTATAACCCACCCACTCCACCGATTGTGTATAACCCACCCACTCCACCGATTGTGTATAACCCCGTCCACTCCACAGATTGTGTATAACCACGCCCACTCCACCGATTGTGTATAACCCGCCCACTCCACCGATTGTGTATAACCCGCCCACTCCACCAATTGTGTATAACCCGCCCACTCCACCGATTGTGTATAACCCCGTCCACTCCACCAATTGTGTATAACCCCGCCCACTCCACCGATTGTGTATAACCCACCCACTCCACTGATTGTGTATAACCACCCACTCCACCGATTGTGTATAACTCGCCCACTCCACCGATTGTGTATAACCCTATCTACACCACTTATTGTGTATAACTTTGCACACAATACTGATTGGCAGCTTTCTGCTCATGTACACTGCACACAGAAAGCTGCCAATCCGTGGTGAGTGCGGGGTTATACAGAGCTCATGAATATGCTTGACTCCCCGGCAGCAGCCAAGTAGTCCTCTAATGATAATCTCCAGCTGATTAAACAAAATCAAAACTACACTAAGCAGCCTGTTAAGAGACACATCACTGGAATCAGGATCTCTGGCCCTACAATATGCTGGTCTCAGTGCAGAAGGCAAAAACATAGTGACAGATTCCCTTTAATGGCGTCTCTACAGCATCATAGCTTTGTCTCTGCAGCATCACAGGAGCCCGGGGGTATTGAAGCTGGACAAATAGAGAGATCAAGACATAGACTCTGTGCTAATTTCCTATGAAATCAGTCAAGTCTGATAGATTATAGAACTGGACGGTAACATAGGCGACAATCAGTATAATATAGCATTAAAAATCCATCTATTTTGGGAAGCAGAGAGAATTTTTAACAAGTAGATTGTAAAGCTAGCTAGGTAGCAGGTATGTCCTAGTTGTCAGTCAATAGGGCTGTACCTGGAATGCACATCTGTGGGACCTCCTTGCTGTAGAATGACGTTTTCGGGTCTCTGAAAGCCGTCCTAGACACAGCAACCACTGACTGGTGTGTATGGGGGCAGTGACGGGTGACGGCTACAATATCCTCATCCACCTGATCCACATACACCTGGCAGAAAAATGGGGGCAAAGAAAAACATTTCATTGGGTCATGGTGGATATGGTGAAGGCACTGAAGAGCGTGTTGGTGTCAGTACCTGAATAAAGCCGCGGGCTGCCAGCTCCTGATGGAGTCTGTTCAAAGCTTTCTTCCCTGCTATAATTCCACTATTAGCATTCACCTCTCCAGCCCCGGGGACGGCCACATTGGGGTTCCACTTAGTGTAATATCTCTCCTCAGACACCACAGAAATCTGCAGGGGAAAAATACTACATATTAAAGGAAAGCTGTCACAAACTTTTGCTACCTTTTCTAAAGAAACCCTGAATCCAACAATATATCAGAGATTACTGGCTGCAGCTGTTCTGACACTATCAAAGAATTTAGTTTTACAAACATAGCAGAGCTGAGAGAGCTCCCCCGCACACACCAGGCTCTCTATAGAGATTGTGCATTCACTGTGAGCTGTCAATCACAGCGGAGGCGTGTCAGACAGCCATGCATGTGACAAAGTAGTCCTGTAATGTTAATCACAGGTAACAAAGTCTTTAGTTTAGGTAAACAATAGCACAGACTTTGATAAGAGATGTACAGTTAACTTTTTTATGTTTAACCCTTACATCATGCAGTCCTCTGCTTACATAGCAAAAACCTGCTGATAGATTTCCTGTAATGACCAATACAAAACTGTGTAGTTTAAGGGGATCACTGGATCCAAGTTATACGCTTCTTGGTTACACTAATAAACAGCCAGGAATGACATGAGTCAAGAAAAACTGAATAAAACATAACTTGTTGCACTAAACACTGTGATTAATCTGATACTTGCCCTATAAATGTCACTGTTTATCTCTTCCCTTCCATCCAGATGTATGCAGTCTTTATCATACAGAGCTTATACACAGCAGAGACATGTAATAACCCACCTGATGCGGCACCAGTTCATCATATCCCCTTGTACTCCCAGTAGCACAGCACGCCATAGACACAATGGCCGAACTGGGCAACGAATCGTAAGCAGATCGATGCTGGAAAACGAGAAGCGAGTACTCATGATACTGAATGTGAAGCCTGGTGTAAATTATCCTGGAGGTGCACTGGGGGCGTGTCAGTGCACTCTGATCGCATCAACACTCCTCCGATGTACTTCCAAGCTAATTTGCATATGATATCACATTTAGCTTTTCTAAGTGTTATCACATTGGATTACTACAAAACAGGTATGGTTTTTATTATTATGTTCTGACCTATAAAGCTTTACCACTAGAACAATTAGTAAAACAGTCCTATAAAGTAACATGAGCATGAGATGCCAGCAATATGGTGTCATGCACATCCAATATAATTATATCATACATTCTGCAAATTAAAGGGAACCGACCAGCAGGTTTTTGCCCTACAAAGCAGTGGCAGTGCCGTAAGGGCACTAGGTTTGTTGAATATAATGATACCTTTAGTGCAGTAACCCGCTCCTTGATTGCAGAATACCGTAATCCTTATTCAAATCTTAGGCGGCACAGCGGCTCAGTGGTTCACAGTAGGCAGTGGTTAGCACGGTGCCTCAGTGGTTAGCACAGTAGCTCAGTAGTTAGCACTGTGCTCAGTGGTTAGCACTGTGGCTCAGTGGTTAGCACGGTGCCTCAGTGGTTAGCACAGTAGCTCAGTAGTTAGCACGGTGGCTCAGTGGTTGGCATGATTGCTCAGTGGTTAGCACGTAGTCAGTAGTTAGCATGTGCTCAGTGTTAGCAGGTGCTCAGTGTTAGCACAGTAGCTCAGTAGTTACACGGTGGCTCAGTGGTGCATGATTGCTCAGTGTTAGCACAGTAGCTCAGTAGTTAGCATGGTGGCTCAGTGGTTGGCATGGTGGCTCATGTTGGCACTGCAGTCTTTCAGCGCTGGGGTCCTGGGTTCAAATCCTACAAGGCACAACAACCGCAAGGAGTCTGTATGTTCTCCCCATGTTTGTAAAGGTTTCCTCCTGTTTCCTCCAACACTTCAAAAAAATACTGATAGGATATTTAAATTGTGAGCCCCAGTGGGGACAGTTACATACAGCTGAGCCAAGGCACAAAGTGAACAGGTCTGTAAGACCGTGTTCACACCACTGAAAGACACCGAAAAAAAGTATAACAACAAAATACTCTGCTATAAAAATAAAGGTAAAAAGCAAGTGCTAGTGATAACAGTGTTAATAACATGGTACTTAGTCAATACGTTGTTTGCAAAAAATTGTATACGTAGCCGTTCTACCACCGTCAAGTTGACCCATTTCAGAACGGTCCCTAACCTACCTTATTTAAAACCTGATCCTGTATATAAAATCTCAATGGATTCAGGGTGCAGAAGGGTCAAAGTCACATGATGGTTTTAAATAAGGTAGGTTAGGGACCCTTCTGATATGGGTCACCTTGACGGCGGTAGAACGGCTTTGTATACATTTTTTGCAAAAAACTTAACCAAGTACCTGTTATTAAAAATGTTCTCACTAGCACTTGCTTTATACTTTTATTTTTTATAGCAAAGTATTTTTAGACGTTGTTATACTGTGTTTCTGTGATTTACCCAGTGGGGACAGTGTTGCAAATGTATGTAAAGTGCTATTGAATTAATAGTGCTATATAAGTAAATAATTAATATTAAGGTACAATATTAAGTCTTCAGAAATGTCATCATTGGGTGCAGTGTTTTGAGCATCGGGAGGGTGGTGTGGGTCAGATTCTTTATAATCACTCCTTCTCCTGTCCTGCCTTCTTTTCTGTACTTACATTTTGAGCCACTGTCATTACTGCTGTTGGCGGCACATACACATTACTATTGTGATTTTGTCAGAATCAGCGCATGCGTGTTCTGTGATCTCGGGAGCCATTTTATTGAAGGCATGATGGAGACTAGTATAAGCGGTGTTGGCGCATGCGCAGATAAAAATTAATGTAATGTGTGCAAGCACCACTGATGCTCTTGTCTCTACAGTGTCTTCAATGGCGCCAGAGATCGCAGTGTGCACATGCCCTGATTCTGGCACCTTCCAATGCTCAAGACACAGCTCCAATGACGTAAATTCTGAACATATATTCTCCAATCAAGCCTCAGATTTCTAATGTAAAGGTATCACTGCAATCAGCATCTTAGCACCATTATGGCACTACCTCTTGTTTATAGGGCAAAAACCTGTTGGTTGGTTCCGTTTAGCGCACCTATGTAATGTGAAAGCTTTAATACCTTCAATACACTTTATATAAAAGAGAATTTCCTATCACTTTCCGGTTCCCCGGTTTGATGACCGTGCGAGATCTCATACATGCCGCACAAGCCGAGTGGCTATCAGGCATGGCCACGCCATTTTTTCTCAATCTCGTACAACCTCTATATGTTGTTTTATATACTGATTAGTGCATAATGAAGAGGATTCTTACTGTGATGGGACTCTCGTTGTCATGTGTAACATCCATGAACAGAGCGTGAGCGATTCCAGGAACCAGTGGTCTGAGGGACGGCTGGACGAAGGATCCCACAGGCTCCCCACCATAGCGATACACCAGCCGGCCCTCCTCATGGCTGTTGTATGCACTCATGGCCTCTGGAGGAAGAGATGTGACACATGATGAGACGGAGGACAAAATCACAATATATAGTGACGGTATAAGCAGTGGCTGTATGGTGCACACACTGGAGGCCACTGAAATTACTAGTGTACTGCGGTATTATCATTCTATTATTGGTATACATTTATATGTAATATTATCACAGCTATGACTTTCAAAGGTGGGGGTCAATATAATATGTAATATTCCTGTGTATGTGTAATTATAATGTCTGTATCCTCTTATATTCTGTGAGCCCCGGCTGTAATGTCTGTATACTCTTATATTCTGTGATCCCTGGCTGTAATGTCTGTATACTCTTATATACTGTGATCCCTGGCTGTAATGTCTGTATACTCTTATATTCTATGATCCCTGGCTGTAATTCTGTCATCCCCGGCTGTAATGTCTGTATACTCTTATATTCTGTGATCCTCGACTGTAATGTCTGTATACTCCTATATTCTGTGATCCACGGCTGTAATGTCTGTATACTCTTATATTCTGTGATCCCCGGTTGTAACGTCTGTATACTTTTATATTCTGTGATCCCTGGCTGTAATGTCTGTATACTCTTATATTCTGTAATCCCCGGCTGTAATGTCTGTATACTTTTATATTCTGTTATCCCCGGCTGTAAGTCTGTATACTCTTATATTCTGTGATCCCTGCTGTAATGTCTGTATACTCTTATATTTTGTCATCCCCGGCTGTAATATCTGTATAGTCTTATATACTGTGATCTCCGGCTGTAATGTCTGTATACTCTTATATGCTGTGATCCCTGACTGTAATGTCTATATATGCTTATATACTGTGATCCCGGGCTGTAATGTGTGTATACTCTTATATTCTGTGATCCCCGGCTGTAATGTCGGTATACTCTTACATTCTGTGATCCCCAGCTGTAATGTCTGTATACTCTTACATTCTGTGATCCCCAGCTGTAATGTCTGTATACTCTTATATTCTGTGATCCCTGTAATGTCTGTATACTCTTATATTCTGTGATCCCGGCTGCAATGTCTGTATACTCTTATATTCTGTGATCCCCAGCTGTAATGTCTGTATACTCTTACATTCTGTGATCCCCAGCTGTAATGTCTGTATACTCTTATATTCTGTGATCCCTGTAATGTCTGTATACTCTTATATTCTGTGATCCCCGGCTGTAATGTCTGTATACTCTTATATTAAGTAAGAAGGAAAGATACAGGAACTCATGAGACAGAGGAGCATCTTCAGTAACTGGCTAATTCTACTAAGGTGTAAGAAAAGATACAGGAAATTGTTTGTGCCGACAGCTATGGGAATGTACAACTACCTAAGTGTGAAACCCTAAAAGTGAATGTTGTTTTATTGGTGTCCCAATTGTGTATAACTCGTCAGGAATAATAGTAACGTACGTCATTCTTTTATTAACCCTACTGTCTTGTTTTAATTCAGTAATTCATGTTCTTGTTTCTGTTGTGCTGATGTGATACTATGATTTCCCTCAGTATCAATAAAGTGTATCGTATCATACTTGCTGTAACTTTATGATATGAGCGGATTTTATGTTGTACATTAAACAATTACAGATGTCATGTTGGGATTATCCAGTTAGAAAATCAGAGGTTTTAGTAGAATTAATGCATGCCGAAAGCCAGCAGCCTACCTCGTATTAGGGAGCTAATGCCCAGCCTGGTGACAAACACATTGTCCAGGTCCTCGCTCCCAGTGAACAGTTCAGCCACTACATACAAGTCCGGGCGCAGCCTCCTAGCAGCATCCAGCAAGTACTACAAGTAGCAGGAAAAGCAGGAGGAACAAGAGAAGGAGCATGCAAGAATGCAAGAGGCAGAGGATAAAGACAACAAAATACAAGAAAATGCAACAACAACAAAAAGATACAAGAAAGAAGTAGAAATAAAAGTATGGAAAAAATAGGCAAAAAAAGGAATAAGGAGGAGGTGGAGGACTGAGCAGAAATGTGTCCCGGGAGACACGGAGGTCCATGTCCATGCATAGACAGCGCAGAAAGTGAGAGATGCGAGACGTTACAGTGGGGTAAAGGTAAGAGCAGAGAGTTAGGGGGAGAAAAAGAAAAACACAGCAGCATTTAGTAATTGAATGCAGCATTAACATTCTCCAGAGCAGCAGCTCCGCAGAGCAGATACCTCGTATGAGGCTGGTTATCCCCAGGCGGTTGACAAACACATTGTCGATATATTCACTGCCTGTGAAGAGCTCAGCAATCACATAAAGATTGGGCCTGACTGACCGGGCTGCGGCCAGCATTTCCTACAGATACAAAGTGCTATGTATGATACGGTCACACACATCACAGATGAGTCACACAAGTTACATGGGTCTTACATTCAGGGAGAAGTCACATGGCTGAACCACGTGTCTGAGAATCGCATCGCAGTGCCCGGACTGACCGGCAGCTCTCCTGACCTGAGCATCACAGCTACATATGCTGGTACACTCAGGTCAGGAGAGCCGCCGGTCAGTCCGGGCACTGCAATGCAATTCTCGGACAAGTCAATCTGCTGTCTGACTCCAGTCTTACTTCTATACAGGCACGAGAGGGCTTCATATCACCCATATTGCCAGAGGGGGATAAATACAAATGTCACATTACATAAACATTCGTTTATACTAGAAGTGGCGAACACATATCGATATACTATAGTACATCCTGCGTCATGACTGTGCAAGTGATCATCGCCACTATGACAATCCCTATACATATGCCCCATTATTCTATATGGACGTGATATAATGGGGTTCTCTGTTATGAGCCAAAATTATGTAAAAGAAGAAAAAAAAAGCCTCTTGCTCCGGGACACTCCGGCTATTGAAAGGGAATCTGTCACCAGGTTCTGAGAGTAGTAATCTGCAGATCCCATATGACCGAACAAGAAATTGGCATATGGTGCTGGACAGAGTAAAACTCTATTTCTGAGGTGCAGGGGGACATCTGGGGATATAAAAGGGTTACAGGAACCAAAATGACATCATGATAAAGTGGTGGGCAGGGTGTACAACCCCCAAAACTGGGGATAGGTGACGGTGGGCAGGGTGTACAACCCCCAAAACTGGGGATAGGTGACCTTTAAGAAGGTTGTCCTTTTCAGAATCGTTCTTTCAGAGGCTGTGGTATTAAATACCCTCCTCAGGTCCAGCACCGCCTCTCCGTCGCTGCCCTGGTCTCTGGTGTTCGCTTACATCACATTGACAGCGCTGCAGCCAATCAGTGAACTTATCAGCTCGCCGCCAATGCAGACAGAACGACCACTGAGCCCAATGATTGGCTGCAGTGCTACCGACATGAGATCAGCCCTGCAAACAACAGAGAGGAGCCAGTGTGGGAGAGGCAGACTTCATTTGTTTTTTTATTGCTTCCTGAATAAAGAATAATATTCGTCAACAATGAATATGGAAAGCAATTAGAGCTACAAAATACAAGGAATCTGATGTTTTCAGATATTGGCCAGTATATGCGGTGCTCAGCCAAAAAGAGGCAGCAAAAATCCATGTTGAAAAATATGTGTCACTCACCACTGATTCTGTTTAATGGTTGCACTTTATTGTGACAACGTGTGCAGGGATGTGAAATAAAAGGAGCAACAAATGTTTCGCCTGTCATCACGCTGCTTCAGGCTCACAAACACATCTGAAAGGAAGTCTGCTTACATAGCAGGTCTCCAATCAATACAACAAAGGTGCAAAACATCAAGCAGAGAAAATACTGTTACAAATAATCACATACATCCATGTATAATCTGCAAACTAAAACAATAATAATACCATTCTCATATTTACAAGCGAAAAGGAACTATATATGCCCTCCGGTTCTGTTTGTAGCCGGATGCTGCTGAGCTTAGCTGTCCCCTGCTGAAATGGTGCTGAACCACTTCACAGGAGACAGCTCCCTGGTGCTGAAGTTCAGCGTAGCTCACGCTGAACTTCAACAGCCAGAGTCAGGTTCCTAGATCCTCCCGAATCTAGGCAATCCGGTGCCATAGACTTCCATGCAAGGAAGCGCCGGATTGCCCCGGATCTGGGAGGATCTAATATGGGCAGATTTTTCGCCCGGACACAAATGCTGAGGCAGCATTTTTGTGTCGGGAGAAAAATCCAAATTGCCCCAGATCCTCCCGGACAGATGGAAACCGGATAGCAGATAGCTGCCATCCTGCTCCATCCGGCCCCACAGGGCTGTATTATGTCAAAATCGGGTCTGGGGCTGTCAGGTTCACCTCGGACAGCCCCGGACCTGTTGCTGCCGCTGTGTGAAGCCAGCCTTACTGACGTCAAAGTCATGATTGTGGAGTCGGAGTCATGGAGTCGGTGTCCATTTTGGCAGAGTTGAAGTCGGATTCAGGGAAACTAAGGAGTCAGATGTTTGGCTTACCGACTTCATAGTATTGGTTGTGGAGTCATTGTACTTGGGGTCGGTGTATATTTTGGTGCAGTTTGAGTCGATTCGGGGAAACTGAAGAGTCGGAATCAGAGTCAGATGTGTGGCTTACCAACTTCACAACCATGGTTGTGGAGTCGGAGTTGTGGAGTTGGAGTCAGTGTCCATTTAGGTAGAGTTGAATTCGTAGTTGGAGTAAGAGTCGGATGTTTGGCTTACTGACTTCACAGCCCTGGTCATGATGTTCATTTAATCCTAAAGGTGATAGAGATTCAGTTTTTTTTAATAAAGTGGTGATGAGTGCCGCATATTTTTCTGCATTGTTTTTTACTGACATGTGAGTTTTTTGAACGTGTCAACTTTAAGTAACCTTTCTTTTGGGTTTTACACCACGTTAAACTCCCCTCATTTAAACTCAGCGCTTTAGACTGAAATATAAAGAATAGAGATCCTGCATAGATATTAGGCAGGGAAAGGACTTTTTCCATGTTGCCCGGCCATACCAATAGCAGAGAAGACGCTGCCTAGGGTCTAATGACGGGAAGCCCGAAGAAATTGCAATTATTCAATGTATTTTATTTTCATTGTGGACTAGGAGACCCCACTCGAGGTATCACACACCGCATTACACTTTACCATATGCAGAGCGGCCTACCTCCGCCACGTGGATTGGGGTAGAATGGCAGTTGTCAAGTCGGACTCCATGGAAGTGTGTGGCCGTGATTTCTGTGTATTTTTTCATATGATCCCACAGATATGGACAGTCGATGGCTTGTCACCATAACGTAGCTTTACACTGTCGCCCCAGCAGATCAGCTCCCTGCGCAGGTACACGTTGGAGTCTAGGAAGAAAAATATCACTGCTGGGTTATACAAGGGCGACCACCTGTAATACTCATTTGTCTGTATACTCTTATATTCTGTGATCCCCGCTGTAATGTCTGTATACGCTTATATTCTGTGATCCCGGCTATATGTCTGTATACTTATATTCTGTGATCCCCGGCTGTAATGTCTGTATACTCTTATATTCTGTGATCCCGCTGTAAGTCTGTATACTCTTATTTGTATCGTAATGTCTGTATACTCTTATATTCGTGATCCCCGGCTGTAATGTCTGTATACTTATATTCTGTGATCCCCGGCTGTAATGTCTGTATACTTATATTCTGTGATCCCGCTGTAATGTCTGTATACTCTTATATTCTGTGATCCCCGGCTGTAATGTCTGTATACTCTTATATTCTGTGATCCCGGCTGTAATGTCTGTATACTTATATTCTGTGATCCCGGCTGTAATGTTTGTATACTCTTATATTCTGTGATCCCCGCTGTAATGTCTGTATACTCTTATATTCTGTGATCCCGGCTGTAATATCTGTATACTCTTATATTCTGTGATCCCTGGCTGTAATGTCTGTATACTCTTATATTCTGTGATCCTGGCTGCAATGTCTGTATACTCTTATATTCTGTGATCCCGGCTGTAATGTTGTATACTCTTATATTCTGTGATCCCCGGCTGTAATGTCTGTATACTCATATTCTGTGATCCCTGGCTGCAATGTCTGTATATCTTATATTCTGTGATCCCTGGCTGTAATGCTTGTATACTCTTATATTCTGTGATTCTCGGCTGTAATGTCTGTATACTCTTATATTCTGTGATCCCCGGCTGTAATGTCTGTATACTCTTATATTCTGTGATCCCAGGTGTAATGTCTGTATACTCTTATATTCTGTGATCCCCAGCTGTAATGTCTGTATACACTTATATTCTGTGATCCCCGGCTGTAATGTCTGTATACTCTTATATTCTGTGATCCCCGGCTGTAATGTCTGTATACTCTTATATTCTGTGATCCCCGGCGTAATGTCTGTATATTCTTATATTCTGTGATCCCGCTGTAATGTCTGTATACACTTATATTCTGTGATCCCCAGCTGTAATGTCTGTATATCTCTTATATTCTGTGATCCCCAGCTGTAATGTTTGTATACTCTTAAATTCTGTGATCCCCGGCTGTAATGTCTATATCCTTATATTCTGATGATCCCCAGCTGTAATGTCTGTATATCTTATATTCTGTGATCCCCGCTGCAATGTCTTGTATACTCATATTCTGTGATCCCCAGCTGCAATGTCTGTATATCTTATATTCTGTGATCCCCGGCTGTAATGTTTGTATACTCTTATATTCTGTGATCCCCGGCTGTATGTTTGTATACTCTTATATTATGTGATCCCCGCTGTAATGTCTGTATACTTTTATTTCTGTGATCTGGCTGTAATTCTGTATCCTCTAATTGGATCCTGGCTGCAATGTCTGTATACTTTATATCTGGGTCCAGCTGTAATCTGAAACATTATTTCTGTGACACAGCTTAATTTGGTATAGCTTATATTCTGTGATCCCGGCTGTAATGTCTGTATACTCTTATATTCTGTGATCCCCGGCTGCAATGTCTGTATATCCTTATATTCTGTGATCCCCGGCTGTAATGTTTGTATACTCTTATATTCTGTGATCCCCCCGGCTGTAATGTCTGTATATCCTTATATTCTGTGATCCCCGGCTGTAATGTTTGTATACTCTTATATTCTGTGATCCCCAGCTGTAATGTCTGTGTACTCTCTTACTTCCTCCCCTGCCCAGAGGCTGTGGTAAATCCAACCTATTCCTGCATGGTCGGCCACATACATTTCACAGGGAGAAATGTATAAAAATAAAAAAATTTTTAACACAATCAATTGTGGAACTTATTTTTACTCTAAGATTTATTAATTAAAATGTACACTTATTTGTGGCACAACCCATTTTTTATGAAAATAAATGTTCCAGTATTAAAAATCTGAATATTTCAGAGCATATCAACAGTATGTGGAAAATTAAACATTACCTGGTCCAGCGAAATTGCGCAGGGGATCATCCCCCATGACCCAGCCATTGTGAGCCATGAAGTAGCAGCCTTTGTCGGGCTGGTGCATGAACAGCTCCTCCTCTTCTAGGGTCATTTTTCCGAATGGGAAAGTAAAATAACTAAAAAAAAAATGATTTTCACAGTAAGATAACTTAGTAGACTCCCGGGCTACACGACAGCTTCTGTGACTGACACAAAAAAAGTGGGACTTTACACACCTGTCACGCTTTGGAGGTGAAACAATCAGGAAACCAGATGGTGAGGTGGGTGAAGGTATTCAAGGGGAGCTAATCTGACCCTTATACTGGGGGTCCCGAATCTAAGCTGCAAAATGGTGACAGTTTGTAATATACATCCTGTCAGCATTTTGCATAGTCACCAAGATGTCACTATTTGCATCTGGAGAAGAACAACCAGGGGGCGTACTGTGTGTTGGAGCTGCATGTAAATACAGAACTGGACATTACGCCCAGACTCCTCCAAACAGCCCCCCTAGTCTACAGCATGCCTGGCCACCCCCACACTGCTACAAGCCCACCGCAACCCCTAATGTGACCACCCTCCCCCATTCAACACAGTGTTTCCCTGCTCCACTGGCACAAATCTGCAGCTGTGTGAAGTAGATTGTGTCAGTGCAGGAGGGGACTGCTGAATGTAAAGCAATACAGTGTGTGCGCTCACCTCTTTGGCTGCGCTGTGCGATGGAGCCCAGGACCACAGCTGCCGGCTCTCTGTGCATAGACATGATCGGCTTCACTGCACACAGAGCTTGTCCTGTCTATACCGCAGCCGCCGGCTCTCTAAAGCCTGGAGCCGGTCCTGTCTATACCGCAGCTGCCAACTTCTATGCCTGGAGCCGGTCCTGTCTATACTGCAGCTGCCAACTTCTATGCCTGGAGCCGGTCCTGTCTATACTGCAGCTGCCAACTTCTATGCCTGGAGCCGGTCCTGTCTATACTGCAGCCGCCGGCTCTCTATGCCCTGTAGCCGGTCCTGTCTATACTGCAGCCGCCGGCTCTCTATGCCCTGTAGCCGGTCCTGTCTATACTGCAGCTGCCAACTTCTATGCCTGGAGCCGGTCCTGTCTATACTGCAGCTGCCAACTTCTATGCCTGGAGCCGGTCCTGTCTATACTGCAGCTGCCGGCTCTCTATGCCTGGATCTGGTCCTGTCTATACCGCAGCTGCCGGCTCTCTATGCCTGGAGCCGGTCCTATCTATACTGCAGCTGCCAGCTTCTATGCCCTGGAGTCGGTCCTGTCTATACCGCAGCTGCCAGCTTCTATGCCCTGGAGCCGGTCCTGTGTATACCGCAGCTGCCGCCTCTCTATGCTCTGGAGCTGGTCATGTCTATACTGCAGCTGACGGCTCTCTATGCCCTGGAGCCGGTCCTGTCTATACCGCAGCTGCCAACTTCTATGCCTAGAGCCGGTCTTGTCTATACTGCAGCTGCCGGCTCTCTATGCCTTGGAGCCGGTCCTGTGTATACCGCAGCCGCTGACTCTCTATGCTCTGGAGTCAGTCCTGTCTATACTGCAGCTGCCGGCTCTCTATGCCTGGAGCCGGTCCTGTGTATACCGCAGCTGCCGCCTCTCTATGCTCTGGAGCCGGTCCTGTCTATACTGCAGCCTCCGGCTCTCTATGCCCTGGAGCCGGTCCTGTCTATACTGCAGCTGCTGGCTCTCTATGCCCTGGAGCCGGTCCTGTCTATACTGCAGCTGCCGGCTCTCTATGCCCTGGAGCCGGTCCTGTCTATACTGCAGCTGCTGGCTCTCTATGCCCTGGAGCCGGTCCTGTCTATACTGCAGCTGCTGGCTCTCTATGCTCTGGAGCTGGTCATGTCTATACTGCAGCTGACGGCTCTCTATGCCCTGGAGCCGGTCCTGTCTATACCGCAGCTGCCAACTTCTATGCCTAGAGCCGGTCTTGTCTATACTGCAGCTGCCGGCTCTCTATGCCTTGGAGCCGGTCCTGTGTATACCGCAGCCGCTGACTCTCTATGCTCTGGAGTCAGTCCTGTCTATACTGCAGCTGCCGGCTCTCTATGCCTGGAGCCGGTCCTGTGTATACCGCAGCTGCCGCCTCTCTATGCTCTGGAGCCGGTCCTGTCTATACTGCAGCCTCCGGCTCTCTATGCCCTGGAGCCGGTCCTGTCTATACTGCAGCTGCTGGCTCTCTATGCCCTGGAGCCGCTCCTGTCTATACCGCAGCTGCCAGATTCTATGCCCTGGAGCCGGTCCTGTGTATACCGCAGCTGCCGCCTCTCTATGCTCTGGAGCTGGTCATGTCTATACTGCAGCTACCGGCTCTCTATGCCCTAGAGTTGGTCCTGTGTATACCGCAGCTGCCGGCTCTCTATGTCCTGGAGCTGGTCCTGTGTATACCGCAGCTACCGGCTCCTATCCCTGGAGCCGGTCCTGTCTATACCGCAGCTGACGGCTCTCTATGCCCTGGAGCTGGTCATGTCTATACTGCAGCTGACGGCTCTCTATGCCCTGGAGCCGGTCCTGTCTATACTGCAGCTGCCGGCTCTCTATGCCCTGGAGCCGGTCCTGTCTATACTGCAGCTGACGGCTCTCTATGCCCTGGAGCCGGTCCTGTCTATACTGCAGCTACCGGCTCTCTATGCCCTGGAGCCGGTCCTGTCTATACTGCAGCTACCGGCTCTCTATGCCCTGGAGCCGCTCCTGTCTATACCGCAGCTACCGGATCTCTATGCCCTGGAGCCGGTCCTGTCTATACTGCAGCTACCGGCTCTCTATGCCCTGGAGCCGGTCCTGTCTATACTGCAGCTACCGGCTCTCTATGCCCTGGAGCCGCTCCTGTCTATACTGCAGCTACCGGCTCTCTATGCCCTGGAGCCGCTCCTGTCTATACTGCAGCTGACGGCTCTCTATGCCCTGGAGCCGGTCCTGTCTATACTGCAGCTACCGGCTCTCTATGCCCTGGAGCCGCTCCTGTCTATACCGCAGCTACCGGATCTCTATGCCCTGGAGCCCCCTGTCTATACCGCAGCTGACGGCTCTCTATGCCCTGTAGCCGGTCCTGTCTATACCGCAGCTGCGGGCTCTCTATGCCCTGGAGCTGGTCCTGTCTATACTGCAGCTGCTGGCACAGTGAGGCACCACTGCGCAGGCACGAGACGTGGGAATTGTGTGGATGACATTGCGACATCATCCACTTGCACACAATCAGGAGGGCGTTGTTTACATGGAGCGGGGCGACGCTGACCGCAATCTGCCGACTCCATATGACTGAACCACGAAATTTGCATATAGTGCAGGACAGAATAAGGCTGCGTTCACACAAAGTGTAATTTTCGCGTCTTTTTACGCTTTTCCTGCAGAAGCTCATCTGCGTTTGCCTTTGCCGGCAAAGTGAATGGAAATTCACTTTGGCCGTTCAGACGCTGAGCTCTTTTTGGATGCTTATATGGGAGAAAGCACGTGCATAAAAGAATACCTTGTGAATTATTTGCGCACAAAAGCATCGTTCAGACAATGCCTAATCCAGCGCCTATAATCTCGGGAACAAGGGGAAGTGATGTCACATGGGGGGAGGAAGAATCCTGTGTTCCTCCCCGTGTGACATGTCGGTGCTGTAGTTTCGCTTTTGCAGCGTATCTACATACACTGCGAAAGCGAAATAAAAGTGAACAAAAGGTATTAAAAATAAAAAAATAAAATACCGTACCTCTTTGCTGGCTGTCTCGGGTCCCGAGGGGAAGATGTCCAATTGCTGCAAGGACCTTAATCATCTGATTGTCCGGAAGCGATCAGCTGATGTGTCACGTGACATCATCGGCTGATTGTGACATGACATCGTCAGCTGATCAGTTTACACCACCCGCCAGTTTTGGTGGGCGATTTAAACCGATCAGCTGATACTATCGCGTGACACATCGGTTTGCCGCCGGCCGGTCAGCTGATTCAGGTCCTGCAGTGAACGGACGTGGACTGCCTTGCATCCCGGGACCTCGGCGGAGAGGTCAGCATTCTATTTTTTTCTAATACCCATTGCTTTTTTTTTGTTTTTATGGTGTTCACTGTGCAGACAAATATAACCAGGTAATAAGTTTTATGTTTTATTTGCATTTTTTGGGGGTTAAGTGAGGCGACCAAAAATAATGACAATCCTGGCATTTTAAACTTTTCTTTACAGTGTTTAGTTTGATAAATCTGACTTTCATGGGATCTGCTTATTTTGTATCTTTATTTTTGAATGGTGAAATGGAGGATGATCATAATCATCTCTTTATATATATTTTCTGTCTGTATTGTGCGGGTCTCACGTCTTATAGTGATTGGCAGAGACACACTTGTGCTGTGAGTGACAGCAGCACAGTTTTGGATCTGTGACATGCGGGAATAGACGAGAGAGAAAATGACTGAGCAAAACTATTAATGGAATCAATATTGTTACTGGAACTTGAAATGCATCAGTGAGAGCCAAAGAGATCAATAATAAGATCCATAAATGGAGACCTAAATTACATGTAGCATTAGCAGCAGCCTTGTTTTGTAGCATCTGGTGTAAGTGTAAGTGGATGAATGCTGTGTCTCGCAAGTGTCTCGCATAAGTCACCTGGCTTGGCCAACTTTCTTCATGGGAGTGTGAGCTGACTGTGTTTCTGTGGAGCTCGACGCTTCCTGCTGGGTGACTCATGTGAGATGCATGCGAGACACTAACATGCAGCATGGCATAGTGTGTCTCTGCCCTAACACACAGATTCCAAACGATCACATTTAATAGGTGTTACCTGGTGACAATAGGATCCTTCCTCGTTACGGCTCCAAGCTTCGGACCTTGATTTGCTAAACGTTCATAAGTCATGGTCCCCAGAATACAATTCACTGCCTAAATGCAAGAAGACATGAAACAAAATGTGAAAAATGCACTCCAAGACGCTATAAGGGGGCAGCCCAGCTCTGATTATGGTCTATATGCCCTGATAGGAGTGGAAAGAGTTTGCTGAGCTGTAATGCACCGAGCATCTGTATAACATATACCACACTAGAACACGGGTAAGAAAGCAGCAGTATAAGGGTTCACTCACACTGGAGGATAACTTGGAAGAGTCAATGTGAGAAAAAAGGGTTGCACTCAGACCAAGTTATTCAATGAGGCAAATCAGATCTGCAATTTTTTTATCAGCTGAAATATATCCCAGTTCGATCACATGCAGCAAACTAAATGGATTGCACTCATCACACACTTCTCTGGATGAACATGGGACACAAATTTCATACGCCAGTGTGAGCAAACCCTTAATATGGAGATCTTATTGGTGAAACTGCAAAAAGTCTGGTCTAATCCTATATATTTGCTTATGGCAAAACTTGACTGACATTGCAGTATTGATCCACGGCATCCAGCACATGTACACACAGAGTTATAGACTTTACATCAATCGCTGGTGACAAATGTAGCGTAGACATATATACACCAGCTGGAATTTACATGTTGGTGCTGCGTTTATTTC
The DNA here is from genome assembly GCA_033576535.1 of Allobates femoralis. Lineage (NCBI taxonomy): Eukaryota > Metazoa > Chordata > Amphibia > Anura > Aromobatidae > Allobates > Allobates femoralis. Next base: position 131,514,056 of record JARQOC010000007.1, read on the forward strand.
TATTGACATGCTTACCATAAGGTAGGAAAAAAACAAAAAAAAAGGGTCAGGTCATGAAGGTTACTATAATGAGGGATATAACTAGTCTGTCCAATGATATCCCAGGACGGCTTCTCCCCGGTCTGCACCGGGTGATTTACTGGACTCTCCCTATGCACATACATGAGAGAATCGGTATAAGCAAGATAGACGGCACTCACTGGGCTCATCAGAGCAGCTTTTTATTTCTCATTCCTAGATTACATCGGTCAGGGACAGGAGTGGGTGGGGACAATGGCTCATCATTTTGCGTGGAATGCGCTTCAACAGGTCCTATGCTCAGGCATAGGGCTTTGAGCTAGGAAACGTTGAAGTGTATACTGCGCAAAACAGTGAGCCATTGTCCACCATCTCACTACCCCTCCCTGCACCGATGTAATCTATGGACAGAAACAAAAATCTGCAGTGATGAACCCGGTGAATACCTCTATCTTTGCTTATACCGATTGCTTCTACTCTGATTACTCTGAGACGTGCACCACCGGCAACAAGTGACACCCGCAGGCTATACGGACAAGACTTGCTGTCCAGATGGGTATGTTTAATTCTGGTGTTTGGCATCTTCTATATTTGGACTTACATACATGACAGAAACCTGTCAATCATTTTGAGTGGGGCGGACGAGCATCAGAACTACAGGGAGACGTGACCAGTCCAATGACATCAGAGGCCGGCTTCTGCCCACTCCGCACCAAGTGATTCAGTGGTCTCTCTCCTGTACATGCTTTAGCGAGACCTGTCAATTACTTGGAATACGGAATATAGGGAGAGACGCGACTAGTCCGTCTGATGGCATCCCCAGATAGCTTCTCTGGCAGCTAATGACAGGTTCCTTTTAAGATTATTAAGCAACTCTATGGAGCATGCTGCCATCTGTAAGGAGACCTGTTCATGGTGGAAGTTCATCTGTCGGTGCTTCTCAGCATTCAGTTCTTCGAGCCTCTTACGGAACCAGTTGCAGCATTCTTCTATAGCTGCAGGCCCATTACTGAAAGAAACAATAATAATCAGAAAGAAAGGTACAAATCAGTCTGACTGAGCATGATATGTCTGTCTATAAGAAAAAAACAACCCCTACCTGTTTGGTATGAATGTACTGAGAGCCGTGTCCATATCCACGGTGCTTCCGAAGCGTCTATACTCGGGGTCCTGGACAATCACTAGCTGCTTCTTATCAGATTTTGCTCCCTGCTTCTGGGCACCTGAAATACAAGTCTGTAAAGCACTGATCGGTGTTGTGGGGGGTGTGATTGAGTACGGTTTTGCTCTGTATACATTATGTAGGTGATTTACGTAGCCTCCTTACCACCAGAGGACAGCAGGGCTCGGAACTGATCCACGGCTTTAGCCACATTGACTTGGTAAAATTCCCAGAGTTTGATTTTCGGATATATCTCCTCCCATATGATGCCACGGATATTCTGCAGGAAGAATAACAGAAATGAGTGAGTGACGGCATATCAGAAAATTGTGGTCTGTTTACTACCAGGTGATAGACACCAGTGGCATAACTTGAAGCTCATGGGCCCCAGTGCAAAAGCTTCAACGGGGCCCCCAATTATTGCAAGTCTTTATTAGCTTTGGTCTTTTTCTATAGGCCAAATGGACACTTGGGGCCCCCAAGGCTCCAGGGCCCCGATGCGATCACAACCCTTGCACCTGTTGTAGTTACGCCCCTGATACACACATTTTTTCCCATTGCATTACATGATGTGAATATTCCTTTGGAGTTTACACACAATCTCCTTATCTCACTTTTATTCCAAAATCCACACCTAATATATCAATATTTCATGCTCAGATAACCTAATGCATTGTCACTGAGTACAATCTTACTCAGCAAGGCATGAATATTATATCACATCGATAATCACACATCCCCAAACAGGAGTTTCCAAAGAGCTGAAAGCTTGATGTCTGTGGACTAGTGACCTCCCAGCACCGGAACATCACATTTATCAGATTAGGCCACTCTACAAGTTCAATGATTCATGGATCATTTTTCTTTACCTATGTTTTAAAACAGAAGAATTGTGCTCAGTGAACAGCAATTGGCTATTGTGCCCAGAATCAGAAAACACGGCTGTCTTATGCCCCTGCTTGATGTAGGGGCATATCTTGGGGGATAGCATTTGCCCCTGGTACAGCCATCAAAGGGGCACCATCGGGCCATTGATGTGGCAGTCCAAGGTCTGTCCCTGGCAGGTGCATTTTGCTGCACCAGAACTGGGATTCAGGTGCTCTTTGTGTCAAGTGTTAAACCTGCTCCCAGTGATGGACTATACTCGCCCTTTTCAGATGCGAGTACAATGGAAGCCTGACCATCTTCACTGTTCAGAATTCTGCAGTCACCTACAGTCACTGCACACTTTCATCACCAACCTTGCTGTGATCCGGCATTTGCGGTAGGTCAAAGAACTGCAGCTAGCAGTGTTTTTTTGACCTGCCACAAGTGCCAGATTGCGGCAAAAAACGCATTTGCCACCAGTCCCATAGAGAATGAATGGGGCTTACCGCAAGTGTGCCGCAAGTGTAGCAGATGCGGTAAATCAGCCTGATCTGCCGCAAATCAGCAAAACCGCGGATGTGAAAGGGGCATAAGGTACAGGGCTTTTCCACAGTTGAACGAGCTAAAGCTGAAGATTTCTGTCTTGCTTTCCACCATCTCCCTATCTTCTAGTACTTTGGTTATAGTCCTAAACAAGAGGGCGTCAGCGACTATATGCCAAGTGGCCATTACCAGTTACAAAGTCAGTAACTCACTTTAAAATAGAAAATAAAACTCTTTCTTGGACATAAAACCTATACTAGGCTGTGACGCTTCGATCACTGTGACCTACATTTAGCTGCTGGTCATTCTGAATTAATGCTGGGAGCCCCCGGGGAGCACACTTTCCATCCGCCACATTGCAGGTCAGGTGCCACAGGGCTCTGTCCAGGAGCCACGCCGGCTTCAGGTGTGGGGAGTTCACCAGGTTGTATCCGCACTCCGGGTGCTGCTGGATCCATTTACTGTTAGAAGCTGTTGACAAAAGGAGGGAAATTAGGTCAGGGACACTGAGCAACTGGTAGGGAAAAAATCCACATAGATGGATTTCAATTGATGTATGCTGCATATCTGTGTAATAGTTATCATGCAGTGAGGAATGAATGAAGGGATGAAGCTGATCCTCCTGCTATCCTGATCACCAAGAGATAGCATCCTCATTCACCGGGTTCACAATAAGGAAGAGAGGGTACATATTGGGTTACATGGTCCCAAAGATACAAGTCCATGCAGGAGATCACAGGGGGGGTGAGTATAGAGCCGTCTATCTCATTAAAATTACTTCACTAAAGGTATGTGCACACAATCCGGAGGCATGTTGGATGCAGTGTCTCTGGACCTGCAGGGAGACTGCAGCCGCCCTGTACACATGATCTGCGGTGGGTGCAGGGCAGCTTCTCCTGTAGGCACCTGATGGTTATTTCTTCCAACTGGACAGCAATAAATTAAGGGTGCATACTCACGATCAGGGAACACAGCATCTTGGACACAACATCTTGCCGAGCCGTCCAAAATGCTGCATTGAACAGTACCAGCATAGTGGATGGGATTTCAAGAAATCCCATGCTCACTGTGCTTCTCCCTTCTGCAGCGTGTTTTCAGCTGCGGTGCAGGTTGCCGGACTCCCGCATCTTCGCAGCATGTTAATTTCATGTTGCGGAGTCGGGAGCGATCTCCAGCGAGTGAATACAGGGAGAAGCCGCCCTGCACCAACATAGATCGTGGGTACAGGGCGGCTGCGGTCTCCCTGCGTTCACCCGCAGGTTCCTGCAGGTCCGGAGGCTCTGTATCCAACACACAGTGCCTCCGGATTGTGTGCACACAGCCTTACATGCTGCAGAGATACGGAAGTCCGGAAACCTGCACCGCAGCCAGAAACATGCTACGGTCGGATGAAGCATAGTAAGCATGGGCTTTCTACAAATCCCATCCACTATGCTGGTACTACACAATGCAGCGTTTTGGATGCAGTGTCTTGCCGCTGCGTCCAAAATGCTGCTTTTACAAATTGTGAGCACATACCCTAAGGCTATGTGCACACTGTGCTTATTTTTTTGGGCTGCTACACAAATGCAGCAGTCTATAAACAAAAGCAGCACAAACCTATTGCATTTGTGCTGCATTTGTGATTAAAATAACCTTTATCTTTGGAAAAAAAAACTTCTAGTAGGAGTTGCAATATCCCGGATCAATAAAGCTTCACAGCCCCAAATAACATCCATCGGGGTTTGATTAATTAGCTACACCAGAAATCTCAGAAATCGCATGCTCGCTGACTGCCAGCTTTCAATTGTGGGCTAAGTGCCTTGGAATAGGCATCAGTCCAACAATCAAACCCTGGATGGCGTAAATCCGGTAATTTATGAAGTTGGCGAAAGGAATGACCATGCACACACCCATATGGAGGAATAGTAGTCTCCCGGAGATACAAAAAATAGGGTCCATAAGAGTGTGGATAGACAAAGGAATAACCTGTATGGCACACATATTGGAGAATGGTGACGTTAAGCCATTCCTGCAGTTGCAGAATGAGTTTCTACTGCCGAGCACGGAATGGTTACACTATGAACAGGTTAGGCATGCGATTAAAACCCAGAGAGCTACGCGGCCTATGGTGGTGGAGACGGATCTGGTTCTCAGTTATGTCTGTCAAGAGGGGAATACCAGAGGAGTAATCTCGGGCACGTATAAAGATCTTATGCATACATTTCTGTTACAGTTCCCACTGAAGGCCAGGGGAAAATGGGAGGAAGACATAGGCCCCATACAGGATGAGGTATGGGAGACCATACTGGAATACATCCCGAAACTTTCCATGAGCGAACCTGCGAGATTATCACACATTTATGTGGTCCATAGGGTGTATAGATCGCCACTAAGATTATATAAAATGGGACTGCGGGAGTCTTCTGCGTGCCCGAGATGTGGAAATGATGAAGCGGGTATATTCCACATGATGTGGGAATGCTCCAGGCTATCATCATTCTGGTCAGGAGTAATAGGCATGATCGAAGGGGCGTATGGGTGTGAGGTCTCTGGGGATGCTATTACGTGCTTATTGGGATATGTGGAGGAAATCTCAACTACGTCCAGTGCCAAACTTGCCATAGCCAGACTTCTGTACTGTGCCAGGAAATTAATTGCGAGACATTGGACTGGGGTTGATCCTCCGACTACTGCTGAATATTCTAATAGGGTGGAGTATATCCTGCAATTGGAAAGAGGTATCTATGAGAAGAGAGGGTCGCAGTCCATGCATGAGATGATATGGGGGCCATGGATCCAATTTAAAGGACTATAAGATACTAGTTAACACTTGGGACACATGGCTTTGCCTGGTGGACTTCTGATGGGTGGGAGAAGAGGTGTAGAGGAGAGTAAACGGTGTCATTTTGCTGTGCAAGAATGCAAAGGACTGTACTGCTGTCAGGGAGGGTGGGGAGGGGGAGGGTAGGGGGGTGTTCAACATTGTTGTAGGTGCAGTGGGATATATTGTGTTGTACTGTGTGATTTACATATGTTATATCTGTTATGATGATTGATTACAATATATCAATAAAAATGTATTTGATTTAAAAAAAAAAAAAATTTATGAAGTTGGCACCACAAGGCTTACCCTGTTTTCGCATTATAGTACCATGGTGGAGAATATAGGTTACATTACTTTTATGGCATTTGGGGCATCTTTAGCTTCTGCTGAACTAAGGGCTGTGCATCAGAATTGTGAAGGAAGGCAAACCGGTGAAAGTGTTTTTATGCCATTTTTAGTTTTTTCATAAAGGTTGGATGGGTGGAGGAATCGTGGCATGTACCATCATTTATCCTGGCATTGCCACAGATGATGTACAGACATTATCAGACTTATACAAACATTTAAGACCAAGAGAGTTTATGGTTGAACGTTGCATTATTATTACAGTGTATAGAGCCAGGCTCACTGTGTCCCCAGCCTTTAATTTTTTATACTAATTAAATGTATATGAAGTGTTACATTTGTTCAGCAGTAAAGTCTTAGAAAGCTGCTGGCACTCGATGAGCATGCGCCAGTCTTGCCCCTCACCCGTGTGGTTATACACCACGTCGGTGATGCTCAGCATGTTCCACTCCGTCCTCATCTTCTCCACCAGTCTCCCGACATCGCTCCAGTTATAGGTCGTCCCTTTTCTGGAGAAGTCTGGATTTAGCTGAAGTTGGTCAGCCAATGAATAACAAGATCGAGACTTTCCCAGGGTCTGCAGGGGTGTAAAATGCACCATATTGTAGCCTATAAAATAGAAAATACATGAGCTACACTGAGAATGGAAAGGATTGCCAATATCATACCAGACAGTGTGGTATCGGTGTTACCTGACTCCTTGGCCACCCTCAGTCTGTCCTCCCATTCATCAAACGGCCCAGACATTTGGAAAGGAAAGTCTGAATTGTGATACAATCCAAGGCAAGAACACGGTTGTCGGTTCCAACCCTCAGTACCGGATTCACTACAATGTATCCTTCACCGCTCTTCTGTTTCCTGCAGTGGAAACAATAAACTGTGACAACACCCTGGAAACTGCATAATGTATGGGGTACAGATAGCAGAGCTAATATAATAACAATTATTATTATTATCATTATATTTATATAGCCCCCACATATCTGCAGCGCTATCTACTTACATAATCGGTTTATCCCATCTGTCATCAACGTCCCGGCGTCAGGTTGTCCTCCTATCACCACTGGTGAGTGGGCAAATATGGCACCCAATGCTACATTGCGCAGTACCGCCAGCAATGCAGCAGCTGCCCGCAACTGTCGCCACCCAAAAGCACTGCCACATATCACCACCACCTGAGTAAAGTGCGCATGCGCATACCCAGAGGCATGCACACTTACTCACGATGCCGCCATCTTGGCTCCTGGGTATGCAAAGATTGTGGCGGCATGACCCGGCGCACATATACGCACCTACTCACACTGCCGCCATCTTTGGACACCACAGGGGAAGCCAGAGCTCAAGCGGGGAAAGACAAAGCAAAGATGGTCGAGCACACGGGGAGTGGGGGGGGAAGCGGTTTAGTGCAACAAGTGGGGTAGAGACAGCGCACAGGGGGACAGAGACAGTGCGCACAGTGGGACAGAGACAGAGCGCACAGGGGGACAGAGCGCACAGGGGGACAGAGCGCACAGGGGGACAGAGACAGAGCGCACAGGGGGACAAAGGACAGAGCAAACAGCGAAACAGAGACAGATCGCACAGCGGGACAGAGACAGATCGCACAGCGGGACAGAGACAGAGCGCACAGGGGACAGAGACAGATCGCACAGCAGGGACAGAGACAGATCGCACAGCAGGACAGGGGACAGAGCGGGGAAGACAGCACACAGGGGAAACAGAGAGCACATAGGGGGAGAGACAACCAATGGGGAAGAGAGGGGCACAAGGGATGAGAAGAGCACAGGGTGCAGAGACAGCGCACAGGGGGCAGACAGGCACAAGGAGGGCAGAGAGTGTGCAAGGGGGGAAGAGAACGTGCACACAGGGGGAAGAGAGAGCGCAAAGGGGGAAGAGACAGGCAGAAGGGGAAGAGAGTGCACAGGAGGGGCAGAAGAAAGCACACAGGGGGAAGAGAGAGCGACATGGGGGAAGAGATGCCACAGGGGGCAGAGGAGCTTACAGGGGGATGGAGAAGGTGGCAGGGCAGGAGAGAGGACAAGGGGGAGAGAGAGTGCACAAGGTGAGAGAGGGAGTGTACAGGGGGAGGGTGCGAGGTGCACAGAGGAGGAGAGAGCATACAGGGAGGACACAGCAGAAAGGAAGAGGGAAAATACGAGGATAGAAGACAGACAGGGGGGAAAGAGACAGCACACGGGTGGAGCGAGGGAGCGCACAGGGGGAGACAGCACTCAGGGGGAAAGTGCAGGGGGAGAGAGACAGCGCACAGGGAGGAGACAAGTCAAAGGACAGAGCACAGAGGGCAGAAGATAGCACAGGGGGGAAAGAGACAGCACACAGAGGGTAGAGAGAAGCAGACAGGAAGGAGAGCGCACATGCTAAGAGAGATGGCTGCCGCTCCCAGTGCTGCAGAGCCTGCCCCCATCGTGACATCACTGCCCTCCAAATGCAATAGCATCAGTCACCCATCTAGCCTATAATATAATGCTGACCACGTCCTTCTGTCCAAAGCCGGTATGGCCGATGTGTGTGCAGCGCTATGTTTACGTTGTAATTGAATTCTTCAATAAAATGTCACTGGAGTCAGCGCATGCGCATACCGTGAGCTCTGGCGCCATTGTATTGAAGACCCTGTCTCTGCAAATATCACCAGCTTGTTTCAGATGATATTTGCAGGGCACAGTGTCTTCAAGAAAATGGCGCTGGAGATCGCAGTATGTGCATGCGCTGACTCTGGTGACGTTTTATTGAAAAGTTCAAGTGCACAATGTGAACATTGCACAACCTCTGGCCACAGGGATAATGGCGGCAGCTACAGCGCAATATATAAATAAGAGAAGAATAGACTAAGAAAAGATACACACCACACCAAGTCCCACCCCAACAAGGCAATGTTAAGAAAGACAGCAAAAATGTGGTTTACAGAGAAGTTTTGCACAATAAATACATTTCGTTCCCAGATAATGCTTGAATAAAATTAAAAACATGCCCCAAAAATATATGCCCCTATCGGGCATAGAACGGGTTCAATTGGCTATTATACTATGTCACACTTAGTTGGACGTTCTGGAATATTGCGCTACTTTACTCTTAGCACTATAATGTTTTTAAGGGTTTGTCCTCTCCACTAGTGTAATATATAGATCATAAGTATCAGATTGTCAGGATCTGGTGTCGGCACAAGGTAAACAGTGTTTAGTGTTTGCTTCCCTCCTATTCACTTTAATGAAGTTGAGATATGTATTTGTATTCAGCTCCCTGTACTCTGATACTCTAATATCACTATATAATATCCTGAGTGACCAATTGCCTCCAGAAGTCACCAAATTAGTAAACTGAGTTCACCTCTGTGTAATTTATTCTCATTTATTCTCATTATAACTACAGCTGTTCTGTGAAGGCTTCGGAGGTTTGTTTGAGAACATTAGGATCAAACAGCATCATGAAAACCAAGGAACACACCAGACAGGTCAGGGATAAGGTTGTGGAGAATTGGAAAGCAGAGTTAGGTTATAAAAAATAGCCCAAAGTCTGAACATCTCACAGAGCACTGATCAATCCATCATCCAAAAATGAAAGGAACATGGCACAACTGCAAACCTACCAATATATGGCCGTTAACCGTCCTAAACTGTCACACCAAGCAAGGAGAGGACTAATTAGAGAAGCAGCCAAGAGGTCCAGGTCCAGGTCCACAGCTCATAGATCCACAGCTCGGGTGGGCAAACCTGTCCACAGGACAACTAGTGTTCGTATACTCCACAAATCTGCCCTTTTATAGAGGAGTAGCAAAAAAAAAGCCATTTTTGAAAGCAAGAAACCATAAAGAAGTCCTATTTTCAGTATCCAAAAAGTCATGTAGGGGACACAGAAAGCATGTGGAAGAAGGTGCTCTAAACATCTCACCAAAAATGGAAGACGTACAGAACAACTGTAAACCTACTAGGACATGGCCGTTCACCTACACGCTCATACCAAGCAAGGAGAGCAGTAATTACAGAAGAAGCCAAGAGGCCGATGGTCATTTTGGAGGAGTGGCAATAATAAATTCATTTTTTAAAGCAAGACATAAGTGTCATTTGCAGTTTGCAAAAAGCCATATAGGGGACACATCTTGCATGTGGAAGAAGGTGATCTGGTTAGATGAGACCAATGTAGAAAGAACTTTTGGGCAAAATGCAGCGGGAGACGTGCGGGGGTCTGCGGGTGGCAAAAGTCGGATGGCTGGAGGCGAGCAGTGGAAGGCGTGCGGGGGTTTGCGGGCAGCAGGAGGCGTGCAGTGGTCTCCGGGTGGCAAAAGTCGGACGGCTGGAGTCGAGCAGTGGAAGGCATGTAGGGGGTCTGTGGCGGGAGGCGTGCGGGGATCTGCGGGCGGCAGAAGGTGGGAGATATGTGGTGGTGTGCAGGCGGCTGGAGGCGTGCGGGTGTCTGTGGGTGGCAGAAGGTAGGAGGCATGCGGTGGTCTGCGGGAGGTGGGAGACGTGTGGAGGTCTGCTAGCGGTTGGAGGCATGTGGGGGTCTGCGGGTGGCAGGAGATAGGAGGCATGTGGTGGTCTGCGGGCGGTGGTCTGCGGGCGCCAGGAGGTGGGAGGCATGTGGTGGTCTACGGGTGGTGGAAGGAGTGCGGGGGTCTGTGGGCGTCGTATCCAGCGTTGGTTTCGTTTGTCGGTTTTGCCCCAGCGGTCGCCATATTTGGACACCCATCACTAGGGTGTCCAAATATGGCAACTGGAATTTGAACTTGCCTCTGGCCAATCAGAGGAAAAGAGGACGCAATTACGGCAGAAGTGCATGACGGACACTACAAGATAAGTATTATAATAGAAGAGCAAAAAAGATCATTTTATGTCTGAACAATGACCTTTCAGATATATCAGAGCTTTAAAGGAACATTAAACCTACAATAATAAAAATAATATTATAAAAGCTGCAAGTGTATATAGGATTTTCTGAATAAAGTCTGCTAGAAACCTTACAGAGGACAGGGGCATTAATTTGCTAAAGATCAGACTACAGATTGTTTTTGCAGATGTGGCTGTGGGGGAGGTCTCCGGCTTCAGCCAATGTCCCTATCGTCAGAGACAGGTCCGGTGTGAGCTTTATGAGAAGTGTAAGGAACCAAATCATTGATCTTGGTTATGCTTAAAATAATTTTTATATACCATATTTATTACAATTCAACAGGAAAAAGAGTCAAAGCAGAAGAGGATATTGAGGGAATGGTCTGCTGGCGTAGAGCTTTTTTTTTACATTTAGGCCCCGGTGTATTAAGACTGGCTTTTGGCACTCCACTTCTGATGTAGAGTACACTGAAGTCAGATATGCCAAATATATTGAGAAGTGTGTGACTCTTAAAGGGGTACTCCGAGAAATGTAATAAAATAAAGAACTAAAATTAAGTACATTTAAATAGTACAAATTTTACTAAATACCTTCATTACGCAAAACTGTAGCAAAAAGTTAATCTTTAGTTAGTGCCTGATGAGAATTTGAAATCTGTCAGCTCCCAGCAGTTTCCCAGCCGTCCACGGTCTTAGGATGTGCTGCGTAAAGACGTCTGCTGGAGAAAGACTCCAGAGAAAGCAGCGTCCTGTCATGTAAAGACTCCAGAGAGAGAAGCGTCCTGTCAGGTAAAGACTCCAGAGAGAGCAGCGTCCTGTCAGGTAAAGACTCCAGGGAGAGCAGCGTCCTGTCAGGTAAAAACTCCAGAGAGAGCAGCGTCCTGTCATGTAAAGACTCCAGAGACAGCAACGTCCTGTCAGGTAAAGACTCCAGAGAGAGCAGCGTCCTGTCAGGCAAAGACTCCAGAGAGAGCAGCGTCCTGTCAGGTAAAGACTCCAGAGAGAGCAGCGTCCTGTCAGGTAAAGACTCCAGAGAGAGCAGGGTCCTGTCAGGTAAAGACTCCAGAGAGAGCAGCATCCTGTCAGGTAAAGACTCCAGAGAGAGCAGCGTCCTGTCAGGTAAAGACTCCAGAGAGAGCAGCGTCCTGTCAGGCAAAGACTTCAGAGAGAGCAGCGTCCTGTCAGGCAAAGACTGCAGAGAGAGCAGCGTCCTGTCAGGTAAAGACTCCAGAGAGAGCAGCGTCCTGTCAGGTAAAGACTCCAGAGAGAGCAGGGTCCTGTCAGGTAAAGACTCCAGAGAGAGCAGCGTCCTGTCAGGTAAAGACTCCAGAGAGAGCAGCGTCCTGTCAGGTAAAGACTCCAGAGAGAGCAGCGTCCTGTCAGGTAAAGACTCCAGAGAGAGCAGCGTCCTGTCAGGTAAAGACTCCAGAGAGAGCAGCGTCCTGTCAGGTAAAGACTGCAGAGAGAGCAAGCGTTCCTGTCAGGTAAAGACTCCAGAGAGAGCAGCGTCCTGTCAGGTAAAGACTCCAGAGAGAGCAGCGTCCTGTCAGGTAAAGACTCCAGAGAGAGCAGCGTCCTGTCAGGTAAAGACTCCAGAGAGCAGCGTCCTCCTCAGGTAAAGACTCCAGAGAGAGCAGCGTCCTGTCAGGTAAAGACTGCAGAGAGTGCAGCGTCCAGTCAGTAAAGACTGCAGAGAGAGCAGCGTCCTGTCAGGTAAAGACTGCAGAGAGAGCAGCGTCCTGTCAGGTAAAGACTCCAGAGAGAGCAGCGTCCTCTCAGGTAAAGACTCCAGAGAGAGCAGCGTCCTGTCAGGTAAAGACTCCAGAGAGAGCAGCGTTCTGTCAGGTAAAGATTCCAGAGAGAACAGCGTCCTGTCAGGTAAAGACTCCAGAGAGAGCAGCGTCCTCTCAGGTAAAGACTCCAGAGAGAGCAGCGTCCTCTCAGGTAAAGACTCCAGAGAGAGCAGCGTCCTGTCAGGTAAAGACTCCAGAGAGAGCAGCGTTCTGTCAGGTAAAGATTCCAGAGAGAACAGCGTCCTGTCAGGTAAAGACTCCAGAGAGAGCAGCGTCCTGTCAGGTAAAGACTCCAGAGAGAGCAGCGTCCTGTCAGGTATCGTGAAAGCTTATTCCCCTGTTCATCGAACCTGACAGGACAAGCAGAAGACAGTTTGTATAGTTTATTCCAGTGGCTCCATGACATCCTCCTGCCCTGCAATAAACCTGGGAATCACATAAATGCTGAATCTCAGTGATCTAGAAAGGTGATCTCCTGCTTTAGTCTGCTTCTCCTTTTGTCCTGTCAGGGTCAATGAACAGAGGAATGCGCATTCCCGATATCTGACAGGACGCTGCCTGCACCCAATGTCTGTCTGTCTCCAGCAGAATCATTACATAGACTATTCTAAGATGTGGGAGGCTGGGAAACTGCTGGGAGCTGACTTTTTTCACATTCGGATAGTGCACTCATTAAATATTACCTTTTTGCTACATTTTTGCTTAATAAAGTTACATAGTAAAATCATAAATATTTAAATGTAGTTTATTTACTTTAGTTATTTCTTTTTATTACATTTCTCAGAATATCCCCTTAAAGGGAATCTATCATATAAAAAAACCTATTAACCTGCAGATATGGGGTTTGCAGTTTAGTAGCAATGACACCGTGTGGCTACCACACAGAGCCCGCCGCTGGGTGGAAATGAACTGTATTCCTCCGAGCAGGTTCAGGCTTACAGTCATTGGGTTGGTCCAGCTCAGTTTAAGTTACCGCTCAGTACATAGTGAGCTGCAGCTGTCACTGACTGACAGCCACCTCATCATTGCATCAGAAGAGTGTTGGCTGTCAGTCAGTGACAGAGGTGCGGTTACACCTGCAGCTCACTATGCCTGAGAGGTGACTGTGATTGAAATATTGATCCGACATGTTTGATTTTTGACTGCTGATCATATTGTCTGCTGGAGAAACCCATCGCTAGACATATCTGGTGACAGCTCTATAATGGAAAACACATTAGTGCTCGCCAAAACAAGCGCTCCTGTGTATGGGACAACTGGCCGAGATGGCTACAGGCCGAATGATCAGCGGCTGCTTCTAATGTGTATCGACAGTTCTGGCTTCATAGAGCCAAAGAAGAGAAGAGGTAGAGGGAAAACAAACAGATGAGAAGGTGCACGTAAATGTTTGGCCCCACCGTGATATACCGAGTGCCTGTACTTGTGTTTGAACAGTCATCTTGTGCTGACAGAGTCCCTTTAAGCTCACCATACACATTACAAGCTGTCAGCTGGACGATGTTTAAGGCTGTGTGCTCACAGTCTGGAGGAGCTGTGTGTTGGACGCGGCTCCTCCGGACCTGAGTGAAGCCGCGTGTGGCCACAGGAAACCACAGCCGCCCTGTACTCACCATGTGCGGTGGGTGTGGGGCGATCTCTGCCTGCAGTCACCCGATGTGAGACGCTTCTGACTCCGCAGATGAGTGAACATGCGGAGGAGGAGCGGGAGTGGCTGGAACCCGCACCACAGCTAAAAGATCACTGCGGTCAGGTTAGCATGGGATTTTATTGAAATCCCAGCCACTATGCTAACATTGTACTATGCAGGGTCTTGGATGCAGCGGCAAGACGCTGTGTACACTGATGGTGAGTATGCAGCCTTAGTCGATCACTGTGCCGACAGCCATCTTGGCCATCTCTCCTATACAGAGAGAGCACTTGTTTTGCTGAACGCTCCTGTTTTCTCTGTGAGAAAGCTGCCCGCTGACACTCAGTAAGTTATAGGACATATAGCACGGTGGACATCTCTCCAGACCATCAGTCGGCCAGTGCCCCATACACATTAGACTGTATGCTGAACCTGTCGACTTCACTAGGTTCAGATGACATTAGTGCTATGTGTATGGGGCCTTTAGGCTAAGTTCACACTGTGAGTTTTTGATCTGTTTTTTTTGTGATCCATTTTTTGTGTGTGTCATTTTAAACAGCAACACTCGATGTTTTTTTTCAAAAAATGCATCAAAAACACTTCATCCGTTTTTGATGCATTTTTGACTGCTACATTTTTTTCCCCATAAACAATGGTTTCAAGTGAAAAAATGGAAGAGAAAAACAGATCAATAATTGACACGCTCATTCTTTTTCTGGATGTGTTTTCTGTCCCAAAAACGGACCAGTAAAAAATGCAGAAAGTGATCCGGTTTTCATGCAAAAACGGATCACAAAAAAAAAAGTTCAAAAATACACAGTGTGAACATAGCCTTAGTGTCATTACATCCCTACAACTAGTGCTTCTAAGGCTAATTTCACATTAGCATTTGGGACGCATTCGTCTGTGTGTAGCGACGCAGACGGATGGCAGAACGGGTACTGACGGATGAGAGAGAGAGAGAAAGAGCGATTTCCATGTTGGACCACCCGTCTCCTCTTGCTGCCATCTGGATTGCAATGTGCCACAATTCAACGCTATGTAGTGTTTCAGCATGTTGCATCCCGCGGCCACATAAAAAAAACGTGGTGGGACTCAAGCACATGCAAACAAATCCCTAAAGGTACCGTCACACGTGTCAATATTGCATGCAATTACACTTGCAACTTACTGGTTGCAGTGAAATCATGGACACATTGTTCTATTTTGTTGCTGTGTACAAATGTAACAATGTGTCCATGATTTCACTGCAACCAGTAAGTTGCAAGTGTAATTGCATGCAATATTGACACGTGTGACGGTACCTTTACACACCCTGTGTCCTCATGTTAAACTTAGGGACGCAGGGCGGATCCATAGGCTGACACACTGCGATGCATGCCAACACAACGGACCCAAAAGCCAGTGTGAAATCGGCCTAAAGCCCCCTTCACACTAAGCGAGATCGCTGCTGAGTCACAAGTTTGGTGACGCAACAGCGACCTCACCAGCAATCTCGCTATGTTTGACACTTAGCAGCGACCAGGCACCGCTGTGAGATCACTGGTCGTGTCACAGTCGCCTGGACCAGTTTTTGATCGTTGGGGTACCGCTGGGCAGCATGCATCGGTGTGTTTGACAGGGACAACGACCTCAATACTACAGGTCTGAGAGACGGGGTCCCAACGACCTCAATATCATTCCGGATCATTGCCGAGTCGCTGGTGAGATCTGACTGTTTGACATCTCACCAGCGACCACATAGCGACGCACCAGCGATCCCTACCAGGTCGTATCGTCGTCGGGATCACTGGTGCGTCGCCAAGTGTGACGGTACCCTCAGGGCCACTTTACACACACCAACTTATCTGTCCAACTTCTGACCAACTTGCTGGTTGCAGTGAAATCATGGACACATTGTTCCATTTTGTGGCTGTGTACAAATGGAGCAATGTGTCCATGATTTTACTGCAACCAGCAAGTTCGTCAGAAGTTGGACAGATAAGTTGGTGTGTGTAAAGTGGCCTTAGGCTGGCTTCACACTTGCAGATGCATCTGCAGCGTTTTGCAGATGCATCTGCAAGTATCAGCATGCAGACCGCGGCCGCGGTCTGAAAGCTCTCATTCATTCCTATATGTGAAGCGTCCGCAGGCGGATGCCTGCTGACAGATCACACTCTCCCGCCCGCACCATGGACGCGACATCTCGCGTCCATGGTGCGGGCGGGAGAGTGTGATCTGTCAGCAGACATCCGCCTGTGGACGCTTCACATATAGGAATGAATGAGAG
This sequence comes from Allobates femoralis, assembly GCA_033576535.1. Taxonomy (NCBI): domain Eukaryota; kingdom Metazoa; phylum Chordata; class Amphibia; order Anura; family Aromobatidae; genus Allobates; species Allobates femoralis. The sequence goes on from JARQOC010000007.1 coordinate 131,530,327, forward strand.
CTTTCAGACCGCGGTGCGCCCTATTATAAACATAGGGGCCGCGGTCTGCATGCTGATACTTGCAGATGCATCTGCAAAACGCTGCAGATGCATCTGCAAGTGTGAAGGCAGCCTTAGTCATTTGTATTTAATGCCATGTGACAATATACTGCTCTGCTGTGCAACTCCCCTCCTCCCACTGTCCCAAATCTAATGCAAAACCTGTGAAAAACCAACAGAGCAGGCTGATCTCCAGATACTTTCCTAAGCTCAAAGGACTTTCTCAGTCTTACAACAATAGCCTTTGATTTGCATTATGTGCATATGAATCCCTCCTTACAGACAATGGTGCCTTGTAGTCACTCCGCATCAAAACAATCTACTGCAAACTTCATGTTCACTAACTATATCCTTACATCATTAGAGCATACACAGATTCTATCTAACACTAAAGACCCAATTACAAGGGCCAATAGTAAAATGAAGGTTGATCAGCAATCACTCTGGATCTACAGGACGTTCTGCAGATAGCAATCATTGTATGTGCACATGACGATTATAATAATTGGAGGTTCGGTAAATATTAAAGAGCTTTTCCACTCATAATCTGACTCCCTTAATTTTGTCCTAACTAAGGCTGCTTTCACATTACGATTTTCGGTCATCCGATTGTATCCGTTTCAAAACGGATACAATCGGATCCGAAATCGGATCCCATGTTCCCCTATGGGAATCGGATTGGATCAGATGTGCCACTATTGGCATCCGACTTTGGCACCATCCGATCCGATCCGATTTAATTACGGGCACAAAATTGCAGCCTGCTACGATTTTGTGTCCGTGACTCAAATCGGACAGCATCGGATCACTGCTGATCCGAGGCTGATCCGAGTGCCCACAACATGGGAGCCTATGGACATCGGATCCGAGTTCACCTCGGATCTGATGTCGGCTCCGTATTCCCTGTCTTTCCTGCTCATGCCTCCTCTATCTTGTTCCCTCTCCTATTCTATTCTGTGCCCCCTATTCTATTCTGTCCCCCCGCTATTCTATTCTCTCTCCCCGCTAATCTATTCTGTGCCCCCGCTCCCCTATCCTCATCTAATCCCTATCCTGTCCCCTCTTGTCTTCCCTGTCTGTAAGAAAAAAAATAAACTCCTCCTGGAGCATACATCACCTGTCACCGGCTCCCACGCTGCAGCACCATCAGGACTGAAGAGCCTGTGATGATGTCAGAGAGCCGTCAGCTGACGGTCATGTGACCGCTCTGTGACATCATCACAGGTCCTTCAGTCCTGATGGTGCTGCAACGTGGGAGCCGGTGACAGGTGATGTATGCTCCAGGAGGAGGTTTTTTTTTTTTTTTTACAACAGGGAAGACAAGGAAGAAGGGATGGATAGGATTACGCATGAGATAGAGAGAGACGGGGGCACAGAATAGAATAGGAGGGGAAAAGATGAAAGGAGGCAGCAGCAGGGAAAGACAGGGGACCGCAGGATCCACACGGATCCTGCATAGAATCGGATCGGATGGCTATTTGCCTTTCCGATTGCAGGGATCCGTGTGGATCCGTGCCTGTCCGTGGGATCCTCCTTCAAAGTCGGATCCCACGGACAGGCACTAAATCGTAGTGTGAAACCAGCCTAACACTTTCTCAATATACTTCTACTATCTACCCTGCTCCTGTAAGCTGATCTGTAAGAGGCTCGTTAATACCTTTAATTGTTGTTGTAGCTTTGATCCTTACAGGCTGCAGACCTGAATTGGATCAACTGAGCAGGATAGGTCACTGGTGGGGCTGCCTTTGTGTGACAGCAGTCTGGTATCGCATGCCCAGATCACACTTCACTCCTCTCCTCTCAGCCCCTACTCCTAATGTGACCCACTTTCTTTTGTTCTAATCATTCCTAACTAAGGCCCCTTCACACTAGCTTTTTTGTTCCCCGGATCCGGACAAAAACCGCATCTGCCGAGGGTCCTGCCTAACAGCCGCACTTGCGGCACACTTGTGGCAAGCTCCCTGCATTGTCTATGGGGCTTGCGGTAAGGTGCAGCAGGTGCAGAAAGTGCGGTTGCGGCAAATGCGGCTGTGAAAAAACCCGCAGTCATCAGCGTTTTTTTCTGCGGCCGCAACTGAGGATGCCGCACTTTCTGCACCTGCCGCACCTTACCGCAAGCCCTATAGACAATGCATGGGGCTTGCCGCAAGTGCGGCTGTTAGGTGGAAAATGCGGCAGATGCGTTTTTGTCCGGATCTGCCGCATTTTCATAAAAACGCCAGTGTGAAAGCAGCCTTTCTCTTTCTTAATATACTTCTACTACTTACCCTGCTCAGTTTGTCCAAATCTGGTCTCCAGAACAGAAGGCTCAAAGCTACAACAACGATAAAAGGTTTTAATGAGCCTCATCATTTTACAGGAGCAGGGTAGGTAGTAGATGTATATTGAGAAAGTGTTAGTTAGGAATAGCTAGGACAAAAGAAAGGGGGTCACATTTGGGGTGGAAAACCTCTTTAAGGCCTTCAACGCGTTTTCGTAATTCCCGCTAAGCAGAGCGTGGAACAACCGCATCTGCTGCGTTTGCCGGCATAACCGTTCACTTGCGGCGTGAATCGGTTGCGGTTTTTCCCATACAAGTATAGGTGACTTGCGCAGATGCGGCAAGTGCGGTTTTGCTTGCGGCAAGTGCTGCGCAGCGAAAAAATCGCGGCAGACCGCGGTTTTTTTCGCTGCCGCACCTGCCTCAAGTGCAAAACCGCCACTTGCCCGCTTCTGCCGCAAGTCCCCTTATTACCTTTGTAGTGGACAAACCGCAACCGCGCCGCAAGTGGAAACGGTTTATGCGGCCAAACAGCGGCAGATGCGGTTTTTTTCACGCATCTGCCTGCGAATTACGAAAAAAACGCTGATGTGAAAGGGCCCTAAGGCATCTATACATGTTAGATAAAGGTGGGATTGGCCAACCACCGACTGGGTCTCCAACAGATTATGTTGGGGGATGTAAAGATTTGAAGTTTAGAACTTATTTTGCCTGATCCTTTTGTTGGCGGGGAGATATGGGGCAGATGGGAGTCTAAAATATGCATGGTAAAAATTCAATAATTAGAAACGAATCAAGTAGTTTTTACTTACGATAGGTTAAATCGATACTGAAAAGATCCAGCAATCTGTAAATCAACTTTACAAAACTTGTCGGAGTCTTCCTCCCGGCCCGTTGGGTTGTGCCATGGCAGAGGATGGAAGGTCTGACGATCAAAGGTACCACCAAGTGGGGGGTAGTTGGAGTACACTGTGACATCTTTTCCTTGTAGGGTGGGTCCCAACCGGAACTGAAGCTCGAATCCTAAAAGAAAGACAGCAAGGGGAGTCCTGGTGACTTTTGTGGGAAAGATAGGAATCAGAAACATATTTAGGTGTATTGGTTATATGCGGGCTGAGATGTGTCCAGTCCTGATCATTAAAAGGGTATTCGTATCCTGTAACTGTATGTATCCACAGCATATCCACAGGGACCAGCACCTATATCCTCAATATCTCTGTGTGACATTCACTTCCATCAGGTTATTATGGCACAAGAGTATGACACTGAAAGGTCACCTCCAGGCCCCATTCCAGCCTGGCTAATGCAATGACCGCTAATATTAGCCTGCCCTGCAAGATTATAAGTCATCGGTGTCTTGTTTCTAAGGGCAATGACACCAGGGGAATATTTGTCTTAAATTAACTTGGCCTTTCACCAACAAAGAGAGGTCGGCCGTCTTGAAGCCGGGGATAAGGTTAGATATATGTGTTGTACGGTGGCATAACTTGAAGCTCACGGGCCCCTAATGTGAAAGCTCCAACGGGGCCCCCGAATTATTGCAAACCTTTAATAGCAATAGTCTTTTTCTTTAGTCCAAAGGTTCCTGGGTCCGGGTGTGATTGCAACCCCTGCACCTATTGTCGTTACACCCCTGGGGCTGTACAGTCCTCATACAGGGTGGAGGCTCAGCGAGTCCGGACCGCAAGAAAGCACAAATTCTGCCTGTCGTCCACCTAACAATACTAAGCCACAGCATTTCCATGTGATCTCGGTGAAAAGAGTCATCATTTACTCCCAATCTCTGCTTGAGTCTTCTGTGTTGTAATCAGTTTTAGGGCTGAAAGGTTTTATACTTCGGCAGAAATAAATTGTAACTTTTTCACCATCGATCATAGGAAATGCCGCCTGTTTATGAAGTTGGCGCTGGAAGAACCTTAAGGTTTCACCCTGACTTTATTTGGTTTATTGCCACATTATTCTATCTATTTCATATAAAATATAACTATATATGCTATATATAGGCTATGCTCACATCACATTTTAAGACCATTATTGAATGTATAAGCCGAGAAAAGCTCCCAGTGAGTATGTTACCGGAGGCTCTGACATATGTATGACAGCGGCACTCAGTGGCTCTGCAGACCTCCAGCCGGAATGGGGTAGAGGAACACGTGCTCCACCTCTGCTTCATTCATTCATTAGCCTGCCAGGAGTAGCTGAGCAATGTTCTAGGTTTTCTACCCAGGTGTCATAAATTTTTGTGGAGATGAAGCATTTGCAACTCTACTCCATTTAAGGGTGAGAGCACACTGGCTGAGACTCGCATTGGCTCGGACCAATGTTAAACAATCTGTCAGGACAGGTTAATGCGTTTCAGCATGAACTCGAATTGCGAGTCAAATGCGAGTGCAATCGCAGCATGCTGCGATTGTATGCGAGTGTCACGCGTGTGAGGCCAATGAAAGTCTATGGGTGCGAGAAAAACTCGCACCCAGACAGCACACTGTGCGAGTTTGTAGCATGGTCTATAAATGCTGGTAAAAGTTAAATGGATACAATAGCTAGATAGGGTTTATTTTTCTCCCGCTGTTACTTCTGGGGCCGCCTATTAAGCTAATTGTGTATTCACTGCACTGTCAAACAACAGCCAATCACAGAAGCTCCCACTCTGGAAGAGCCCCTGTGATTGGCTGTTATAGTCAGATTGGATTTCCTTAACCTGGACAGTGATTCTGCTTGATTACCATACACATTAGTGTATGGCAAGCAACCTGCCATCATATGGTGTTAATTAAATAAATAATAAAAAAAATATGCATGGGGCTTGCAGCATTTTTAAGTCCAGCCCGATGAAAGCAGACAAACTGTGCGCTGCCACCTTCAGCTGCCTAATTTAAACTTGGCTGGCAAAAAAAATGCGTGAGCACCACCCTATTTTTAATTGCCAGCCAAGGTAAAACTAGGCAGCTGAGGGCTGGTATTCTCAGCGGGGCCAATCACAGAGGCTCTTCCAGAGTGTGAGCTTCTGTGATTGGCTGTTTGTTTAACAATGCAGTGAATATGCAATTAGCTTAATAGGTGGCCCTGGAAGTAGCAGCTGGAGACTGTTAAAGCCTAATCTATTCAATCTAGCTACTCTTTTCTCAGGTTATACAGCATGAGAAAGACCATGTTAAAAACACATTGCACACGGACCACACTCGCACCACAGTCACACAACACGCATTGCTCTCGCACACACTCGCAGGACAATACGGAAAGCAATCGCATGACTGTCATACATCAAAAACGCTCCAATTTTCACGCTTCTAGTGTGCCTCCACCCAAAGATGGAGGATTTCAGTGCCCGTTCTAGCGTTGCAGAGCCCGATTCTAAAGATTGAGAGCCCGGTTTTAGAGATGCAGAGCGCAGTTCTTTAGATGCAGAGCCCGGTCCTAGAGTTGAAGAGCCGGTCCTAGAGTTGCTGAACCTGGTCCTAAAGTGTCAGAGCCCTGGTTTTAGAGTTACGGAGCCCAGTTCTAGAGTTGTAGAGCCCCAGTTTTAGAGTTGCAGAGCCTGGTTCTAGAGTTGCTGAGCCTTGTTCTAGAGTTGCAGTGCCCGGTTTTAGAGTTGCGGAGACCGGTCCTAGAATTACAGAGTCAGTTCTAGAGTTGCTAGAGCCCCGGTTTTAGAGTTGCAGAGCTCTAGATTGCAGACCAGGCTCTAGATTTACAGAGCAGGTTCTAGATTTCCAGAGCCGTTTTGAGTTGCAAAGTCCGGTTCTAGAGTTGCAAAGCCATGGCTCTAGGATACAGAGCTCGGTTCTAGAGTTGCAGAACCTGTTCTAGATTCAATGCCCGGCATCGAGATTGCTGGGACACCCAGGGATGAATACTTTATCAATTATCTTATGTATTACATACTGAGCTGAGAATAAACCATTACATATATGACACATAGCACAATCTAGCCGGCCATACATATTAGATTAAAATCTATTGACCTCACCAATAGACAAAGAAATCATGTGTCAGGAGACCCCTATACACCCTAGGCCCCCTTACATGTGTCTATAATACACATACGTGAAAATCCAATACTGGTGTCAGTGTTTTTCTAGTATGAATAAAGAAAGAATAAAGAAAGCTTCTCCCATACTTTGCAATGTTAAATACGTACAGTATATTGACTGTACACAGGTGCCATCCGTGTGCTGTATGTATCTTTCACGGACATAGACTAGTATTGACACTATTGATCACTTGCTGCCAGAAAAATCAGACATACGGTAGGATTTCACTGTAGGTTATAATAGGAAAGTGTGGTATCCATGAAAAATAATGGACGCCACACGTACCAGAAAAAAAAGATATATTGCTCTCAGTTGGAGAAACAAAATAGAAATCTTGTAGGTGTGATACCTTTTAATGGCTTGTAAAAATATAATAAATTATGTTACAAAGCAAGTTTCAAGACTGCTTATGTCTCTTTTGTTACAAAGCGAGCTTTCCAGACTTCATACGTTCCTTCTCTAACAAAACAAGATTTCCAGACTGCTTACGTCTCTTCTGTTACAAAGCGAACTTTCCAGACTGCTTACGTCTCTTCTCTCACAAAATAAGCTTTCCAAACTACTTGGTCTCTGCTCTTACGAAGCAAGCTTTCGAGACTTCTTTTGTCTCTTCTCTTACAAGGCAAGCTTTCGAGTCATCTAACGTCTCTTCTCTTAGAAAGCAAGCTTTCAAGACTGCTAATGTCTGTTCTCTTACAAAGCAAGCTTTCGAGACTACTTACGTATGTCTTCTTCCAAGGCATGCACATGTTAAAGAGGCCTAAGACTGTTGTCCACATTCGGTGATGTCGGTGGGCTTGGCTTACATTTATGGGGTCCTTTGCAATGTAATATATGTATGGATAGTGGTCTCCTAATTGTTCCGCAGTTGATATGAAGATGTACATTCAGCCATGCCTGCCTCGGTATGGTGGGGTCAGCGGGATGAAGAGGTTTGTGGCTTATAATCAACACAAATTATAATCATAACACAGTAAGAAATGTTGTAAGACAATTTTTTCTTCCTACAAGCAATCTGCTGACATGCTGTTGTGTCATAATCGGCTGATCGAAAGCCATTCTGGCATTAAGAAGGTTCACATAAAACAAACAAGAGTTGACTCTACAGGGCCATAAATGTGGTGGTGTCTGCTCAAGGTACATTAGGATGAGCAGACCATTTGTTGTCCACATAAAATCTCAGGTCTGGGGTCAGGCTGTTCAAGACCTGGTAAACAGGTTACTTTACATAAAGCTTCAAGATCTTGTCCAGTGGATTACAAGCCAATTATCACATTAGCAAGTGCAAAGAGTCAGCAAATATGGGGGATAATAGAAACAAAGGCAGCAGCTGGGGGCTGGGATCAGACCAAGATCCTAGTGACCCACCATCAGCCATATTGTCTTACTTCATCCTCCTGTACCACAGGACTGCAGCAGTATGAGATGAAGAGATAGATAGATAGATAGATAGATAGATAGATAGATACAGACAGATGAATGATAGATACATAGATATATAGATACATATATAGATAGATGATTCATAGATTGAAAAAGAGAATTTTGTTTACGTACCGTAAATTCTTTTTTCTTTAATCATCAATGGGAGACCCAGACAATGGGGTTTAGGGCTCTGCCCTCCGGAGGTCACACTAGGTACTACAAGTTTGTAGACACCGCCTCCTCCGCTTATAAACCCCCACCGTAGGAGACATCCTCAGTTTAGTCCATAAGCTGCGAGGAGAAAATAAACCACACCCGAAACATCGGGAAGAATGCCGTGCACAGACGGTGTAACAACCCGGAAAACACTGTCTCAACAGAGAACAGATCAAATGCAAAACATGCAACGGAACAACTGGGTGGGTGCTGGGTCTCCCATTGATGATTAAAGAAAAAAGAATTTACGGTACGTAAACAAAATTCTCTTTTTTCTGGTCATCATAATGGGAGACCCAGACAATGGGGATGTCCTAAAGCAATACCCCAGGGCGGGAAGAGTTCCTCAACAAGACGGATAACACATGGTTCCCTTTAAAGGTGGGCAACCGCCGCCTGGAGAACCCGCCTGCCCAAACTCGCATCCGCAGAGGCATGGGCATGCACCATATAGTGCTTAGAGAAAGTGTGCAGGCTGGACCAAGTGGCCGCCTGACACACCTGTAGAGCAGACGCTCTATGTCGCAAGGCCCAGGAGGCACCTACAGCTCTAGTAGAGTGTGCCTTCAAACCCACCGGGAGAGTCAAACCAGAAGACCGGTAAGCCTCCTGAATGGGAGCCTTGATCCATCTGGCCAAGGTCGACTTCGAAGCCGCGGACCCCTTACAGCGACCCATCGTGAGGACAAATAAGGAATCCGAACTCCTAAAGGAGGCGGTCCTGGACACATAAATGCGTACAGCCCTCACGAGATCCAGAGTATGGAGGTCGCGCTCAACCTGATGAACGGGAGCGGGACAAAATGATGGGAGAACAATCTCCTGGTTTAGGTGAAACGTTGAAACCACCTTCGGCAAGAATTCTGGCCGTGGGCGCAACACCACCTTGTCTTGGTGAACCACCAGAAAGGGTGACTTGCACGAAAGTGCAGCCAATTCTGAGACCCTTCTCAGAGACGTAATTGCCACCAGAAAGACCACTTTCTGGGACAGACGAGAGAGAGAGATGTCTCTCAGTGGCTCAAACGGCGGTTTCTGCAGAGCCGCCAGGACCATGTTGAGGTCCCAAGGGTCCAGAGGTCGCCTGTAAGGCGGAACCACCCGAGATACCCCCTGCAGAAATTGACGAACCTTCGGAAGGAGCGCCAAGCGCCTGTCAAACAGCACTGAAAGTGCTGATACTTGACCTTTCAGAGAGCCAAGGGATAATCCCAACTCCAACCCCGACTGTAGGAAGGCCAACAATGTCGGGATGGACAATGGCCACGGTGAGCGTCCACCAGAGGCACACCAGGAGAAAAAGATTTTCCACGTTCTGTGGTATATCTTCCTGGAAACAGGTTTCCTAGCCCTATTCATAGTGGCAACCACTGTAGGAGAGAAGCCTCTGGATGTCAGCAGCCAGGCCTCAAGAGCCATGCAGTCAATCTGAGGGCCCTGGAATTGAGGTGGAAGAATGGGCCTTGCGCGAGTAGATCTGCGCGTTCTGGAAGAGCCCACCGGTGTCCGCCTGACAGTTGCCACAGGTCCGGGTACCAGGACCTCCTGGGCCAATCTGGAGCCACTAGAATGGCTACTCTGCATTCCATCCTGATTTTCCACAGGACCCTGGGAATCAGAGCCAGAGGCGGGAACACATATGGCAGCTGGAAGCTGGACCAACTCAGGATCAGGGCGTCCGCCCCCAGAGACTGAGGATCCCACGATCTTGCCATGTATTGGGGCACCTGATGATTCAGCCGTGAGGCCATCAGATCCACGTCCGGAGTGCCCCATCTGCCGCAGATGTCCCGGAAGACGTCTGGATGTAGAGACCACTCTCCGGCGTCCATCCCCTGTCGGCTCAGGTAGTCGGCCTCCCAGTTCTCGACCCCTGGGATGTGAACTGCGGAGATCAGGCAGTCGTTTTCCTCCACCCAAGCTAGAATGCGGTGGACTTCGGCGAGGGCCTGAGCACTTCTGGTCCCTCCCTGATGATTTATGTAGGCGACGGCCGTCGCATTGTCGGACTGCACCCGAATGGGTTGTCCTGACAGGAATTTCTGAAACGCCAGGAGCGCCAGATAGACCGCCTTGATCTCCAGCACGTTGATCTGCAATGCCGACTCCGACTGAGTCCAGAGGCCTTGAGCCCTGTGGTGCAAAAACACCGCACCCCAGCCCTTCAGACTGGCGTCTGTGGTCACCACTAACCATGACGGTTTTAGGAAGGACCGGCCTCGTGACAGGTGACGTGGCTGGAGCCACCACTGTAGGGAGTCCCTGGTCGGTTTGTGACAGCGTCACCAGCCGATTCAGCGAGATCGTCCTCTTGTCCCATCTGCGAAGAATCTCCAGCTGGAGAGGACGGAGGCGAAACTGTGCGAACGGCACCGCCTCTATCGCCGCTACCATGCGTCCCACCAGTCTCATCAATACCCGGAGGGATGATTGTGGTGACAGGAGGACATTCTGCACTCCTGAGTGGATCGCTAGCTGTTTGGCTTGAGGTAGGGACACCAGGGCTGAGTCCGTGTGGAAGTCCATGCCCAGATACGTCAATGACTGGGTCGGAACCAGGGTCGACTTTTGAATGTTGAGAAGCCACCCGAACTGTTCCAGAGACTTCATGGTCACCTCCAGGCTCACCCGACAAAGGTCTTCCGATGGCGCCCTGACCAGCAGGTCGTCCAAATAGGGTATGACGGCGTGTCCCTGCACATGCAGGAGAGCCATCATGGAGGCCATCACCTTTGTGAACACCCGCGGTGCCGAGGCTAGCCCGAATGGCAGCGCCACAAATTGGAAGTGCTCTTCCCCCACTGCGAATCTCAACCAGCGCTGATGAGCTGGTGCAATGGGCACGTGAAGGTAAGCGTCCCTGATATCGATGGACGCTAGGAAGTCTCCCTGTGACACAGCCGCGATCACGGAGCGCAGGGATTCCATGCGGAACTTCCGAACCAACACGTGACGGTTGAACAACTTGAGGTCCAAAACCGGGCGAAAGGAGCCGTCCTTCTTTGGGACAATAAAGAGGTTGGAGTAAAAACCCCTGAACCTCTCTTCCGTGAGCACTGGGACCACCACTCCGTCTCTGCGGAGTCCCTCCAACACCAGGTGAAAAGCCTGAGCTTTGTCTAGGGATGGAACAGACCGATGGAATCGGTGTGCCGGCTGTGACGTCAGCTCTATCCTGTAGCCTTTTGAGACTACGTCTCGGACCCACTGGTCTTGAACGTGGAGAAGCCATCTGTCCTGGAAAAGAGACAGGCGGCCCCCCCACCTGTGGGGAGACAGGATGAAGGAGCGAGTCATGCCGAAGCGGGTTTAGGGGTGGCAGCTGCAGCCCCTGCCGGCTTCTTTTGGCGACTTTTGTTGCGCCACTGAGTGGAGGGCTTGCCCCCACGGTCCGCGCGAGCGGACGCCGCTGATGACTGCGAGCTGGGGCGAAAGGACCACTGTTTTGGGTTCCTTTTCACGGTATAACCGTGGCTTAGGCTTATTCTGCGGTATCTTAGACTCAGCAGAATCCTTTATCAGCTTGTCCAGCTCGGTGCCGAAGAGCCTGTCACCAGCAAACGGAAGATTTTGCAAAATCTTCTTAGACGTGGCATCTGAGTCCCAAAGACGCAGCCACAACAACCTGCGGATCGCTATAGCATTGGCCGAAGCCACAGCCGAGCGAGTGGCAGTTTCCAAAGTTGCCGTCCTGGCGTAATCCGCATAAGCCCTTGCTCTGTCGGTGAGCGCCAGGACCTCTGGGCTGGCCCTAGCTAGATCAGAGATACCATCCAAGCAGGAGGTAATCGCTTGTAGGGTCCAGACCGCTGCAAAATTAGGGGCAAATGAAGACCCCACAGCCTCATAGGAAGACTTGGCGAGTTGCTCGACCTGTCTATCAGTAGCATCCTTCAATGAGGAGCTATCAGAGGCAGAAAACAAGGAGCGTGCAGCAATCCTAGTCATGGAAGCGTCCACCTTAGGGGACTGTGACCATTCCAGAAGCACCTCCTGAGGAAAGGGAAAGCGAAGGTCCTTAGGTTTACGGACATAACGCCGCCCAGGATGTAACCTGGGTGCTCTAATCACCCTTCCAAAATTAGTGTGGTCCATAAAGGACCCACTTGGTCTTGCCTCCGGCCGCAGCCATTGATAGACCTCCTTGGGGTGAACAGTCACCTCCTCAGGAGGAGTGACCAGACGTAATGTCTCATTGATGGAGGACACCAGATCCTCCACCCCATCTGGAGGTTCAGAGACAGACCCGAGAGTAGAACCCCCATCATCTTCCTCACCATCAGAGGAACGCTCCTCCTCAGAGGGAGCTTGGAGCTCTGGAGAGGCCTCACGAGCTCGCTTAGGGGGTCTCACAGAAGAAGTAAGAAGCACCCGGGGGTAACTGGAAGGAGTAGCTGGGTTTTCCAGCCTCCTATGAAGTGCCTCCAGGGTTTGCGACATGGAGGACATCTGGGACAGCAGAGATTCATTTATCTTATTCTGCGCTTCCCATGTCCCTGGGATCACCCGAACCTCAGGGTACAGACCCGCAGATTCTGATTCAACAGTAACTGTCCGGGTCTCTGGGCGTCCGCAATTATTGCAGGACCCCTCCACCAGTGAACCGTTGCATGTAGCGCAGGTAATGGTGCCATCTGCCGCCTTAGCAGCATGCTTCCTTACTGAGGACATCGCCACAGTAGGGGGAAATAAGCCAAGTTGTAACAAACAAACCGGGGATCCCGGTGGCTTACCGACCGCAGTAAGCGGTAGGAGGAAGCGGTGTTCGTGTGTGACCTCCGCGAGTTCCGGTCTCCCCTGGAAAGTGCAGACACACGCTGCAGCCAGATTCCAGCCGGGAAGAGAGGGAGAAGATGGCCGCCGACAGCAAAGTCATAGGCGTGGCCAGGAACCCGCGGGAGAACACAAAACACGCCCATCGGTGATGTCACCGTAAGAGCTGCTTCCTCCTCCTCCAGGCAGCCTCAGTAATGGAGGTGCCAGAGCCCGCAGCGCGGGAAAAGAGTGTGTAACAATACACATACACACACAGACTGCATGCACAACACCAACGTCAGCAGTCTACAGCCTCAGCCCCTGAGACACACAGGGCGGTCAGCCAGAGTGACCCCAGCACAGGGTACACCGACAGAACCGCGGACCCGAGGGTAACCGCGCGGTCTGAGTGTCATGACACCAAGTGACAGACACTACCCCCAGGCACACAGGAGACACACCAGGTGCCTCAGTGCCGGTCCGGTCTGTAAGCACCTTTAGGGAGGCCTCGGACGGGGGTACAGCACCAGTCCGGAGTGTAAGCACCGTTTAGGGAGGCCTCGGACTGGGCTGGCTCCGTCCGGTCTGTAAGCACCATTTAGGGAGGCCTCGGACGGAGCGGAGCTGTGCAAGGCTCCAGGCTCCCCCTCTCCAGAGCCTCCATGGAGGGATGGAAAGGAAGGAGCTCGACAGCGTACCGGGAGAACAGCAAGTGTCCAGGCTAAAAAGCCCTCCGGTACCTCCACCAGCGTGTTCCACAAAGGGTGAGCGGGGAGACTGTCGAGGGTCCCGACCGGGACCATTTACCTTGTCTTCAGACGCCATCACGTAAGCTGTGAGAATGCAGTGAAGTGCAAGCAAAGCGTGATCCTCCGAGCACACTAAGTCTAAAACTGAGGATGTCTCCTACGGTGGGGGTTTATAAGCGGAGGAGGCGGTGTCTACAAACTTGTAGTACCTAGTGTGACCTCCGGAGGGCAGAGCCCTAAACCCCATTGTCTGGGTCTCCCATTATGATGACCAGAAAACATAGATATCTAGACAGATAGATAGATAGATAGATAGATAGATAGATAGATAGATAGATAGATAGATAGATAGATAGATAGATAAATAGATAGATAGATAATGATTCATAGATTGAAACATAGATATCTAGACAGATGATAGATAAATAGAGTGATAGATACGGTAATTCTTAAGGTCCAGTTACACACTCAGATTATTGTGCAGATATTGTTCGCTGATCTCTTTGCAGTGAAATCATGGACACATTGCTCCATTTGTACACGGCCACAAAATAGAGCAATGTGTCCATAATTTCACTGCAACCAGAGATCTGCGGACAATCTCTGCACAATTATCTGTGTGTGTAACTGGGCCTATAGACAGATACATACACACATGGATACATGGATAGATACACATATAGATGATTGATAGATACATAGATATTAAGATACACAGATAGATAATTCATAGATAGAGACATAGATAGCTAGATACACAGATAGCGTGATAGATAATAAATAGCTAGATACACAGATAGATGAATGGGCCACGTCACACACACAGATATTTGTGCAGATATTGTTCACAGATCTCTGGTTGCAGTGAAATCATGGACACATTCTTCCATTTGTACACAGCCACAAAATGTAACAATGTGTCCATGATTTCACTGCAACCAGAGATCTGTGAATAATATCTGCACAAATATCTGTGTGTGTGACGTGGCCCATTGATAGATACATAGATATATAGATACATAGATAAATGATTCATAAATAGAGACATAGATAGCTAGATAGAGGATAGATAAATAGAGTGAGAGCGGCGATACAAGATAGGCGGCCGTCACACGGAACAATTTCTTGCCCGATATCGTTTAAGTGATCTCCTTTTTGATCGCTTAAGCGATATCGGGCAAGAAATCGTTGCATGTAATCAAGCGATTTACGATGTGAAATCGCTTGATAGTGACATCGCAGATCTGAGCTCTGGTTCTCAGATCTAGCGATGAGCGATTTGACGATCTGTCTCATCGTGGTGTATAACACCACGATGAGCGATTTCCCAGCGCAGAGTCTATGCTGGGAGATGGTAACTATGGTACACGTCGGGTTACTAAGCGACGCGCGGCCCTAGTTACCCGATGTGTACCATAGTTACCTGCGAGATCGCGGCTCCACATCGCTGGTGAGTCTGTCTGTGTGACATCTCACCAGCGATGTGAGCGATATTGTAAGCGATTGCGCGTGCACGTGATCACTAACAATATCGCTATAGATATCTCAGCGTGTGACGGCCGCCATAGATAGATAGATAGATGAATAGATGGATACACAGCTAGATAGGCGATAAGGCCCAGTTACACACACAGTTAATTGTGCAGATATTGTTCGCAGATCTCTGCTTACAGTGAAATCATGGACACATTGTTCCATTTGTACATGGCCACAAAATGTAACCATGTGTCCATGATTTCACTGCAACCAGAGATCTGTGAACAATCTCGGCACAATTATCTGTGTGTGTGACGTGGCCCTTAGATAGATAAATAGATACCAAACCATCTATGTGACTAGTTGGCAACTAGTTATTGGGAGCTTGCACCATTTTTTCCTTATTTACTTTTCTGAGTGCTGTTTTAGTTTTCTATACTAGATAAATAGAGTGATACATAATACATAGATAGATACATCTAGATAGATAGATAGATAGATAGCTAGATAGATAGATAGACAGGCAGTAGGACGATCAGCATACCTCTATTTGTTATGACAAAGGTTACATCTGACACTTTTGTCATTTGCAGTTGAATCTTCTGCAAACATAAAGGAAGGTCTCTGCAGTTTTGCAATGGTTTCCACATTGTGAGTGTTGTAATAACGGCCAGGTATTGTATTATTGAGCTGGGCATCTGCCTTTTATTCTTAGTTAGTCCCTACCTAAACTAATTTCATATATTTGAGAACTGCTTAAAGAGCAACCACTAAACACTGATAATAATTGTTATTTTTTTGGACAGTTGCTATCTGTAGAAACATAAGCCAGGCTCCAGGACATTCGCCTCTCCCTTCTACCCCTAGATCTGTCAGTTGGAGCACGGCCGGACGTCTGCAGACTTGTTTCTAGATATGTCAGGTGGAGCATGGCCCAGACGCCTGCAGACTTCTTTCTAGATATGTCAGGTGGAGCACGGCCCGGATGTCTGCAGACTTGTTTCTAGATCTGTCAGGTGGAGCATGGCCTGGACATCTGCAGACTTGTTTCTAGATCTGTCAGGTGGAGCACGGCCCGGGATGCCTGCAGACTTGTTTCTAAATCTGTCAGTTGGAACACAGCCTGGACATCTGCAGACTTGATTCTAGATATGTCAGGTGGAGCATGGCCGGACGTCTGCAGACTTGTTTCTAGATCTGTCAGGTGGAGCACGGCCCGGACGTCGCAGACTTGTTTCTAGATCTGTCAGGTGGAACACGGCCCGGACGTCGCAGACTTGTTTCTAGATCTGTCAGGTGGAGCACGGCTGGACGTCGCAGACTTGTTTCTAGATCTGTCAGGTGGAGCACGGCCCGGACATCTGCAGACTTGTGTCTAGATCGGTCAGGTGGAGCACGGCCGGACATCTGCAGACTTGTTTCTAGATCTGTCAGGTGGAGCACGGCCAGACGTCGCAGACTTATTTCTAGGGTAATTATGATGCATAATAAATGACTTTTGCATTCAGTGTGGACGGACCTAATCGGATTGTTAGGAAGCTGCTCTTTCAGCAGCTGCGCCCTTATATATTCCTGTGCAGGTGAACATACTATCAGTAATGTAGAGACACAGCGTGTCGGGGTCTTACCTTGTTCGAGCCTAAAGAGTCTTTTCTCTAACTTCTCCATGTCGTTGAGCATCAGCACCCGGACCTGCTTAGCGGGCTCCATGCTGGTGTCCTGGTTCTGGTGTCAGATCACGGGACGGTGTAATAATAAACAAGTGACCCCTGGAAAATAGAAAAATGATAACATCAGTCAGAAGAATAAAAATAGAGAAAAGTCACCATGGCAGGATCCAGAATCCACGCTTACATTGCTGAATCTGTTACAGCCAAGTAATAAGAATGAAGATCAGGCGGATACAGCAGGGGGCACACAACCCTGCGGGGATATAACAGGGGGCACACAACCCTGCAGGGATATAACAGGGGGGCACACAACACTCCTGGATGGATCAGGGAGGAAGGTGTCAGCCATGCACAGGAGCTGTCACACTGTGTGTGTCCAAGGAATAGCGGAAGCACTAATAACACCGTGTTGGCATGTAAACCATCCTTGTTATCCAGCAAACAATCTAAATATACATGTATCTCACCTCCTCCTCGTGGACTCCCCCTTCAAAGACCCTCTAAATGTCCCTGAGGCTCAGACAGAATGCAGGACGTGCAGGGAGGGATGGAGTCAGGACAGAGCAAAGAGCAGGGACCTCCCCGCGTCCTGACACCTCAGCCTCCTCCTATATGGGAGGATAGCACACAGCTCAGCCCTCCCAGGGCATGCATGGCACATATCCCAGGGAAACAGAGCACACACCTCCCTGGGTATGCATGACGCATCTGTGGTCACACAGCTCAGCCATCCCAGGGCATGCATGACACATCTGTGGGCACACAGCTCAGCCAACCCAGGGCATACATGGCACATCTGTGGTCACACAGCTCAGCCATCCCAGGGCATGCATGACACATCTGTGGGCACACAGCTCAGCCAACCCAGGGCATGCATGACACATCTGTGGTCACACAGCTCAGCCATCCCAGGGCATGCATGACACATCTGTGGGCACACAGCTCAGCCATCCCAGGGCATGCATGACACATCTGTGGGCACACAGCTCAGCCATCCCAGGGCATACATGGCACAGCTCAGCCATCCCAGGGCATGCATGACACATCTGTGGGCACACAGCTCAGCCCTCCCAGGGCATGCATGGCACATCTGTGGGCACACAGCTCAGCCCTCCCAGGGCATGCATGGCACATCTGTGGGCACACAGCTCAGCCATCTCAGGGCATGCATGGCACATATCCCTGGGCACACAGCTCAGCCATCCGAGGACATGCATGGCACATATCCCTGGGCACACAGCTCAGCCATCCCAGGACATGCATGGCACACAGCTCAGCCATCCCAGGACATGCATAGCGCATATACCCAGGCACAGAGCTTAGTCCTTCCAGGACATGCATGGCACATATCCCAGGGAACAGAGCTCACACCTCCTTGGGTATGCATGGCACATATACCCGGGCACAGAGCTCACACACACAGCTCAGTGCTCCCAGGTCATGCATGGAACATATTCCTGGGCACACAGCTCAGCTATCCCAAAGCATGCATGGCACATATCACTGGGCACACAGATCACCCCTCCCAGGGCATGCATGGCACATATTACCAGGCACAGAGCTCACACCTCCCTGCCATGCATGGCACATACACCCGGGTACAGTGCTCACACCTCCCTGCCATGCATGGCACATATACCCGGGTACAGAGCTCACACCTCCCTGCTATGCATGGCACATATACCCGGGTACAGAGCTCACACCTCCCTGCTATGCATGGCACATATACCCGGGTACAGAGCTCACGCACACAGCTCAGTCCTGCATGGCACATATTCCCAGGCACACAGCTCAGCCATCCCAGGGCATGCATGGCACATATTCCCAGGCACAGAGCTGACCAGTCACTATCCAAATCAATTCGTGAACAGAAGAGTAATAACAGGTCTGCAAACTAATGACAAGATTGTTTGTTGGATAGTGGTAGATAATAATGCATGATGGCAGCTATTGAATTTTGATCATTTGATAATACATCAGCAATGCTTTTGCATGCAATTTTGAGATGTGCTAACCTCATTCACATCTATGTATATTCACATATTATGCCTGGGAGTGAGTTTTTATTTTCCCCTCAAAAAACTGCAAAAACTATTTTAGCAGAACAATGCGTTTTTGCCCAAAAAAAAAAAAAACCTCTAAAAACTGTAGCAAAAAAACCCACTATAGCAGCAACGTCTAAACTCATTCTAAAATTACAGATGAAATACAGGTACTTATCACAGATCTCATCAATAGCTTGTGCCGTGTACAATAAAACCACAGCATTGCTGCATATAGTGAAAATCACTCCACTCCTGGTTTTGCTTTAGGCCGGTTTCACACCACGGTTTTATGGATCCGGCGTTGCTGACCGGTGAGAACCGGACAGCCCCACATCCGGTTTCGGCCCCATCACATTCCTATGGGTCCGGATTGATCCGGCAGCATTCGGATTTTTCTCCCGGACACAAAAACGTTGCTTGGAAGCCATATTGCTGTGTGTGACGGTACCTTTAGGTCAATTGTGTCTTAGGCCAGTTTCACACTTGCGTTTGGTGCGCAGCGTATGTGAACTCAGTTAAGCGCATGCGTACTGCGTCCCTATGTTTAACATGGGGGCGCATGGTACCTGCGTTTGTAAGCGTTGCGTACAGATGCGCATGTTTTCGGAGCCCTGCGAAAGCAACATGTTGCATTTTTTCTGCATTTCAGCAGGCGTGCTTTATACGCAAGCGTCCTGATGCACAGAAACAATGCATGGCAGTGAATGGAGATGCACTGCCATCTACAGGCAAACTCTCTCTGCACAAGATTATCAATAGAAGATTAGTACACCTGCCCTGTAGTCCATCTACATCCACACTATTGATTGGTATCTTTCTGCCTATGCACAGTGTACATATAAAGCTGCCAATTAGTGGTGTGCATGGGGTAATACAGGGCTCAGCATCCAGAGAACTGGTAGATCTGCAGCAGATAAAACAGTTCTTAATCAAAATGAAGCAAACAGCCCAAAATGAGACACATTGCTGGAATCAGGGTCTCTGCTCTTACAACATGATCTGCTCAGATAGGAAGCAAAAACCAGGTGACAGATTCCCATGAACTCATATTGTCTCTGGGAATGACTCAATAGAGCACTTACCACTAATATACGCCATGGGAAACATCAGAAAGAGGAATAGATATAAATGCTGTAATGCCAAGAATATGCATGCGGCACAGAACCAAGCAGTGGATCAAATATAATGACTCTGCATTTGGTAGCAAATCCCATCCCTTTCATAGAGCCTATGCAGAATGAGTGCAGCAGAGGCGTACATAGAAAGAATGGGGCCCCATAGCAGCAGTTCTAATTATCCCCTCCCCCTCCATATAGCGCCCCATATAGTATAATACACTCCCCATAGCCCTCCATATAGTATAAGGAACTGCAAATAGTCCTTCATATAATATAATCCCTCTACATCATCCTCCATATATAATGCACCCTATAGTCCTCCATATATAATGCACCCTCATAGTCCTTCATATATAATGCACCCATAATTCTCCATATATAATGCACCCCATAGTCCTTCTTATAGTATAATGTACCCCCATAGTCCTCCATATATTATAATGCACCCCATAGTCCTTCTTATAGTATAATGCACCCCAGAGTCCTTCTTATAGTATAATGTACCCCCATAGTCCTCCATATATTATAATGCACCCCATAGTCCTTCTTATAGTATAATGTAGCCCCATAGTCCTCCATATATTATAAGGCACCCTATAGTCCTTCTCATAGTATAATGTAGCCCCATAGTCCTCCATATATTATAAGGCACCCTATAGTCCTTCTCATAGTATAATGTAGCCCCATAGTCCTCCATATATTATAATGCACCCATAGTCTTCCTCATAGTATATGTAGCCCCATAGTCCTCCATATATTATAAAGCACCCCATAGTCCTTCTTATAGTATAATGTACCCCATAGTACTCCATATATTATAATGCACCCTATAGTCCTTCTTATAGTATAATGTAGCCCCATAGTCCTCCATATATTATAATGCACCCCATAGTCTTCCTTATAGTATAATGTAGCCCCATAGTCTCCATATATTATAATGACCCCATAGTCCTTCTTATAGTATAATGTAGCCCCATAGTCCTCCATATAATATAATGCACCCCTATAGTCCTCCTATATATAATGCACCCTCATAGTCCTTCATATATAATGCACCCCATAGTTTCTCCATATATAATGCTACCCCATAGTCCTTCCTTATAGTATAATGTACCCCATAGTCCTCCATATATTATAATGCCCCCATAGTCCTCCATATATTATAATGCACCCCATAGTCCTTCTTATAGTATAATGTAGCCCCATAGTCCTCCATGTATTATAATGCACCCTATAGTCTTTCTTATAGTATAATGTAGCCCCATAGTCCTCCATATATTTTAATGCACCCCATAAATCTTCTTATAGTATAATATACCCCATAGTCCTCCATATATTATAATGTACCCCATAGTCTTCTTATAGTATAATGTAGCCCCATAGTCCTCCATATATTATAATGCACCCCATAGTCCTTCTTATATATAATGTAGCCCCATAGTCCTCCATATATTATAATGCACCCTATAGTCCTTCTTATAGTATAATGTAGCCACATAGTCCTCCATGTATTATAATGCACCCTATAGTCTTTCTTATAGTATAATGTAGCCCCATAGTCCTCCATATATTTTAATGCACCCCATATCTTCTTATAGTATAATTACCCCATAGTCCTCCATTATTATAATGACCCATAGTCTTCCTTATAGTATAATGTAGCCCCATAGTCCTCCATATATTATATAATGCACCCCATAGTCCTCTTATTGTATAATGTAGCCCCATAGTCCTCCATATATTATAATGCACCCATAGTCCTTCTTATAGTATAATGTAGCCACATAGTCCTCCATATATTATAATGCACCCCATAGTCCTTCTTATTGTATAATGTAGCCCTATAGTCCTCCATATATTATAATGCACCCTATAGTCCTTCTTATAGTATAATGTAGCCACATAGTCCTTCATATATTATAATGCACCCCATAGTCCTTCTTATAGTATAATGTAGCCCATAGTCCTCCATATATTATAATGCACCCATAGTCCTTCTTATTGTATAATGTAGCCCATAGTCCTCCATAGTTTATTAATGCCCCCATAGTCCTTCTTATAGTATAATGTAGCCCCATAGTCCTCCATATATTATAATGCACCCCATAAATCTTTTATAGTATAATGCAACCCATAGTCCTTTTTATAGTATAATGATTTTTTTTTTGATCCGGGGGGATACAGGTAAAGCCTGCATTTCCCCGGATCCTCCTGCAAGTGTGCAAACTGATGCACCCGCACTGGTATGATCACTGATCCGGGCTCCCATATCAGTGATAATACCAGTGCAGAAGCAAACAGTTGCTTCCAGGTGTTTACTTAATTCCGCTGGATCCGAGCACAAATGACATGCCCCCTAGGGGGTGTGTAATTTAGAACTACGTTCTGTGCAGGTGCAGTTCTAAAACTGTGTCTAGCGGCGAATCCAGAGGGATCCGGAGTCCCACGGATCCAGATTACATTGAGCCCCTGCCCCTGATCCGGGTGTACACGGGTCTTGTCATGGAGATCAAAACTGCAACGAAATGCGGTTTTGGTTTCAGTGAAAAATCTGGTGACGCCTTTATTTGGGGGAATTGGAAACAACTGGATGCATCAGCAAGTGCCTGCGGAACCATTGAAAGTCAATGGGGCCGAATTCTGAGGCGGGAGCACCCAGTTTGTGATGGATTCACACTGATGCCGAAAAACGAAAGTGTGAAACCAGCCGTAATCTCACTGACCTGTCTAATTGTATAGCCAGTTCATTTTTGCCACACAATGAATGCAATAAAAATAAAACCCAAAAAACATTACATTTTTGGTGGTATAACCGCACTTGGAATTTTTTTCTCCCGTTCTCCAGTACACTGTATGTTAAAACAAATGGTGTCATTCAAAAGTACAACACGTCCCCTAAAACACAGACCCACATAAGGAATTATTGATAGAAAAATAAATGGTGTCATTCAAAAGTACAACAAGTTCCTCAAAAAAACAAATTAGAGGCTGTGTCTAAAGCGTTAGGGACCCGGTATATGAGACAAGCCTCGGCGTGGCTACTGGGAGGCTTATTTATTTGGCCATGAACATAAAGCTAAGGCCGGCTA
Organism: Allobates femoralis; assembly: GCA_033576535.1. Lineage (NCBI taxonomy): Eukaryota > Metazoa > Chordata > Amphibia > Anura > Aromobatidae > Allobates > Allobates femoralis. The sequence goes on from JARQOC010000007.1 coordinate 131,553,203, forward strand.
CACAACACAGTTTTTACTTGTCAGGTTCAGTCCGGTGTGAACCTGACCGAACCTGATCAGGTTTTGTCACCATGTATGAATATGGTGCCGGATTGGCTTTATTTGGCCTCCGATTTTGTGCTTTTCCGGGAGGATCCGGTTTTATCCGATTTTTGCATCGGACACAGAATCTGAGTCTGCATCATTTTTTATGTCCGATGCAAAAATCGGACAAAACTGAATTCTCCCGGATCTAGGGCGATCCGGCACCCATAACATGAGAGTCTATGGGCACCGGATCGAGCTGGGTCAGTCAAAAAATCGGACCGGTTCCTGGATCCACGGTATTGAAGAGCACTCAATCAGCATCATGGACAGAGCTCTACGGCTGAAATTTCAGCACCGCGGTCAGCTTCCCTGAAGCTTCCCGTGGTGTGAAGTCGGCCTAAGTTGTCTCAATTTTGAACCTTTTTGTTCCAATTTCTACAGTATGCCATAGCAGAGTGCTGGCTGTTTTGTTGTTATTATACAAAAAACAAGCCGTCATACAAAATTGGCGACAAAAAAAATAAAAAAACTTATGGTTTTCTGAAGAAGTGGAGGAAAAGACCCAACCACAAAAATGGAAACTCAGTGAGGTGGGAAGGGGTTAAATGAGCTCAGTATGATTAATACTGCCACCAATACCTGTATGTAAAGACACAGCTCGGTGCACCAAGTGTTGTGCCCATTGTTTACATTTTGAGACATTTTAGACATTAGGTAATTAAACATTAACATATTTTCATACATGGTGCATTTCTTGAGTTTGCTTGTGCTATAGTGCCCTCTAGTGGAGTCTCAAAGAATAATGTCCTCTGGTTTTTTCTTAAGCTACGTTCACACATAGCATATTTCGGCATTTGCGCAGCACTATTCAGCCCTGCGTAAATGCAGTGAAACACAACTCCATGATGCATCCCAGGAAAAGCAATGGCTTTTGCTGAAATCCGTTCACATGGTCTGCAATTTTGCAGGTCAAAACTTTGTAGTGCAAGGCGCATCTGCAAAAAGGATGACCGTGTCAATGCCTTGTGCCTTTTTCAGCGCGCTTTTACTCACCTCGCCATGTTTCCCCGGTGATCGCTTCTCTCGCCAGCACCGTAGGACCTTGTGCAGGTCCTTAAACAGCACCATGTGATCAGGTGACGTCACCCGGGCACATGGTGCTGCAGGGTCCTAGAGGCCGTGCTCTCTGCGGCCCGGTGGGGATAAAGAGGTCACCGGTGGTCACCGGGGGAGCGCGGCGAGGTAAGTATAAAGCGCAGCAAGAAAGCACAGGCCGTTCACACACAGAACGCTGCGTTCTTGGTGCAGTTTTGCGCCAAAACGGATCCTCACAAAAACACTGTGTGAACGCAGCCTTAAAAAGAACCTGTCAGGTCTCTAATGCCCTCCAACCCAGCGGCACTGACATTTCTACCCCAAAATTCCCTGCCTAATCAGCCCCGTCTAATGTTATCTAATGTTTATAAAAAACTTTATAACCTGCACTGTGCCTATGCTAATTAGGCCTTTGTCTAGTCGAAGGGGCGTTGTTTCCCCAAACTAGTCGGCCTCTTGCTGTGAAGTCATGTCCTGCAATCCGGCAATCTACGAGTTCACTGAGGGCAGCGGGTGAGCCCCTGAGTGTGAGCTCCGGTGACCTGACTGCCAGATTGCTGTGGCGCTGTGTCTCGCCATCTGGTAATCCGGCAGTCAGGTTGCAATACTCCCAGAGGCGATTGTCCAAAGGGGATGTCACACGCGTCGATATCGCTGTCAATGTCGCTCATACGTCACGGATTTTCAGTCGCTCAAGTGACGTAAAAGTGACGCAGGAGCGACATTGAAGTGTGTGACCGAGCGATGCAACCAGCGATATGTCGCTGATCGCCGATCGCAGGTTTCACTGCCAGATGTAAAACCTGTCGCTCATCGCTCAGTAGACCTTGTGCATCGCTGCGTGTGACACTAAACTCAGCGACGTATTTTCTATTTTGATAACGTACAAGCGACTAAATAAAATCGCTCGCAAGATGGCGACATCACCGCATCGCTGGGTCATATTGACGCGTGTGACATCTTACCTGCGATAATTTCACATCGCTCAGGCGATTAATAATTTGTGACGCATGAGCGATATTGCGGGCGACATTGACACGTGTGACAGGCCCTCAAGAGTGGACCCACTGGGCCAAAGCACCAATCTCCACCTGGAGGACCAAACCTTAGCGGCTACCAAGTCTTCTGCTGAGACCAAGGTGCAGAGGTGGGCTATGCCGGTATGCAGCCCCCAGGTGCAATTCCAGCAGGTCTCAATACCATGGCAGGTGGCTCCAGGGGTCGAGCTCCTACAGACAGATGAAGTCACTGGGCAGGTGCAGCCTGTCCTTGAACAGATGAAGCCAGGACAACCGAATGCAGGTGGTGCAGGCTCTGAGTATGACAGCAGGTCTGGTGCAGATGGCGCAGTGGAACTAGGAACATACTAGTTCAGGCAAGGCACAGACACTGGAAAAAACAAGGGGACATGACAACTAGCAGCATGTCTCTAAAGCCCCCGTCACACGGGGCGATATCGCCACCCATTACAGAGGCGATGTGGGGGCGTGGCCTATCGGCGGCATCATCGCCCCTACGTCGCCTCATGTAAAGGGGCGATGTCGGTGGTGCCGGGCGACCATCCTGGGGCGATGTGCACACATCGCCCCATGTAACCGACGGCCAGCGAGCTGTCAGGTGATGGGAGCCATAGGCGATGCCGCCTGACAGGTCTGGTGGTGTCACCCCGTGTAAACGGGGGACGGCAAAGCTGGCGGGGCGCGAAAAAACGTGTGCGCGCCCGCCAGTCGCCACTGCCATCCCCAGCCCCGTCATCTGTTGTGACGGGGCCTTCAGGTATAGCCCACAATGCTCAGGCATCTTCCAATAGTGGAAAGTGACTTCCAATAGTGAAAAGCATTTCCAGGTAGGGAATGTTGGCTGTTTAAGGGTATGTGCGCACTGGTCGGGTTAGGGCCGGATTAGGTGTGTAAACCGCCGGTCGGTTTACATAAATTTCATGCAAATTTATGTTAATCCAAACCGGCGTTTGGATTAACATAGAAACCTATGTAAACCGACACCCGCTGTGCACACAGCGGCAGTTTACACATGCTCATCCGTTGCTAACCCGCTGGGTTCCCAGCGGGTTAGCAAAGAATGAGCTTGCTCTATATTCCGGCCGGTTCTGCAGCGGCTGCAAGCAGAATCATGTACTGCTTCCAGCCGCTGCAGAAAGGCCGGCGCTAACCCGCCCGTCTCCCGCCGCACATACCCGACAGGAAGCCGGTGGACGGCTCCGGAGCTTCCTGTCGGGTCCCGCCCAGCCGCCGCCGCCACTAACCCGCCCCCGTGTGCACATACCCTAAGGAGCAGCGGAGTGCCAAGCGCTTGGCCTAAGCATGCTGCCAGGAGACTTATGCGGCATGTGCAGGCCCAGGGAGCAGGAAGGATCAAAAGCAGCCTGGGCAGACACCGTAGGACTGCGTCAGGGGTGAGTATGCTGCAGCCACCAGTCTCGCTGCTGGCACCACGGCAGATGTAACACAGGTCATCAGAGTTCACACCCGCTGCTGCCGGATCACCTCAGACCTGCAAGGGGGGTTTTGGGGGTTAATAAAGGGGTGAAAGAGGTTGTTTTATTTAACAAAAATATAGATATTTTTTGGTGTTTGTGTTTATTTCATTTGACTTACAGATTAGTAATGGAGACAGAGGGTGGGGGCAAAGTCTGGCTGCAACCAATTAGAGACACAGTTATAGAGTGTGGGTGGGGGAAGCAGAGAATATGCATAAAATACAACGAGCGGCAGGATCCGACTGGATCCGGCGAACCTGAACATCTGTAGATTTGCCTATCTCAGTGATGGACAGTCTGGTTCTACGCCCACAAACAGCCAGCAAAAAAACAGAGGATTTTTTTTGCTTTTTTTACAGATAGCATCCGGACATGTTGATTTTACCCCAGTGAGAGCCATTGGGGTGTCAGCGCCATTGTTCACTTAAGGGGCACGGTTCTTTGTGTTGCATCATTCATGAACAGCACATCTGAGCACCTGCTATACTCGGCTGAGTACAGAGTGTAACCCAGCACTCCGAATCTCAATGGGCAGATGCTGTGTTTATCGATCTTCCAGGACCTGCGCCATGTGACTGGTCATGTGACTCAGCCTGTTACATGGTGAACAGGATCTGAAAGATCGATAAACACAGCATCTGCAGGTGCATGAAGGAATAATCACCGGAGATCGACACAGGCTCGTCGGAGGGGGTGAGAAAGTGTCTGTGTGTCTACCCTTATTTGTGATGCATTTGTGTGTTGCGTGTGTATGTGCACAAACACAATAGGCTTGTGCTGCTTTTGTGCAGCTGAGAAACGCAGCACAAAAAATACGCACAGTGTGCACAGAGCCTTAGGCTGCTTTCACATCAGCGTTTTTTTGAAATCGCGGCAGATGCGGTGAAAAACCCGCATCTGCCGCGATTACCGCATAACCGCTGCACTTGCGGCAAGCCCCATGCAATGTCTATGGAGCTTGCGGTAAGTGTGCGGCAGGTGCGGCAAGTGTGGTTTCGGCACTTGTGGCAGGTGCGGCCGCGAAAAAAAACGCGGTCAGCCACATTTTTTTTGCGGCCGCACCTGCCGCAACTGCCGAAACCGCACTTGCTGCACCTGCCGCAAGCCCGCATAGACATTGTATGGGGCTTGCCGCAACTGTGCCGCAAGTGCAGTGGTTATGCGGTGATCGCGGCAGATGCGTTTTTTTCACCGCATCTGCCACGATTTAAAAAAACCGCTGATGTGAAAGCACCCTTAGATCTATTGTTTGTGGTATAACTCCTTCAATTTGGCTTCTTTCGTGATCATTGCAGCTTGGAGACCAACAATTATTTTGTACTTTTTGTGTCTTGGTTCTTGATGAGAGATGGTTCATTTTACTTCTCCCTGACTGATCACATGCTGATTGTGTTCCTCTGTAATGTCAAGCATATGAGGCGAAAAATGAAAGTGAAAACAATGACAGCTTCCTATTAATCACAGATCAGCTGAACACAATACTTCAGTAGACGGTCACGTCCCGATCACATCTCCGGTGATGGCGTGCCTCTCCTACTTATATGCTTATATATCTGTATTATTCTTCATTGCAGGATCAGGTATGTCAAACTCCTACCCGACCTTATCTGAATATTTGAGGAGGAAGAAATCACAATATTTTCTTATCTATGATTTGTGTTTGTTCCTATATAGTTTTACCTGGATGTAAATCCTTTGTTTCTTTACACCCAGTGTTCCCAATCTGCTCTTCAGAGGGAATAGTCACAGCCAGTGTGGGGGAATCTGCCGTCCTGTCTTGTCACTTCTCCTATGGAAAGTCTACAGAAAATCTCACCGTAATCTGGAAAAAGAAGACGGAAGGAGCTGTGGCCATTGTTGTGGAGTATAACAAAGACCAAACCTTTCACAACCAAAGTGCAGATTTTTTAAATAGGACGACGCTGCACAAGGACTGGTCCCAGCGCAAGGACGCCACCCTGACTGTGGAGAGGGTCAGGTCCGAGGATGCCGGGGAGTACAGCTGCTGGATGATGGAGGCTCCACCACGCCGAAAAACGGAGTACAAGTGCTGCACGAGAAGACTGTACGTGTCTCAGGACTGGAAAGGTAAAGACCTTCATAGTAACGCTGCTGTATAATGACACGATTTAGGGTGTTGCTCACGGTCAGGAACTGCAGTATTTTGTAAGTAGCATCTTAGCGCTGCGTCTAAAACGCTGAGTTGTACAGTAGCAGTACAGTGGTTGATTTCTAGACATCCCATGCTCGCTGTGCTTCTCCCCTCCGCAGCGTGTTTTCACATGCGGTGCTGATTCCCGAACGTCCGCATCTCCACAGCATATTAATTGAATGCTGCAGAGTTGCAAGAGATCTCCAGTAGGTGAATGCAGGGAGAAGCCTCCCTGCACTGAACACAGATGGTCAGTACAGGGCAGCTGCGGACCTCCCTGCGCTTACCCGCGGCTTCCCTCAGGTCTGGAAGCCCTGTGTCCAACACACAGTGCCTCCGGATCGTGTGCACATACACTTATACTATAAGGCTTATAGTCATATCTCCACAACTAAACAGCAGACACGCGAAAAACTGTTACCGCCGTCTACATTTTTATTTAATAATGTAGAGCAAGTGATTTTAATAAACTTTCAAATATACTTCATTAGAAAATTCTGATTGGTTACCATTCATAAACCTTCCACAAGGAATCTCCGCTATACTATGTATGAAGCAGACATATGCTCACTCTCAGTCAGATCCGTCTTCAGTGAATACGGGGCATGTAACCATATAAGGATAAAGGGGGCATGGCCTACACTGCTGACTGCAGCTGGAGAGGAAACAATGTATCAGATTACAACACAGAGCTGAGCAATGTCAGGATGTAAACTCCTCTTTACGAGCTTCTGATCCGTCACCTGGCTCCACACAGCTCAGTCACCATCTCTGTTAACCCCTTGTCTGCTGGCTCCCCACACAGCTCAGTCACAATCTCAGTTAACCCCTTCTCTGCTGTCACATTGCACTGTTCCCTATCAGCTGCTGGCCATGGTTACACAGCCATAAAAGGCTGTTTTTAAAACGGCACAGAAAAATGTGAGAAAATAAGTCAAATGGCACAAAAACACATTATTTTAGCTGCTTTGTGCCCCATCATGAACAACCAGTGCAGTATTGTTTGCTTTTTTTCCCAATGAAATGATATTTACACTTTGAAACTGTAGACATAAAATGCTATGTAGCAGGTAAAAAACAAATATAAACACACCACACCGATAACAATAGTGAAGAAGTGGTCTGATAGCCAAAAAAACATGTTTAGAATGATATGTAGCAGATAAAATATGTTTCTTAAAGAGGAACTTGCATAACAGTTTTAAAGTTGGACTAGACAAACTCTGTAATAGTGGCAGAAGCGCAGAATAGCATAGACACCGTGTTTCCCCGAATATAAGACAGTGTCTTATATTAATTTTACCCCCAAAAGTCCCACCCTGTCTTATATTCGGGGTATGACTTATATTAAAAAAAAAAATGACAAAAATGAAAAGTCCCAGCCCCATACAGTATGCCACTGCAGCCCCCAGCACAGTACCGTTAAAACCGCAATTCCGCCGCACAGCCGACTTGCGGCACACTTGCGGCAGGTCCCCATACAATGTACGGTACTGTATGGGACACTTGCGGCAAGGTGCGGTAACCGTACATTGTATGGGGACCTGCCGCAAGTGTGCCGCAAGTCGGCCGCAAGTCGGCTGTGCGGCGGAATTGCGGTTTTAATGGGCAAGTCGGCAAGGAAACATCCTTACTTTTTAAGGTAATGGCGGCCTCGGGCTATGGATTCTTCCGCGGTGCAGGGCGTTGTCCAGATGCTTCTTCATGCAGGAGCTTCTGGCCAATCAGCACTCGAGCCGCTGAGCCAATCAGCGTTCGAGATGCTGGGGAGCCGCTGGCCAATCAGAAGTTCCTGCCGGCAGCGGTGACGTCAGGTCGGGGCGAGAGGCGCACAAGATTAACCCTATGCCCTCGGGGTTACCTGCGCCACCTGAGGGCAGAGGGGAGCCCACGGGGGACAGCAGACCTGCGGCTGCACCTGAGGGCAGAGGGGAGCCCACGGAGGACAGCGGGGCCAGTGGGACAGCGGGGACACAGGTAAAACATGCAATGGGCAAAAATGGCACTTTAGCGGTACCCTGTCTTATATTCCCCGAAAATAAGTCACCCTGTCTTAGGGCCCTTTCAAATCAGCGTTTTTTGAAATTCGCGGCAGATGCGGTGAAAAAACCGCATCTGCCGCGATTATCGCATACCGGCTGCACTTGCGGCGCGGCTACGGTAAACGCCATACTATGTATAGGCGGACTTGCGGCAGGTGCGGCAAGTGCGGTTTTGGCACTTGCGGCAGGTGCGGCCGCACCTGCCGCAAGTGCCAAAACCGCACTTGCCGCAAGTCCGCCTATACATAGTATGGCGTTTACCGCAACCGCGCCGGTATGCGGTAATCGCGGCAGATGCGGTTTTTTCACCGCATCTGCCGCGAATTTCAAAAAACGCTGATGTGAAAGGGCACTTATAATCGGGGTATGACTTATATTGGAAAATTCTGCGCCAGCCCTGCCCTGACTTATATTCGGGAGTGACTTATTTTCGGGGAAACAGGGTATTAGCAGTGAGATAATGAGCTGTGAGATGTAAGGAGACAGTGCTGATCCTCTGTCCACTTTCAAATATATTTATTACATTTTATGTTTTAATGATAAAACCAAAACAAATAAAGTAAATTATATTACTTGAATATGTTACATCATATAATGGTAAACATAAGACAGAACGTACAAATAAAAAAAGGAGGGAGAAATGGGAGGTAAAGGGGGTAGTATGAGCGGCACATAGACAATGGATATGAGGATATTAGGTATGAGTGACCATAAGACTGGCTGGCGTTTGGTATATATGGATATATGCGTGCTATCCAGGGGTCCCACTAATGAAATGTGACCACCTAGAAAGCGCTGGGAGATTAGAGCACACATTTGAGGTGTAAGAGGTGAACAACTAGTGACTTTCTATCGACAAGCAGTGATCTTAATAATAATGAGATTGTACACACAATAACCAAACGATAACTATTCGCTTGTCAATAGCTATTGTTCATTTTTTTCCTGTCTCATAGGGACTTTACCCTACAATAGTATGTAAATAAACCTTACCTTAGAGTACTGAAGACAACATGAAAATACCAAGCAACTACACTAAACATGAGCTGACCGGGGCCGGTGACAGTGCCCATAGTGACTGTACAAGGAGAAGAGGTAGAGACCTGTGAACAAGTCTAAGGCTCTGTGCCCACTGTGCGGTTGTGCTGCGTTTCTGCAGCACTCACAGCTTTATCATTACAGTCAATGTGATTTTCCATTATCTGTGCCCACGTGTTTTTCTTGTAGAAATCTTCTGCATTTTTTTTATTGTCCCCTGCAATTAACATGCCCATTTTTTTGGGCTGTTCTTTCCCCATAGAATCCATTCTAACCCCCCAAGAAAGCACCACAAACAGATGGATATTCCCACAATCCGTGTGTGATGCTTCTTTACAGCGATTTCAAAAACAAAAAAGCTGCAATTCTCCCCGTCTCCGGCGATCCCAAGTGATGTTTTCTGTCATGCACCGGCAGAGGCTGTGTTTATCGATCTTCCAGGACCTGCGCCATATGACTGGTCATGTGACTCAGCCTGTCACATGGTGTACAGGTTCTGGAAGCTCAATAAACACATCACCGGGGATCACTGTAGGCTTGCCAAGGAGGGTGAGAAAGTGCCTATGTGTGTGTGTCTGTCTGTCTTTGTGTGTCACCTTATTTCTGCTGCGTTTGTAGGTGCACAAATGCTACACAACCACAACAGGTTTGTGCTGCTTTTGTTTATAGACAGCTGCATTTGTGTAGCAGATAAACGTAGCGCAAACAATAAGCCCAGTGGGCACAGAGCCTTAGAGCGGAGGACAGCTGGGAAGCCTCCGTATTAGTGCATGTTCACATTGGGTAGATTTTCCGCAGTTTGACCATGCAAAAAGTATCTGCATGGTATTAATACTCCACAGCGTGCTCTACTCTGTTCCAGAATGGTGGCAGTCAATACACTTTGTTATGATGAGGGGCTTTAGCTGTAAGACCCTGTAGATTCTATCAATGCCTCTAAGGGCCCTTTCACATCAGCGTTTTTGCTGATGGCGGCAGATTTACTGCATCTGCCGCCTAACACTTGTGGCAAGCCTCATGCATTGTCTATGAGGCTTGCGGCAGGTGCGGCATAGCCACAGTTACGGTACTTGTGGCAGCTGCGGCCGCGAAAAAAAAATGCAGTCAGCAGCGGTTTTTTTTGCAGCCGCAACTGCCGGAACCGCGGCTATACCGCACCTGCCGCAAGCCTCATAGACAATGCATGAGGCTTGCCGCAAGTGTACCGCAAGTGCGACCGTTAGGCGGCACACACGGTAGATGCGTTTTTTATGTCCGGATCTGCCAGATCCAGACAAAACCGCTGATGTGAATGGGGCCTAATTGAGATAAGACAGTTATGGTTCATAAAACCGGACGGAAACTGATTTGACTTTTTCTTGCAGGTGACACAACACAGCTCCTCGTGGTTTGCAGCTTTTATTTGAGTTTCCTGCTTCTCGTTGTTTTTGTTCTTTTTGGTTGCAGTCAAAAGAAACCCCCCTTCCAAGACCGGCTCAACCAAGTCTAAAGATGCAAGAAACGTTTGCAGAGACATTTTTACCAGCTTTTTGTCCGTTTATAATCAACGTTAAATGTGTTTCTGCGGAGTTACAAATTCTGCTTAAAACATAATAGGACGAGGTATACGGGTGATACAAAAAAGCTCAATGCAATATGTGACAGTTCACAAGATACCGCAAGAAAAAAGATCAAAGTTTAAGGTGCAAAAAAAGGCATGGCGTAAAGGAAGTAACATAATGTCATGATCCTCGGACTTGTACCTTTCTCTTGCTATTCACAAGAATAATGTCCTTTCATTTGGCAGGTACCAATGCTACCACCGCACTTTAGTTACACCATTGCGGGGTTAAAGTGTTACGATTTTTGTAGGATGATGCTTACAATACTACTCAGCACCTTTGAAATTTATTGATTATGAAAATTTGGAGCCTTTCTTGATATTAAAACCTTTCTTTTGTCCACACTCGTTGCCTAGTAGACGACCCCGCTGTTCTCTGGCTTGATAGCATTGCACTGGAGCTGGCCGATATTAAAAGGTAACAGCATCCTATCTAGATTTAGGAAAGCGCTTACAGGCTCAATGCAAGACAGCTTGAAGTGCTGCGCATGTTCTGCTGTCTCGCAGCGGTGGTTGGTCTCCTAGGTGTTAATACCCGAAGAAAGCTTGAAAATGTTAAAGGGGATTTGTCACCAGAAACATAATATAGAGCCAGTGTCCCTCATTACAGAGATGTGTCACTTACTGTTCTGTGTTTTGCTGTTTCAATATAATCAGTGCTTTATCAGCAGGAGATTATAATTACAGGACAACCTGGTATGTGCAACTGAGCTCTGCTGAAAATGCAGCAGAGAAAACTGTGACTATCACAACTATCTTTCAAAGGAATACATAGCTAGAATAAGGATCTCTGTCCCTACATCATAGTAACCAGGGATTTACATCGAAGGTACAGTTGTGCTCAAAAGTTTACATACCCCGGCAGATTTTTTTGCTTTCTTGCCTTTTTGCAGAAAATATGAATGATAACACAAACACTTTTTTCCACTCATGGTTAGTGGTTGGGTGAAGCCATTTATTGTTAAACTACTGTGTTTTCTCTTTATAAATCCTAATGAGAACCAAAAACATCCAAATGACCCTGATCAAAAGTTCACATGATTTCGGTCTGATAACATGTACAGAAATGGACACACATGGGTTTAATGGGTTTCCGCCCCCTTCACTCTACAGAAACTGCCCTCATCAAAGTGACCAATGACCATCTGACAGCAAAAGTAATGGTGACCACTCCCTGCTTATCCTTCTTGACCTCTCCGCAGCCTTTGACACTGTTGATCACCATCTCGTACTCTCCATGCTGCACTCCATCGGAATCAAGGACACGGCTCTCTCCTGGCTCTTTTCCTATCTTTCTGACCGCTCTTTCAGTGTATCATTCGCCGTCGCCTCTTCCTCTCACTATTGGGGTCCCTCAGGGTTCAGTCCTTGCCTCTCCTCTTCTCTCTCTACACAGCCCCGATTGGACAGACCATCAGCAGATTTGGCTTTCAGTACCATCTTTATGCTGACGACACACAATTATACACTTCAGCCCCTGACCTTACCCCTGCGGTATTAAAGAACACCAATGACTGTCTAACCGCAGTTTCCAACATCATGTCTGCTCTCTATTTAAAACTCAACCTTTCCAAAACTGAACTCCTTCTGCTCCCCCCATCCACTAACCTCCCTAAATCTGACATCTCTCTTTTGGTGTGCAGCACCACGATAACTCCTAGGCAGCAGGCTCGCTGTCTGGGTGTCACGTTTGACACCGATCTCTCCTTCACCTCCTATATACAATCTCTCATCCGCTCTTGTCGCTTACACCTGAAGAACTTCTTTAGAGTCCACCCATTTCTCACCACGGAAACAACTAAAACCCTCACCATGGCCCTGATCCACTCCCGTCTTGATTATTGCAATTCTCTATTAATTGGCCTCCCCCTCTCTAGACTTTCCCTTCTACAGTCCGTCCTTGATGCAGCAGCCAGGATCACCCATCTGGCCAATCGTTACTCAGATGCCTCCGCTCTGTGCCAGTCATTGCACAGCTGCCTATACACGACAGGATCAAGTGCAAATTGCTTGTTCTCATCCACAAAGCTCTTCACAGTGCAGCACCCCCCTACATCTCCTCCCTCATCTCTGTCTATCACCCCACCCGTTCTCTACGTTCTACAAATGACCTTCAACTAACATCTACACTAATCCGATCCTTCCACTCCTGACCCCAAGACTTCCTCCGAGCTGCACCAATCCTCTGGATTGCTCTACCCCAAGAAATCAGGACTATCCAAACTTGCATGGCTTCAGACGCTCCCTAAAAACACATCTTTTCAAGGCAGCCTATCATGCTCCCTAACCAAATTCCTTTGTACTGTATACAGCCCATTCACTATCTCTTTGGACATAACTCTCCTTCAATCTCCACCAAACCCAAAAGCTGTACACAGGCTGTCTGGTGACCATTCATGTAAGCTTATTTCTATCCCCTCTTCTTCAAGATATCTGGACCATCAGTGTAATAAACCCCTGTACTTCGTGTAACCCCCTATCCTGTTGTAGATTGTAATCTCTTTTGAGCAGGGTCACCATCATTTCTGTTTTATCTATTGTATTATACTTTTTACATTGATTCTATGCTTATTGTATTGTTTCCTATTATTGTATTGTACTTTCTCTACTGGAATTAATTACTGTATTACATTGTGTATTTTTGTTTATTAACCACTGTATTGTAAAGCGCTGCAGAATATGTTGGCGCTAAATATTTATTATTATTATTACTGCAGCAATGCAATGAAAAAACGCTGTGCTTTAATTCTGTCAAAGAGAATATAGAAGGCTTTATCAAAATGTGAATTATATCCTTACCATTGTGAACAAGTCATTATAGCGCAAAACAGGGGTGTAACTTAAAGCTCATGGGCCCCGATGCAAACGCTTCAACGGAGCCCCCAATTTTTGCAAATCTTTAATAGCATCAGTCTTTTTCTATAGGCCAATGGGACGTTTGGGGCCCCCTAGACTCCAGGGTCCAGGTGCGAATGCACCTGTTGTAGTTACGCCCCTGGCTCAAAGCCGAGACTGTAATGTCACCGAGCTAAATATGAAGTAAATCAAGAGGCTTTAGTATTGTGATCTAGCTACAACCAAGGTAACATCCCTTTTTAAAAAAAAAAAAGGTCATTATTTTATCAGCATTATTTTCCTTTGTTTTTGGTGGAAATTGGGGACAATATAACATGCAGAGCTGGCATACCTGGAAACTCTTACAATCTAGGATCTGCCGGATCGGAGGCCTTCAATAATCCCTCTTATTTAGATGAGGTCTTCATCGTATCATTATTGCCACAAGATACAGAAGACTGCGGCTCTGGAAGATATTGCTACAAATGCAAAAGCAAGAAAGTCACAAAATGTTATCACTTCTCTTCTGTAGAGTTATGTAATAAGGAAAAACCCAGAGAACAAGAAGCCCTTCATTATCTGCTGAAAGGGAAACAAACAATGGGCTGTGCTGCTTTAATATACACAAACATTTCTGTAATGTTACAGTATGAGAAGCAAATACTATCCATGGTGTATAGAAACTAAATACTGAAGTTGCAACCAGGCCTGTGGAGTCGGAGTCGGGGACCATTTTGGTGGAGTTGGAGTCGGTATAAAACGGACTGACTCTGACTCCTAAAGTATATAATGAATTGGGTAGAGTAATTTAATGCAACATATGTTGGATATTATTATTATTATCAGGGCTGTGGAGTCGGTATGCCAAACATCAGACTCTGACTCTTCAATTTCCCTGAATCCAATTCCACCAAAATGGACACTGACTCCACAACTCCAACTCCACAACCATCACTGTGAAGTCAGTAAGCCACACATCCGACTCCTACTCATAATCCACCCAACATGGACACCGACTCCATGACTCCAACTCCACAACCATCACTGTGAAGTCAGTAAGGCACATATCTGACTCCTCAATTTCCTTGAATCCAACTCATACTCATAATCCACCCAAAATGGACACTGACTCCGACTCCACAGCCCTGGTTGTTATGAATTATTATTATGTTCTATCTAAATATCTTGATTATTGTATCATACTAATTAAAAGCCTGATGTTCACATTATGCTACAATAAATTTATCACTTAAACATAAGCCACGTATGAGGGAGTCGGAGTCAGATTCAGGGAAATTGATGGGTCGGAGTCTAAAGTTTGGCTTACCGACTCCACAGCCCTGTGTGCAACACCAAGAAGGAAAAATTGTAGATCAATAGACAGGTTAGTGATAAGCACAGAATGAAAAAATAGAAACTAAAGTTAAATTTAAAACATCTCTGTTCATTCAGTATCAAGTATCAGCACCATGTGCAGAAATACATGAAAAACATAGAGACGAGCACAACAATAGTCAAATCAAAAGCAATAGGTGCTCACCATGCCACGGGGCCCAGAATCAAAGAAATAGACATGGCATATGGAAGAACTGGGAGCACACAAGGTGTATGAAAAATATATACAAAGTACGGTAATTTATTCAACACATATGTAGACAAATACATTTAAAACCAATTAAAATACATCATCAAGGGCTCCTGGACCAAATAGTGAGGCACAATTGTTTATATACAGAAACACACACCTCAAAGGGTTCACTGTGTTGACTCAATCTTTAAAGGCTACATAAATATTATATAGATATTAACCCATATAGTAAGCAAAATGCAAATAGATTAATGCTTATATGCAATCATCACAGGTGGCAGCCTATACCGGGAACAGCAAGTATATTAACGCTTTATTTCAATAACCAATCATAACACCTCAGTCTCGATATTACCTCAATATTATGTAAGGTGTCTGTAGTAATCAAGATACATAAATGTTACAATGAATAATAACATACATATAGGTCTATGACACAGCAGACATATACAAGGATGGTAAAATACAAAAGTGTGATTGGCTGGTAGGGCTTGAATTTATATAGAGCTGTCAGAGCCTGTGTACAATGATCATAACGGGTATAAATGACACAAGATAAGTACCAGTAAGCCTAAATAGTTAGTTAGGTGGTCTTGGATAGAAACTGAGTCGTGTGCTGAAACATAGCCCCACACCATGATATTCCCACCTCCAAACATCACTGCTGGTTTGGTGTTTTTGGGATGACGTACAGTGTGTTTGGGCCTTGGTGTTAGTAACAATCCATCTACTCCACACAGGCAAAGAAACAGTAGATGACAGCAGATTTACGGTATATCTAGAATGTCTTGGTACATTTGTGCATTCATCCTTCCTTTATTTATACAACATTTGCCAGTGCCCTATGCTAAAAAACAGCCCCACCCCATGATGTTCCCACCTCTACACCTCACTGTTGGTATTGTATATTTGGGGTGCCTTTTGGCCTCCAAAGATGGTGTGTATTTTGTCATCCAAGAAGTCCAAGTCCAATGGAGTATTGTGTGGTGAGCGTGCATACAGGAGCGTGCATACAGGCCATGGAGGGTGAGTGCATTACTTATTGATTTCTTTGATACAATTGTACCTGCTGATTCCAGGTCTGTCTGTCGCTCTCCACAGGTGGTTCTTGGCTATTGAATAACAGTTTTGATCATTTTTTCCCTTCTCTGTGTAAAATCTCGTTGGGAGTATCTGGTTGTGGATGGTTTATTGTGAAATTAAATTCTTTCCACTTCTGGATCATGGCCCCATCCTTTCTCACTGAAATCCTCAAAATTCTTCTGTAACCAATGCCATCAGAATGTTTTGCAACAATAAGGTTGGGAACATGTTGAGACAGCTCATTCATTTTACCTATCATGAGATGTTTCTTGTGTGGCACCTTGGAAAGAGACACCTTTTTAAAGGTCATCAGTTGAAACTGCTGATATTATTTATCACTAAGTGTCAGGATTGCTTTCCAATTACTGATAGATTTCATTTGGTGTCATAACTTTCCATGTCTACTTGCACTTCTCTTTCTTCATGCGTTCAATACTTTTTTCCCTTTGCTTCTTCATCAGGAAATGTACACCAGGGTGTGACTTGCCTTGGTGCATGTGGTTTCTGCAGCAGCTGCTTTAAAGGTACCATTACGCGCCACCACTGAAAGGTAGCAACTGCCTGGCATCGGGGATAGTTATGCCTGTTGCTATGAAATTGCTACGAAATGGCAGCGTGTAAATAGGGAAATTCCTCCCGGTGTCCTGCAGTGGACTCAGATACCCGTTGCTGAGCCGTGCTCAAAAACCGAAGGCAACAGAACGGCACAATTGCCATGGAAGTGGCGTCTAAACGGGGCACAGGCATGGATGTTGCGTCCCCTAGTGATTTCCCTGGGGCGTGCCACGCCATCATGGATACCACGCCCCATCAGCGATCATTGGTGGGGGCTACTGTGTAACCATTGGCTGTCCCTGCACAGGGCGCCATATTTGAAGAGCTGTCCAGTCACACTACACAATTGCAATGGCGTCATGTATTAGCCAGCCTTCCTGCCCAGGCTGGCCAATCATGATGCTATTGCGTTGTCCAATCAGCGTACGAGCGTCATGGAATACACAACTCTGTCACGCCTATGTACTTGCGGCGCCCATATTCCGTTGTGGTAGCGGCGTGTAAAGCAGGGAAGGTATTCAACAGGAAGTAAGCCACAGGAGCTGTCGGCACTTCCGGGGAACACAGATACCTTCAGTGGAGCACGCAATGGCGGCGTGTATATGCAGCATTAGCGATCGGTATCCACCGTTAAAAACGTGCACGTGCAGTGGATACCTGTTGCTAGCAACAGTGGCGGCGTGTAAAGGTACCTTTAATGCTTTCATGTTTGTGGGTCTCAACCATACAAGATGAGCACGATGTCACTTTCCTGCTAATCCTTCCTCTCCCTGGGTAAGACCCTATGGCTCTTTTCTTTTCTACAGTTTATTGCAAATGAATGTGAAGTGCTATGGAATGAATAGCGCTATATAAATGAATAAATATATTGCTTTATTTCTCATTAATACACATCACATAAATTATGGACCTCTATGATATGATTTCTTTGCCTGTTTGTATTAGATGGGTTGTTACCAACATCTGATGAGAAATCGGTGTCAATAGCACTTTTACAAATATATTTACTTTGAAAATTGTATATATATATATATATATATATGCACACATAGATGGGAGAATATATACACATATATGTTCAAGCATACAAGGTAGAACATACAAGGTATATGTAACCTAATACTTACAATAAATGATATACGTCAGAACCTTTGTCATCTTTATTGAGTATTGTGTGTGTGATTACAGAGTATATGAGCCCTAAACATTCATGCAGCTGATATGAAATCTGGTCTGTGGAGTCGGTGACAATTTTGGTGGAGTTGGAGTCAGAGTTGGTATAAAATGGACCAACTCCTAATATATATATAATAAATTAGGTGCAGCAGTTCAATGCAGAATGTGCTGAATATTATTATGAATTATTATAATTTTCTATTTAAATATCTTGATTATTGTGTCATAATAATGATTAAAGCCAGATGTTCACATTGTACTACAATAAGGTTATCACGTATACATGAGGGAGTCAGAGTCGGGAGTCAGAGTCAGGGATACTGAGGAGTCAGAAGTTTGGATTACCGACTGCACAGCCCTGCCTGAAATCCTCCTCCTGTGATACTTTATATCCCTGTGTCACCGGGATACCACTCACAGTGACACATCATGCATCCACTATTGGGTCCGTGAGCTGGAGCGACACTGGACTTATGGAGAGGAATCTGTCTGCCGCCATAAGGAGAGAGATAAGCTGATAAGGAGACTTATAGCCGCAGTGCTCCTCTAAGAAATATGCAAAATGTCACTTCAGTGAGAAACTGTAAATTCAACCAGGCATTTTGATTTTGAAAGTATCTGCATCCGGGGAATACAAATGGTGGGAAGGAGATCAGTAATTTCCCAATTCCACCATTCAGCCTACGTATCTGTAACTCTGAGGAGTGGAATCATGATGGGGCTAGACTGTACCTGCCATGTGGAGTCTCCGTACATAAACTGCACAGACTAGAGCACATATTAGGGAAACGGGGTGAGGAGAGAGTACCGGTATTTCTTTAGTAAATTTTGTGATTCATTAATTGTGGGAAATAACATCCTGATGTGGGGGGACTGTAGGGGCATAATTCTGTGGGAGGGTCACTGTGGGGGCATAATATTGTGTGTGGGGGCTGCT